>JAWPHD010001520.1:0-315484 GCA_037043455.1 Cyrtodaria siliqua | reverse complement strand
ATAATATCAGAGGTACAGCTGTATAGAGGTACTAGTACTTGTCTAGATGTAAAGAGGTACCATTGTTTGCATGTACAGAGGCACCATTGTTTGCATTTATAAGCCAGATGTACTGAAGTACACTTGTTTGGCTGTACAGATGTAGAGGTACATTTCTTTGCATGTATCAGATGTACATTATTATGTACACTTGTTTGGCTGTACAAATGTACCGAGATAGAATTGTTTGCATGTGCCAGAGGTACATTTGTTTGCATGTACCAGAGGTACATTATTATGTACACTTGTTTGGCTGTACAGATGGACAGAGGTTCATTTGTTAAGATATACAGAGATATAGATTTACACTTTTTTTCTACATGTGAGGTACACTTGTTTGGATTTATAGATGACAGATACATGTTAAGATGTACAGATGTAGATTTGGTTGGATGTACAGAGTTACACATGTATGGATGTATATAAGAGGTACAATTGTAAGGATGTACAGAGGTATAAAGGTACACTTGTTTGAATGTACAAAGGTACACTAAATGTTTGGGTGTACAGGGGTACACTCGTTAAGATGTACAGAGGTACACCTTTTTGGATTTACAGAGATACATCTGTTTGGATACAGAGAGGTACACTTGTTTGCATGTACATATGTGCAGCTGTTTTGCTGTAAAGATGTATGGAGGTACACTTGTTTGCATGTACAGAGGCACAGAGGTAAGCTTATTTGAAAGTAGAAAGGTACGGCAACACTTGTCTGCATGTGCAGGTCAGAGATACATTTGTTTGGCTGTACATTGAATGTAGAAAAGTACGCTTGTTTTAATGTACATACATATGTTCACTTGTTTCACTGTACATAAATGTATTGGTACACTTGTGTAGCATGTACAGAGGTACAAGAACAAGTGTCTGAGTTCAGGTATGATTTTAATAATTGTGTTCAGTCTTGGGATATAATACTTCAGACCATTATGTTTAAGCATTTAACATGACTTCATTTGTTAGGAGTTAAGTTATGTATAATCAGTTGAATTGTATAGATGTTTGTTAAAGTAAATTGTTTTCAGTGTTTGAATAATATAACAATAATATAGGTATTCCTACGGAAAGTTAATCTTGGTAATTCATTTGATAATTTAGAAAGTTTAATTTGTTCAATAGTTTTGTCCCAAGTGTACACATTTATAAATCTTTTATCAAATGCTATAAATTAACTCTTATTTATTAGGTATCAATATATTTATTGTAAGTTTTTGGGAGTCTACCAGAACAAAAGCAAAGATTTATTATTCCACAATATATTGTCTTAATGCTAAGATATTATTCAATCATTACTTTATTCTGATAAGATCTCTTGTTTTCAGAATAATAAGAAATCACTTTGCAATATTTAATTTTTCTATATTGTATGGAATTTTATCGTGAAATAACATTATAAGTGTTTATATTTACATATGTTCCTACAGGAACACTGATTTACACATTAAAATAAACATATTGATGATGTTAGTAAATTGTCCCAAGTGTACAGAATTATGGTTAATGTTTAAAACAAAACAAATGAAGAAATTTTAAGCTCTTTAAGGGCATTCATGGATCATTGAAACCAAGAAAATGAGTGAATCATTGTTTAAAGTTTTATTCTGATGCTGTATTTACATTCATTGTTCATTTCCCTCCAAATGATTTGAGATAGAACGGTCTAAACCTGCAAACATTAATTGTAATCTTTAACTATTAAATCTTAAAACAGAATATTACAAATAAAATTCCTGTTTAACACATAGGTCATGGGGCAAATTTTAAAAGTTCTTAACTTTGTAGCCAGTAGACTCTGTTTTAAGATCAGAAATGTATGTTGATTTTTAATAATGCAAGGCATTGTCCCAAGTGTACAAAAAAGCAAGACAATGTGGCTTTTTTTAAGTATTCATATTTTTGGCAAATTTTAATTTACACTTATGAAACTTTGCAAATATCTCAAGTATGTCCTAAATTATGCAAAACATAAAGTTTACTCTTCAAATGTTTAAGATAATGGTGCATAAAAATGACATTAAGGTGTGTGTTTATAAAATAATGGGACTTAAAAGCATAAAAACCTATATTTTTCAATTGTATTTTGGACTACAGAACATATTTTTACTAAAACATTATTGTTGAACATGTTACTTTATATGTACATGCTGCAAAAACAGTATTATGATTATTGTTTGAGATAATTTGTGAATCACAATTGGGTAATTTATTTCAAAAAAGTTCATTAAAATTCATATAAACACTTAGATTTTTATTGTAACATGTTAACTTATCCATTGGCCGTATTCATGACATAAACTTGAACATATTGGCTAACTATTGCACTAAAAATTATAATCCCATCTGTAATTTGAAATTTTACCAAAAAATTACACTTATGCTTCATTATTTTTGAAATCACCCATATGGTCATGGCAGGCAGGGCTTTTTTTCATGATTTTGGGAACCTGACCCATTCCCCTGGAATTGAGAATTTTAGCGGCATTTTACTCCAAACTGGGAAAAATAACATAGCTAAATTTCACTAATAAATACTTTTTCAAGTATAATTGCATGGAGTTCAATGAGCAAGAAAAGGTACACATACGGCTCCTCACAAGGGAAATCAGTTTCTTTAGATGGTACAGACTAACCATGGTCAGAAATTGTACTAGAACTGGGTTTAGACGAGGTCTCAATGTCGGCAGCTGTGACTGATTGTAACGACAGTGCGGCTTGCTTGAATAATAAGTCGATCATGCGTGATTTACCTTGTTTTTTTAAGTTTATGTAATATTTGGAATTGTGCGACATTTTTGTTTTATTTGTTTATCATTGAAATCTGGATCAATCAGACACTTTGTAAATATTGTATTTCCTATTCAAAATGAAAAAACAACCATCTACAAGATCAGATAGTTGGCGCCTACGATAAAATCCGAAAAATATCCGAACACAAACCACTTCCGGTAGATTCGTACTCCATACTTTCGTACTAAGAAAAGATCGATTTTTGTTTGACTTCAGCTTATTTTTTGAGGTTCGGATTCAGTCGTGAATGCTCGGCCAATCCCGTCATTCTTCGGGATCCCGCCTCGTGTGTATCACAGCGCTTCGGTATGTTCAAAATCTTAACATTCTGTCAGCCGGAAGGCAACGGCACAGAAAATAGTGCACTGTTGCTAAGCTGTTGCTACATAAACATTATAGACGCTTGCCACACGTGTTGATGTATGATTTGCGTTGCATGTTTGTTATATACAATACAGATGAAGGTTTTGTCACTACTTTCACGTAAATAAACTTTAGATGGATCAATCGGCTAAATGGCATCGCAAAATGCTGAAGATAACTTTGATTTTGAATGCAAATTCGTTTTGGCGGGAATCTGACAGGCGTCACTCTAGTATGACGTAACCAATATGGAAACCTGCGTATTACATTCGAGTCATGCTGCGAAGCAGTGTACGAGATGTCGCGAATGGTTCGGATTGGGAATTTTCGTCCAGAAATTAGGGAAAAAAAACATACTTTTGGCGATTGGGAATATGACCGAATATCGGCTAAAAAATCGGCCAAAAAAAGCCCTGGCAGGTATCGAACCCACAAATTTTAGATACTGGATCCAATGTTCTACCACTAGATCACAGCGCAAGGTCCCTGTCATATATATATGACTCCAACAAGATTGTGGTAAAGTAAAAGTTTGTGGCATGTCTTAGTAAATGGCTAACTGTCCACTTTGATATGTAAAAAAAGCTAGGCTTTCATATTTCATTTGTTTTCTTGTCAAAAGGTATATAGCGCCAATGAACCTAAACAATGCGTAAAGTGTCAATCAATGTAAATTGCTGGGGGCGTATTATTCTAATCATTAAATCTTTTACAAAAGATAGTAAACACTTTCCTTTATTTGACTTACATCATAACTTTAGATAAAAGATTACAGGTCAGCGCATACACCCGAAATAATTTCAATTTTTGAAAGAGAAAAATCTCCAAGTCGAAGACTGTGAGGTTGAAATGTGTGTACTGCATACAATGCATGACTGTTATGCATGTTTTAACAGATATTAACATCATTCTGATTTGCAATCTCAAGGTTGCAGAAGGACAAACGAATACTCTGTAATCAATATATATAAGGAAGATACACAACAAGGCATAACACCTGTATATAGCAAAAAGAGGGCTGATAGGACATTGTTGCTCTAATACCTCCATAAGGAAGGGTTTGATGTCATAAAAGGAGGGGTGAACAAGGACTATAGCCTTGATTATGATAAGAATGTATGCAATAACTTTTGAGGCACTTTAAATCAAGTGCACATTTTATCTCAAGTGCACAGAAGCTTGTTAAAACTCTACATGTTTTTTCAACTGAAAAAAAAAAGAGAACAATTTGTATACTGATGTAGCAACACATAATCAGTCATGTTCAGTTTTGTCAGACATGACTTTTTTATTCTGGTTTGGTAATGGAATTATGTTGTTTCACCGCTCATCAACACATTCTAGTTAGTTAGAGAAATAAGGCCATCCATCAAATAATTTTGGTTTGCTGTGCGCCAACCTTTCCACTAAAAAGGTAGCTAGCGAGCTACCCAACCTTTTTTTTTTTGAACATTTGGGGGTCTTTACATTTTTCAGGATCACGCCGCAAATGGCACCAATATCAGGTGCACATATATTTTTTTTTTTATTATATTATTATTAATCATGCTAAACTTAAAACATAAAATTATTGACAGATTAAAACGGATTGTATGTATAATACAGAGAGGACACAATGTTTGGTAAAATGCTTTCACCACTGCCAGGGGATTCCGATCATTGGGTACAACAAAAAATTCTACTTTCCTACCCCCCAACATTTTGGGTCAGAGCACAACAAGCAAACTATTAAGTATGGCCTGGGGAATCCGGGAAATACAGATTCCTGTGATTCTACGCTATCTGATACATGGGATCACCCAGTTTATGTCCCTAATGAGGCTACGGAAAAGTGTGATGCCGGTGAGGGCTGAACCCAGGTCCTACAATTTAGACCACCATGCTATCCATTCTGGATGGGGTTGAGTATTTCTCCAACAAAAGTTTCTGGATGGGGTTGAGTATTTCTCCAACAAAAGTTACCCCCGATCATCCCAGTAGTTGTTGTACAGCCCTCACCATAAATAACAGTAGCTGATCACTTCACCAATACCTGACCCTTGATCTGATGGTATAACAGACCCTGTAATATTATATGGGCTTTATATCTCATTTACTGTCAACAACATCAACATTTTAATAATTATGTCCTCTACATCAAGTTAGACCAACATCATGTATGTATACAGTTTAAGTTACTGCATTCCTCTCTCACCTGTCACCATACGTCATTAGGCGTAGCTGACTCACCTTTTTAATGATTTTACCTTTGAAATGGTAACTTGACCTTCATAAAGTAACTATTTATGGCTGTTGTCAGAGATATAAAAGTTATGTGCATGTATATCTATCAATTTCACCAGTCCCAAACTTTAGAATGTTTACTGGAATGTAGGTGTGACTGAAAATAATGTCATCCCTGGTTTCACTACCTCTACCAGCAAGTTTACAGAGATTGTTAGTAGGATTTTTTACATTGATATTTTCATCAATGTTTCAGGATTGTGCGAGTATGCTAGCAAACTATGTGAGAGTATGCTAGCATACTAAGTGATGGACACTCTTACTGTATACTCTTGGTAATTTACTACCATTCAAACTAACTGAAGAACATCCTCTTGAGCCAACAGATACTGAGTGTGTGTCTTAAGTGTGGCATACTGGTATCCAATAGTGTAAGTGCGTCAACATGATACGCCGGATGTGATTCATTCTACCTTTAGACATACCAATTCCTTCCGAACATCCATCACATACTGACAACAACATCAGTTGACAGTCATGTACTTGTATAAAGATTAATACAGTATGAAAATGTAGCTTTATGAAATTTAATCTTTCACACCCTAAAGCAGACAAACAAGTGTCCTTGTTTTGAAGAAGTAAACAAAATGTATTATTCTACATTTTGACAAATGTTTATATCCTGTATGCCCTGCCCCGACTGGTAATATCTTTGTAGTGTTATTCAGAAACATTTAAAATTATTATTTAAGTATTTTACAAAGTTCGTCACTGTTACCCGATAAGACCTGAGCATTTGACAGTCGGATATAAATAGGCCCAAACACAATGATTATTTACACCGGTCTGACAGGTGTAAGGTTACATTTTGAGCGGCAACCTGGGAGAGGATTATGTAGGATAATGTCTTTTTAGACAAGCTGCATATCACAAGATATCAAAATCCATGCTCATATTGTATTGGTATTCAATGCATGCACTGAACCATTTGACAGCCGAGGCTCCCCATCAGTGTATTATCCAGCCAACCATTCAGACCTATTTACTGTTTGCATGGGCGACTGATAAATCGCGGCCAAAATAAGGTGAACGTGAGCTCAAAATGCCCCATTTGGTACTGATTGACTCTTTGCATGTGTTAATACATTATTATGCACACTCTGTATGCATGTATATGAGTCAATTTCTCTACTTCACGGCTCCCTGCATCACCTGAAGTCTCTCTGACGATCATACCTGCCTTCAGGATCAGACAGAAAACTGAGTCTCCCAGTGCTTTCCATAGTGAAAATAGCAATATTTGCCATTTAATTAAACATGCATGTAAGAAGTGAAGCTTTACTTGGAAAGACGTGTTCTCAAATTACTATAGTATGCATAACCTGGCAAATAATTATTTTAATTACAGGGATGGTACAAGTATGTCGCCGGTGCACATGAGTTGTTTTCACCTTAATATTTAAAGTACTACTGTGTGATGTTTTGGGGTTAGCCACAAACCACAAACCTTTACTTCCTATGATGTGATAAAATTATTGACTATCCAATCATTCATACATGACAGGACACAAAAAGCAAGGCTGTGGTCATAATACCGAGATCTCTACACAAAATATTCATACTTTATGCTAATAATGTACATGTTATTTCAAACCACTTATCAGACTAGAAATAAACATTAAAATAATTATAATATACAATGTACAAGACTGTTTTAGACAGTATGAAGACATAAATATTAGAGGAAATAAGAGCCAGTTATAGAACAAGCCAATTATAGAACAGATTAGAAGCTTTTTTTCATGATTTTGGGAACATGACCCATACCCATGGAATTGGGAATTTTAGCGGTGTTTTACTCAAAATTGGGGAAAATAACAGGAAAAAATAACAGCTAAATTTCACTAATAAGTACTTTTTCAGGTATAATTGCATGTTATTAACACGATTCCTTAGGCAAATCAGTTTTTTTTAGATGGTTCAGACTCACCATTGTCAGAAATTAATGGTTCACTCACCATGGTCAGAAATTGTACTACAAATAGCAGTAGCGCTGGGTTTAGACAAGGTTTCTGTGTCGGGTGCTGGGACTGACTGTGACGACAGTGCGGCTTGTTTGAATAATAAGTTGATCATTTGTGATTTCCCTTCTGTATTTTTAAGTTTCTTTACGTAATACTTGGAATTATTTGTGACCTTTTTTTTTGTTTATCATCATGATCATTGAAATCCGGATCGATCAGACACTTTGTAAATATTGTATTTCCTATTCAAAACGACAAATCAACCGTCTACAGAATAGTGCTTTATTACCAATAAGGGCCTACAAGATCAGATAGTTGACGCCTACGATAAGTTACGAAAATATCCGAACACACAACTTCCGATAGATTCGTACTACATATTTTTGTACCGACAAAAGATCGATTTTTGTTTGATTTTAATTTAGTTTTTGAGGTTTGGATTGGGAATTTTCGTCCAGCAATTGGGAAAAAATATACTTTTGGTGATTGGGAATATGACCGAATATCGGCTATAAAATCGTCCAAAAAAACGTAGGTAAAAGCATTTATTGACAGACCCTCGCTGTATTGAACTGTGCATTTTAGAGAGCTAGTCCTCAGTTTCAAGTCTCATCAAAAGGACTGGTCCAATGAGAAATATGAACAATTTAACAAACCCATAACTGCTCTACAAATGTATACCTCAAACTGTACAAAGAGCGATACACTCTATTTCTGTACAAAGGGTCACACACTAGAAAATGAAAAACCTGATTTCGAGGATCGATTTTACAGCCAATCAATCAGTCTCAGACATTGTCAGGAACTATTTCAATTGGCCTACTGATCTATTCCAAGCACCAAGGTCTTTCATTACTGGGATTTGCATGGGTTCTTAAAATACCCGTGATTTAATATGCATTATACTACAAAACCGTTTATCAAACTGTCTCGGTGTTCGTCATATAATCATTTATATTTGCCTATTAAACAGTATAGATTTTATACTGTTTAATATACTGTTTCAGTATAGATGATGACTAGTCAGCCTTCATGCATGGGTTCTTAAAATACCCTTGATTTAATATGCGTTAAATGAATTATCAGTTGGTAACTCTAATTCGAAGCTCGAGTTTTGGGGTTTGGCCATTTACAGTGTGTCGATAAGTTGGATTCTCAAAATATGTAAGCTATATATATACCTCATCGGCAGTAGGTTTAGAAACAGTGAACATATTTTGTAAAATTTGACTGTTGTTGACGGGATAGCTTCCTTCAACCTTAGAACCTACAGCTAATCATCATGTACATCTTTATATTAATGAAACCAAAATCTGTAAGAATGTTATCTATACTAATTTTGCATACAGCAGGCAGGGAATTACACATATTTTTTTTAGTACTTCAGTGACATTAATGAGGTGAAACACACACATGGAGAACATTGTATACATAAAGTAGTGACAGCCATACACAATCAATCAGTCACTATTACTGTGATCATGAAGCCACTCCAATATCTGCAGTGACAGATGTGGTATCTGATGAACACATCATTCACAGATGATAATTCTGCACTACACTTTTAGAATTTGAACACAAAACTATTGTATCTATTTATAAAGTCTGTTTTGTTTGTTTGGTGTCTAACGTGTTTCAGCACATTTTAGGCTATGAACGACGGTTGATTTTTAGTGGTAGAAGGAGACCACCCACTTATTCCAGGGTAGAACCAGTACTGTTTACCTCCCGCCGTTTGTAAAAATCAACTTTCTCACAAGTCAAGCTCCCAGTGGGATTCAAAGCAGTTTCCAGATACAATGATAAATGATACATGGCAAGCTGGAATTTTATATGTACAGGTTTCTGTTTTCAACTTCTTTACCCAATATATATGGTGATATTGAGAAAATATTTATACTTACGTGCAAAGAATGGACTGATCTTCTCGATCTGAAATAAAAGAACAAAATTATTAACAGCGTATTTTTAAAATGTTAGGAAAACAGCATGAATAAATCTCTTTCGACATCTACCCCAACGCCAATGTAACGTTACTATAACGTATTTTTTGAATGTTTATGCTAAGCCTACCCAAACTTCTAGTTTGAAGAGGAATACTGCATGAGAAGACCATCTACATCATCAATATAATTTAGTAATTAAGCGCATGGAAAATCTGCATAAAAACAGTTAAGTTATCATTGCTTTGCCTCTTTCAATGAATAAATTAATTGCACCTCAGACACATAGCCCTTGAATTAAGACCCTAATTCCTCTTATTACTAAGTTCAAGTGGAGTCACTGTATTGCTGACCCTAAATGACCCCAACAGTGTCCAGTCAAACCCCATTTTGTTCATATATAAATAACCAAACCTGCATATTTTCACTATCATTATTTGAATCAATATTGAATTAAACCACAAATCTTATTGATTTATGATTATAATCAACACCAGTGACTTAAGAAATTCCAAATCAATCCAAATCAATCAAGCTAAGTGCTAGAGGAATGTGCTTCAACAGTAATATTGTATCAATCATATCTGACTCTTTAATCAGGGGTTATTATTGTTACAGAAAGCAGAAACTGGATTGTCTTCAGCAAGGTATTAAGTTGTTAATGTATACTCAAGTAATTGGAAGGTGGTGACGTATGGAATAAAGCCTGTGAAGTATACAGATGTTACAAGAAAAGGTTATAAAAATGTCAGGGACAGACCATCTATGGATGGTGAAGTGAAGCAGACCTACCAATATAGGTTCTTTCCCAGGGTTTCCAGTGGTGTTTCAGATTGTTGCCAACAACCTCTGACCTAGACTGGCATCAGTCCTTAATATTAAAACCTTTTAACTAATATTATAGAATTTCTCTAGCACTGAAAGAGGCAAATATCTCCATTTGTAACTTGTAGGGTCTTATCTGAAAATTATTTCAGCCAAGCTTTCAATTTTTATGCAGAGTATTTTTTTTTTTTTGTCTAATTTTATTATTTATTGTCTAATTTATAGACTAATACCAGTCTACCTCTGACCACTTGGGAAACAGTTGGTAGTGTTCTTGAACGAGCGTCCACCTAGTCTTCGAATTAACACACTAACCAGAAGCCTCCCACTCCCAAAATGTATGGGTTTTCATTGAGTATTTAAAAATTCGGGCTAGTGACTCAAAAAATTTAAATTCAAAGACTGGGAGTAGATCTAATACTACCAGGACTGATCGGTACAGTATGGTACAATATGTTTATGACAAGGTCAGATCTGGTGCTTGGTACAGATGATGTCTATGTCAGCTAGATCTGGCATATTATTACACAATACGACTGTCAGATCTTGTTGACACTTGGTACAGTATGGCATAATACACTTATCTTTATGACACTGTCAGTGCAAGAACAAACCTTGAAAACTGAACAACAAAAGATATCACATACAATACACAGCTGGGTCGATTATTGGCAGTCACAGTGAATCATGACCATCAATAATTTAATCAAAATCATCCAGGCTACTTCTTTCAACTAATACCATTCATTTGGAGGGAAATGCTTACCATCAAAACCATGTTAAACATTTAATTTGAATTAAGTGAAACCATTACTCTCCTTGAAATGACTCATTTCCTATTGGTGAAGTATTTATTCAGTCCCGACTGATAGTAAAATTAGCAATGGGTGCACACTGATAAAGTATGCAATGTCAGGTGTGCCAAAAATCAGCATTAATGTTAGCAAATAAAATGTGCACTATAAAAAACAAATGTTGGCTAGTGTTAATAAGCTGTCATAAATCTAATTCACCTTAATCAACCAGTTTTCACTGAAAAGAGAGAACACCACTTTAAAACTAGACAGAGTCTGTTTTTGTAACACAAACATGTCTCCCCTATAATTTATGAACCAACCTGGCTGAAAGTTACCTGATATGGTGAGCATTTGTGCCTGAGCATTAATTGTGCCAAGTTATTTCCAAATCCCTCAAGTGGTTCAAGAGACGAGAGATATAATGGTGGAGACCGCCTTGTGACGGACAAGAGTTCCAGACAGACAGACAGACAGACAGACATCCAGACATCCATGTTACGTTAATCGCATATTTCGCATTGTTTGGCCTTCCGGCCAAACATCGCAAAATATGCGATTAACGTAACATGTTAGACAATTTTAAAAAGGGAATTTTTATTTTCCCATTTGTTATAATACAAGAAATGAACCACATTGTCAAATGATTTCTACAAAAAGTCTGTTTTGTCATTTTGTATATACAACCGAAAGAACAGCTGAAGTAGGGCACTCTAACCACATAAACAAAAATAATAGGCCTTATATAAATTGGAACATCCTTTACAACTGTATATCTACCCGGGGTTTTGAAGTGTTATATGAATTGTTGTAAGTGGCTGGTACAATGGCTGTTATCTGTGCGGACAGCGGTGTATCCTGCTGATACCCTAGCCACACTATCAATTATCTCACACTTATCGCACAACACCCAGTCAACTATTCCAACTATGCAAAAACTATGTAAACAGCTTAACTACACCAGAGATACTTGTACTATAGCGCTGAAAAGATTAAAATTTCATGGTACTTGAATTTTGAAGGAAATACTATGACTAGGTCAAGACAAGTTTACAGGTCTAGATTGGTCACGTTGCCATTTAAGAACAACTGAACATTCTGTCTCCCTGTTTATGCTGCATTTGTCATGTATTCCCTCACCACTTTCCTCAAAGTCTTAGCAGGAGAGGAGATCATGCATTTTCAGACTTTTTATTTTCAAATGCAAGTATGTTGCATGGATATGCCATTTTCAGACTTTGACAATCTTTTCAGATGTATCGGCAGCAATAGCAAGGAAAAACTACGCCCTTTTCAGACTTTGAAAATATTTTCTAACGTACCTACAGCCATAGGAGATAAATCTGCCTTTTTCATCTTCAACAATTTCCAGACAGGATATACCAGGGAACTACCGATATGCCATTATTATTATTTTTTTTTAAATATTTTTCAGTCTTGCAGACGTAAGGCTTGGTATTATGTTATTTTCAGACTGAAAATATTTTCAATTGTATTCTTCTGCATGAGGAAATTTTATCTTGACCTACATAATTATCGAGACAAACTTTGTAACAGTATTCATGTAAATGCTCACAAACAATAGCTCCTTTGTATTAGTGGTAAACTCCACTCAAACGAATCATGTCCAACCAGTTTCAAACATGAATTCAGACATATTTTACCGTGACCTCAAATATATACAGACTGACGAATTGCTTTAACTATAAATTATGTTTCATATAAACCTCATTGTGTTCATTTTTGTCCTCCTCATCATCATCCATGTATTCTTGAATGGTGGCAAAAACAATTGTAGTGGCTCCAGCAAAAAATGGAGTGCATACAATAGAATTTGCAGCATTTCTGCAGTTCGCAGCAATTCTGCAGTTCTGCAGGTGAGAAGGTTCTAGAGCAATTCTACATTTTATTTAGATGTAAATGCAGTATGGGCCTGAAATGTTCATTCATGTTTGTGCCACATAACCTATTTGTGTTGGTGTGCTGTAAAAACCCAATTCATCTTAAAAAAAGAAGTTTATAATGTAGCGTCGCTCATGTGTATGCTTATTTTAGTGCACAAAACAAAGATCAAAGTGTAATGTCAAGTTTAAAAAGATAACAGTTGTGAAATTCATTAAAATACTGCAGACATATAACATATGACATGGTTCACATAAAATATACTGCAGATTTGTTTGAATAAATACTTCTGAAATGTCCTATTCCAATATTATATTTATAATATATGACATGCTTCAGATGAATTAAAACATTGGTGATCAGTAAGCTGATATCTTCGCAGGTAGACAATGTTTCAGTCTAGTAAATAGACCCACAATAGCGATTTTAAGTGAACACATTGTTCATAACAGACTTCAAAATCATTTACCAGAGTTTTAATAACCTCAAGTGAAGAACAACAACCGATTCTGCAAACTATTGATCTGCGCCAGATCATCTAAGTCACTGATAAGAGCTCTGTCAACCAGTTGGAATGTTATTACTCAGAAACAGAAACACAGGTCAATAATAACGTTTCCTTTGCTACTACTTGGAACTATGGTATTCTATCCAGCATCAGATGAATATCAACTTACAAGTACAATGGTCAGCTTAACGCATTCAATCTTCTTCTTGCCATTCTTGAATTTATATTATTAGAAGTTATAATAAAATAAAACTAACTTCTTTGCATCTGTTTTGAATTGAATTGGGAGTTTCTGGTTGCACCAACAGCTACGGTCAGGCAACTTTCCAGCTTCGAATGGTGGAGGAAGACCCCAGGTGCCCATCCGGACAATTTTCGTGCACGGACAGGCACCTGGGTAGAACCACCGATGTTCTGAACGCCAGCTGGATAGCTTCCTCACATAAAGATTCCTAGTCCCATGCGGACTCAAACCCACGGCAGTGACAGGCAAGTGATTTCAAGTGGTCAGAGACTCTACCACTCAGCAATGGACGCCCCATGTATCTGTTTTGAGTTTTTGACAATCTATTACTGTCACCCATGACTGAAAATAGTTTTATTTTTTATGTATAATTTGTTGTGTTTTTTGTGCACCATTGCTTTTAGACATATTGCTACACTTTTAAGTGAATAGTTTACCGGCCTCGAATCTCTGTATACATACAAGCAAATACATTAACTGCAGAATCAAGCATTCAGACATGATATGATCAGAGCGCATGGAATTGGTTGATAAAGAAACTGTAAACTGAAAAGCTGTAAAATGCATCATGTCTAAGAAAATTTAAAACTATTTATTTATAAAATCTATCCCAAGATGATTTAGGTTTTTTTTGTAAGATGTTTTACATCATTTTGAGCACATGTTAGGCCATATATGACGGTCGATTAGTTTGTGGTAGTGGCAGACCTCCCCACTTTTTCTGAGTGAAACCAGCGCTGCATACTTCTCGCCATCTGTAAGAATCCACTTTTGACAAGTTGAGCTCCCAGTGGGATTCGAACCCGTAGCGGAGAGAGGTTAGAAAGATTTAGAATTGAATTGAATGTTGTTTAACGGCTCATCAACACAGTATAGGTTATTTAGAGCCGCCCCAGAGAGAGGGGAAGGATACATAGGAATCCGGGAACATGCCCTACTCGTATTATCGAATAGATTCCTATGGTTCTTTAACGTGCTCGGAGGATAGACCGATACACGGGACCGCCCAGTTTACGTCCCCATCTGAAGGACGAGGCTAAGGATAAGTGTCTTGCCCAAGAACACACCAACGGAACTCAGTGGCACCACGGAGGATTGAACCCGGGGCCTCCGGTTACAAATCCGTCGTGCTACCGACTGCGCCACAGAAAGATTTAGACGTAGCATCTTTATTATCCTGGCCATGGAGGTGTTTTTGCATGATGAACAGAATATAAAATTTAGTAGTATAAAATTTAGTAGGATTTACTTGCATAAATGGTTCCATAACGTGAGAGTGTTTTCTTTACAATAGATTTCATTTAAATAATTTATTGACATAGTGTCATTCAATACAGGTGTACATTTCAAACACTCTGCTTACACAGCGGAATCCTATCATAAATGATGATTTTATGGTAATTAAGACAAGCCACCTGAGAAACACCTACTCCAGTCGAGTAGCAGCCTGTAGGCATGTGCATACATATCGGGAGGTGGGGTGGGGGGTGGGGGACATCAAATAGCATGAATTGTTTTTTTCTTTTTTTAATTTCAGAGGGATCTGCCCCAGAACCACATAGTGCTCAATATATAGAGGATCTTAAACGAGTTCCCATTTCATATAAGATTTATGAAACGAGTTATGAATTATTTTAATTTTAACGAGCCTTTTGGCGAGTTAAAATTAAAAGTAATTCATAACGAGTTCCATAAATCGTATATGGAATGGGAACTCGTTTAAGATCCTTTTCATTACATAACATTGCAAATTAGTAAAAATTAATTCAGATGGACATAGAACAACCACGACATCAGACACACTTTAGCGCCAAAACGTCATAAAATATGTGTGTACCTCTTTACAAAATAGCAGTTTACGCCAACTTTTTAACAAACCAACAACAGTGTTTTGTATAACGTGCATTATTTTTATAAGCTGTCACAAATAATAAGTTTATGACTCAGATCTGGGTGAATTTGTAATAAATAAAATAGTTTCAGTTAATAAACTTGCGTAGTGTTACAGGTTTAACTCAACCAATCAAAATCGTTCCAGGTTGTATTACACGTGTGTCATACAATAGAATATTAAATGGTGTTCGACACTGCTAACAAGGGACGTTATGTGATAAATCAATATATTGTGCCCACGCATTATTTCAGATACACCTATCCTATGTTCTCTCAACATGAACAGAACCTTATATGGTGTGGACATGTTTTTCTATGTCAAATTACCAATGCTTTTTCAAAAGATGATAAAAATAATCCTTCAAAACTTGACAATACCCAGTTTTCTTCCTTGCTTGGGTAAACACGATGTACTAAATTACTATAATGCGGTAACAAGTAGGCAGCCAGTCCTTTAGACTGTCTATTCAATGGTGGAGTTATTTCGCATTGCATTCCTTGCATAGATAGGATCTATTATGCTCCATTCTTCAAAGATCTGCTAATCCATTAAGTAAAGTGCTTTTGAAACTGTTTACAACTTTTATCTATTGCAATTGTACAATATAAATATATACCGATTATGAACACTACAATTTTTATATTTTGCAGGAGGTGCTTCCTACCAAGTGTACATGCAAAGGTTACTGACCAACAATCTTCGTTATGTGGTTTCTTAGGTTCAAGACCTGTCTGTCTATTAAAAGACTTTATATTTAGACTGTCTGAATCCAATTAAAATTGTAATACAGGTAAACTGTTCAAACACTATAATATATACTATATAAATTTATGTCAGTTAATATGATGTTTTATAAAGCTTAAAATAGTTCATTGGTCCAAAATGCATTTTTATAATTCAGGGCTTTTTTCAACAACAAAAAAAAGGGAAATGAAAAATAGGCCTTCTGATTTTGGGAAAAAAAGAAGCGCGAGACTGTACGATTTGGGGTAAAACAGCGTGATTTTCGCTGTTTGAGTGAATGTTTTTTAAGGGAGAAATTTCATTTTTTTGTGTGTTTTTTTAAGATTGGAATTTTTTACCTCAGAATTGGGGGGAAATGAGGTTTTTGCAATTGGGAAGAGGCCAAATTTCGACCCCACTTAAATAGGTTAAAAAAGCCCTTGGTTTTTGGACTCGTGACAATGAATTTTACTCCATAATAATGATAACCCAAGTTTTTTTTATATTTTACTTTCAATTCTAATCACAATAACAACGAATCAAATACCATACAAACAATAACAGCGAATCGCTTTTTCTTCAATAGTTATGGAAATCTGTATTTGAATATTACGCATTATAATATGCAGCTAGGCATGAAAATCACATTGCATGAATGACTAAATAATATGTACATTTCAATTTGATAAATAAATACTATGCTTCATAAAACCTTATTCCAAGCACAACAATTTGGAAAATGAGATACCAAATCCGTCTGTGCCCTAGTGTTATCAGTTATTAGTAAGGAAAAATAGCTGTGGGTGGTTTGGTACACTTTCACTTCACTACATGTAATTTAAAGATTTATATATCCCATAATGTAATGTACCTAGCTTGTTATCACAACTTTCTTACTGATAGCAAGCAAACTACTTTACAGGCATGCTGGCTACAGTCGATAAGGGGAAAATATAAACCTATAACAGAGCATGTGTCTTCTTTTTATAATGTTTCAATATTAAACTTTGCTAAAAATACCCATTACTGTCCTAAAGTGTCATTTTCTTTGAATGGTGCCCTGGTTGTTACTACAAATATAACTATAAATGTGTTTAAGATTTCCATAGAAAAAATAAAATTATATGGGAATTACTGGTTGCTTCAGGTTTCTAGAGATAAGAAAAGTGTATTGACTGATAGCAGTGAAATTCATTATCTATGATTTGCATCTGGCACATTTGGCAACTTCGCTGAAATCCCAGCATCCACATGTAGGTACACAACTTTCTCTATGTAGGTACACAACATTCCCTAATACTTGAGAACTTATCAAGCCTAGGGTTGCGATCAGACAATTCTCAGACTCTCCTATTATGACCCTAACTGCAATAACTTGAAAAATCCAAGGACCACCCCACGCAGGAGATTAAGATCTTTTGAAAAATTTAAATAAAGTATTATTTTCTATTTTAGCTTTGTTTCTTTTGATCACGGGAAATTGAAAATTTATTTTATTCCTAATTGTATATTTCCATATACATGTGATCATAACTACTGTGGCAAGCTCCATATTTAAGAATATTCCGACTTCATACCTTGATCTTACATGTACTTCAGGGCCGGCTTCCCAGTCCACTGCAGGACAATTTAACTGACCAACAGCATTGACAAGTACATTTCATGATCTCTGTGCAGATTATAATACATCAAAGACCATTTGACCTGGAAGTTGAAACTGGGAATACCAAGCACATGCACTTAATCTTGTAATGAATACCATTGTAAAGCTGAGCAACAATGCATGTGAGAATAGTCGAAAGCTTGACTGTAATGATCAAGATCTTTGGAGATTGCTTTGAACTGCATTTCAAATAAAGCTAATTATTAACACATTGCAAAGGTTTTTGGCAATTTGAATAAGACTCATTTTTTGGTACCATATACTGAATGTAACTTACTGATATTACAATTATGCAGCTAGCGATCAAATGTCCCTTATTAGTCTTCCATTAATGCAAATCAATTTTTGTTCTGCATTCTATATGTGCGCTTGTGTGTTTTTCAGAGCCGCTTCCAGTGAAAGGGGAAAAGAGATACCAGGAATTGCAATACAAAGACTCTTGTGTAGATTCCGCTGGTTCTTTTAGATGAGGAGCGTCCATAGTCAAGTGGGTCGAGTTTCTGACTTGATATCACTTGCCCCTCCAGGGCTTTTTTCCCTTCATAAACAGGGGCCGAATAGGCCGATATTCGGCCCCTTCCCGAAGCAAAACAGACTACTTTTTCCCCCTCTTTGGCTGAGAAAATTCCCCTAATTTTTTTTTTTTTTTGCTTAACATTATTTCCCTCTCTAACTTTCTCAACATTATTATGTTTGGGATACATTTATAAAAGACAGTTTATCTGAAATATACCTCTTTTGCATATTTGCACAACCAAATCTTCAATTTCTGCCTAATACACTGTTCCCACTATATCTCCAAATCGCATTATCTTTTCCCCTTTAACTCAACAAATGCGTTCCCCCACCAGCCCCCAACCCAATTTGGGTTTGAGCCCACATGGTACCAGCAACCTTTATGTGAGGAAGCTATCCAGTACCTGAGCACGAAAATTACCTAGAGGGGCATCTACTAGGGTTTAACTCCACCAATGGAAGCTGGAAAGTTGCCATTTGTCCTAAAGTTGTTGGTGCAACTATAATATCCAATTCAATTCAATGCATTGAGACAAGGGTAACATCCCTATATTTGAATCTTAAAATAATTGCTGAAGCTTACAGCTGATTGGTCCAGTAACCATTTCAGCACATTACTTTCCATTATATTATAAGGCAAGCGATCATGGTTAGGGTGCCTGCTACAATAAAATCAAACTACCCATCATTAGTTGAAGTAAATTCAAATTAACTGTTAATTATTCAAGTAAATAATGACCACAAGTGTACACAATGTAGATCTGATCCCGTCACATGTATATTAATGCTGACCCAGATTACCCAACTATTGTGTACATCTACCCACTTATACCAGGTTTATTCACATTTTAGGCTCTAACTGACCCTTACCTGGTAATAACTGACATTTTTATGACCACCATATAACCTAAATGAACTTCACTTCTCTAGTAGCAATTATCATGCCCTTCCAAACTGAGAAGCCATATATATACAGGGTGGTTTTAAGACTTCATATAAACAAGTCATAGATTTCCATGAACTCTTGACAGATCTGGGACCACAGGTCTGCACATTTTCTCTAAACCATGTTTGATAATGGTTGCTAGCTTTAGGTTTGATCCAAAGTTGGGGGATTTTGATCACGGATTTCTTGCGGATGTTAACAATTTAGCCTCTTAGGTGATATGTACAGTCAGACAGTACTTAATGTAATGTCCATTTTGATATTTACAAAAACAAATGATCAAATACTAAGGCCTAACTCCACCAAAACCTGCCCAAGTAAACCTCCCAAGATTGATGTGTAACAGAAAAAAGAACAAATCAGTTAGCATTATCTGTATCTGTCACCTCCTGACTGACATGCAGATAAGCTACAGCAAAATACTTAGTGGGTACCGTCTACAATCAATCAATCAAAAGTTGGTAAATGTGAATGTTCTGTTTTGTATTACTCAGTTTATTACTATAAATACAGAACAGGACAAAACCAAATCTGATACTGATCATTTCCAACTCATCTATATCTATTGCAAACAGCCATGATCATTTCCTAAAGCAATCAAATGTTTAAAGGACTTAGAACCCCTGTTTAAGTGTTATCTGTATCTTTGATCTGCTAAACTGACAATCTAGAATTAAATACATGCTGTATCCTTAAGCATTTGTAATGAATGGGTGATTTTACTCTTACATGTAATTATCATTTCTTATCAGACTTTAGTTACAGATGTACCAGATAGAAGTGTTTACAAACACACCAGAAGATGATTCAAATTGATCTTTTATGTACAATATTTTATTATGTTTCGATGATTAATAATTTCACATTTGCTGTGAGCCTCTAAATAGTTGAAATTCATAAGTTTAAAAGAACCAACATTCAAGTTTAAAAAGAACCAAATTCCAGCAGGTAAAGGTAAACACCATCTATACTGAACCAAACAGCTAACGCACCAGTAGACAATACCTTTAATGTATGAACTTATTATTTGCCGACTGGTACCATTGGAGACCGGTGATTTGAATGAATTTTTTTAATTTACAGTGGTTATTGAAGATATTTGTCTCGTTCAGAATGAAATTTGTTTTGATTTATTGATTGTTATTATTGAGATATTTAAGATATCATCTACTGGTGCGTTAGCTGTTTGGTTCAGTAAATTAACGATTGAGTAATACAGTAAAGTCCGGCTTATATCTTGACCGGTCAAACTGCAATGTTCAACTAGTTCTGGGAACCAATATTATGCTAATATGTTAAGCCTTTATGCAAGCAATAATTGTGTTTCTGTAATATTGTGTTCCTCGTACATCATAACGTCTCACAACTCATTACACATACGTATAAGAGTTCAAGTTTTGATCCAACTCGATAAACAGTGAGTGTGCGTAAGGATATGTATACAAATATGCTTATTTATATGCAAAATGACTAATGTAGAGCCAACCATAAACAAATGTTGGTTTGCTGGTTCCCTAAATACCCGCAAATGTTTATAGCAATTTTATATATATATATATTTTGTTTTCAGCAGAAAAAAAAAAAACCTACCTCCCTACCCACTTGCTGAGTCTGGAAATAATTATATTTCAAGTGTGGCCTTATATATACTAAGGTTCAAGAATAAAAATTGGTAATACAAGGAAATAAGAATTTCAGATGAATAAGCCATTTTGCATTGATATTGAGTGACATTAGACAATCATTCTTTGAATACAGAGATCATTTAACTGCTGGGATCAATGATAGTGAAATCCTTCACGAGATGGTAGATGTGTTGTTTTTTCACGAAGCGCGTATACTACCATCGATATACCTACAATCAAACCCAGCA
This sequence comes from Cyrtodaria siliqua, assembly GCA_037043455.1. Lineage (NCBI taxonomy): Eukaryota > Metazoa > Mollusca > Bivalvia > Adapedonta > Hiatellidae > Cyrtodaria > Cyrtodaria siliqua. Next base: position 294,217 of record JAWPHD010001520.1, on the reverse strand, counting down.
GTTAAATGACATATTTATTACATTTTAAATCAGTTCATGTATAATCTTTACCCAAATTATTCGTCTTATTGAACGTTATTGGCGGATGACGTCAGTGATTTTTATTGTTTGGAGTTAGTTATTAATATTTAGCGAGTATGAATATTCTTTCACTGAGAAATCCCCATCTTTCACCCACAGATATGTAATAAAAGATATTTAATTAAAATACATTTGTGTATCCCTCTTAAAATCTGCAATCGACCCTTTTCAAGCCGACAATCAAATCAAGACTTTTAAAAATGTGATGCACCCATTCAGCAAAACTCAACTCATGTAAACCACTCTTAAAGAGGCACTACCTATATCTACGCGATTTTTAATGTAAAATATTAAATACTCAATATTACTGCATTTATATGTATACAAACCTATTTTATGAGTATTCTAAGAAGAAACATGGTTCGTATTCCAGTTCTGTAAATTATTAATTATGATCAAAACAATATCTTGAATAAAATGCTGCCCAGCCGTTTATTCCTGCCGGAGAACTACCGAGTTTTTACGATTTTCTCGGACATGCGCAATGCGATTACAAACTATTCGGCGCATTTCCGATAGCAAACAAATCGATCGGAACTCTTCGCTAATCAGACGAGGTAGTTCCGCAATCGGCTTGTCTAAAACAATTACGAATACAATTTCAAAAATCCGATCTTTTCAATCCTGTTTGTCCCCAGCAAAACGCATATTACATTGGGTGAAATTATTGCCATTTACCTTTTTCATAGTCCTCTTTATAATTAAGTAAAATTTATATCAATTGGTGGTCAAAAATATACAGGTAGAGCCTCTTTAAATCTTTTAAAGTATGCAGGGTCTTCCACAGGCCATTTAAGAGCATATTCCACCTATCCCTTAATTCTAAAATCTAATTTCCTTCTACCCCTATCCTTTGATCTCTCTGCACTATCCCTTAAAAACACCAAAAACCTGCCAATGCATTATAGCTCCTTGTAGGCTATAATTCTACAAAATCCTTTCATTTAGTTGAAATATACTTCAAATTGCATCTAAATAAATCATGATCCATTAAAATATTGGTCAGCCAAAGGGTAACTCCCTCCCACACTCACCCCATGACATTCAAATTTAATTTCCACTATCCCTTAAATAATGTCTGTGGAAGACACTGGTATGAGAATCTGTTTAGGAGACAATGCAAAAATGCAAACATGACAAATACTTGGCTTAATATGCATTATGCATATATAGACCTGAAATGGAATTTCTTTAATCCGGTACAATGACCACACCCACCTTGCAGCATGCTCCTGTAGGCTGTATCTGTGATGGCAAACACGTGCGGAGGGACTTCATGGCGTTTCTTGCCCTTGTATAACTCTATAACCTTCTCTGTGTAGATGGGAAGCTTCTTGTACGGGTTCACCACCACACAAAACAATCCAGAGTATGTCTAAAAAAAAGCAGATTTCAAAATCTTCAAATATATATAACGGACATATAACTTTTATTTTGCTCGAATTATTTTGGGTAGTCAACAGACGATATGCAAAAGCTGGACAAATACTATTGATGAACACCTATCTTACACTCCTGAAAACAAGCACACGCAGGGCACGAAAATTGCCCTCGTCCGCTCGCTATGACGAGTGCTCATTGATGCAGGATAAGTAGAAATTCAGATAAATTCTTTAACAATTTATCAATTTGGCCATTCAAATATTGTGTAGGACAAGTAACTCAGGAACAAATTTTCTTGCCCTGACACGATATTTGAGATAAACAGCAATATTTGTATCTATTTTGGTTATTAAATGTTTTATTTTGGTCTTAAAATGTTTTATTTTATCACTATTTTGCATCTATAAAGCAAAACAACATAAATTACAAATAAATAAAAGCACTTATTGTCACTCTTAAAATACCTAAAGATTGACAAGTCCTCGGGGTACTAGTCAGCTTTTAGGGGACTGGGGCCATGGGCCCTCAGGAAGGGGAATTTTGCATTGTTTTCATATCAAAGGTGAATTTCTAAGAAACACAAATTAGTGTGGGTTTTTTATTATTTAAGTGGTACCAAGAATTTACCATTCCAAATAGCAAAATGTATGCTGTTCTCCTGCATTGGAGTTTAAAAAAAAAATCTAATAAAAAAACATTTTTTTAACAGGGGAATTTTTCACAGGAAAAGGGGGAAAAATATATAATTTAGGGAAGGGGAATGGGGCCGAATTTCGGCCCCAAAAATGGCCAAACAAGTGCCTGCATGGTCCCCTTGAAAGAAGCTTGCCTTATATCAAACTATTCATTTGAGACTTTATTACTCGTGTCATTTTAGCATAATTGTCACCTAAATCAATTGTATTTTTTTCCATGACTCCCATGACAAGCATTTAATGATGTAATGAGTCAAAAATAAAGCTGTACATGTATCTCATTTCACCTCATAGCAAGAATACCACTGTTATATATACTGTGAACATAGCAATTTAATTAACAAACACACTGTATTTGTATGGCATTCATTGTGCATGAATGTTTAAGGCATTCATTGTGCATGAATGTTTAACATAGTGATGTGTACTATTACACATAGCGATAATTGTTTTAATCACAGTAAAGACAAATCGCGATCTATAAACTATGTACTTAACAAAATGAAATGTTAAAAATATGGAACAGTTGATGAGTAATATAGAGAACATGGCATCTCTTTTGTCTATTAAATGAACAAATTCTGGTTAACGATTTTGTAAATATATATTTCTTACCAAAAACTGATCATTGTATGCAGTATATTGCTGATCAGACGTATAACATGGCTGGGTGAAATGATGAAATTTCTCTTCATGGTAGCCTGGGCCATATCACATAGTGATTTACCACTGCATGTGTCTCAAGATTCAATGGAGATATGAAAATTTACTCTGTCTTAATTTATCTTTTCTTTTCTTTCAAATTTATCTCCATCATTTTATCACTTATTTGCTTAAAACAATGTAAAAAATATCCCCTCATTACATAGTTTAAGTCATGGTTGGTTTTCTCAGTATTAAAGTTCCAGTAGCCTTGGCTGGTTTCCTGTTTACCCGTTCTAGTCTTGAAATGGCAGCTCTGGATATTTGTGCTGACATGGCTAAAAAAATATACGATGTACACCATTCAGCGCTTTTTTCATTCAAAAACACAATTTGGCCCCTTCCCCTAGCAAAACATACTACTTTTTCCCCCCTCTTTGGCCGAGAAAATACCCCTAACATTTTGCTCAACATTATTTCGCCCTCTAACTTTCTCAACATTATTATGTTTGTGATACATCTATAGAAGACAGTTTATCTAAAATGTACCCCTTTTTCATATTTGCAAACCGAAATCTTCAATATCACCCCCACCCCCACTCCACCCTCCTCCCCTCTCTTAATGAAGGGCTTGGACCTCTTCCCCTATTTCCGAAAAAAAGCGCTGCCGTTTCTAAACTACCGACGATGAGGTATGTATATAACTTTAATATTTTGAGAAACCATTCTCGGTCGACACAAGGCCAACCAGAAAAAGTGTTCGTTTGCAGTTGCCCTTCCCACGAAAAAAGTCCCTACCGAAAACTTTTTGCAATTCTTTAACATAATATGTTGTAGTTTTTTACTATTTCTTCCCTTTCTTAAGGTTTTTACTGTCTTCGGCAAAAAAAATAAAAAAACTCACCTACTCACCCACTCATGACAGCCTGGGTCGGGAAACAGCAAACAAACTTATTTTTAAGGATGGCCCAATATAAACGGCTTTAACCAGCCAGGCCAAACCTCAAAATGGACGGTTGAATTAAAGATTTTACCAACTCACAATTCATTTTTATGCATATTCAGTCGCGGGTATTTTTAGAACGTGTACGTTAATAAACCTATACTTTTAATTGGCACATATCCATTATTATATAACATGAACAACTTGATGGGAGTTATGATGAACGGTTTCGTAGTGCAATTTAGTCGCTACTTGGAGGTTTCGTTTCTTTAAGCTACTAAAAGTACACAGAACAAGTTGTGTTTCTACTGATCATACAAAAAATAGGGTAGGTAGGTAGGCTTTCCCCCCCCCCCCCCCCCCCCCCCCCCCCTCAATCATGAATTTAATTCTGATAATGAATTGAATATGTTAATTACTTCTTTTTTTTTCATAAAAAGTTTTAGGGTCGGCCCCTTAAAATAGGGTCGGTCGGGTTACCTGAACCACACATATTTTTTTATGTGGCCTAATGTGCGTGAACGGACTGTGTTTTCGAATTCAAATACATTTTATGTAACTTATACTTTATAGTGTTCCCAGTCAGCCGGTATATAAACAATTTATGCTGAATAAACAATAATACTGGACAAAGAGGCATACGGTTGGTATCGTTCAGATAAATGATTCAGAATATCAAACCCTATGGTGATGGAGTCCAGATTGGATTATTTTGATTTTGACAGTAATACTCGTGTTAATCTCATCAAATATTCGTTCCTTACATACTTCTAAATTTAATTAATGTCATTAACAGCGGAGGACGTATACTGCAACGGAAAGCGCATGTGACCTTTATTTCATCCTAAGTAGATCAAAGCAACCCAAAATTTGGCATGTCATGTTAGATGCATATATGGAATATTTTGGAGGAGTTTGGTGAAAATCATGCATGAAAAAAGCAAGATACGCATGTTGTAGCAGTGACTGGACGCGACCAATATTTCGCCCAAACTAGCTCAGTGTCGTGAAATTTTGCAAATAATAATGTAAGATGCATACAAGTTACATTCTGGTGGAGTTTGGTGTTTGTTTGAATGGTGTTTTGCATCATTTTTAGCACATTTTAGGCCATGTATGACGGTGGACTATGGTTTGTGGTAGAAGCAGACCACCCGACTTTTACTGGGTAAAACCAGTACTGGATAACTCGGTTAGAACCAGTACTGGATAACTCCCTAGTTTGGTGAAAACACTGCAAGTAATGAAGAATACATCAATAAATGAAAGTCCGACTTATTATCTGACAAACTAATGAACTGACACGAATACACCCGAACGACATAATTTGTGATAGCTATGCCGAGAATCATAAATGGGCTCGACAAAACTGGACATGGAAACTCCTAATCCGAGCCTTCTCTGACCCTAAAAGCCTTCTTTCATTTTTTTGTGGCTTTTTAGGGTCAGAGGAACTCATATAGTGAAAACACGGGGATGACTGAAAAACACAGGCATACACTTTCAACGGCGTCTGTGGCGTCGGGTCGAAACAAATTGATCAATTAATGTTTATTATACCAAGTTGCAATGATAAAACTGCACCTCTGTCGATTGTAGTGACACAAAAAAACATTTATGTTCTGAAGTAATAACAATTATGTTTTGATGTAGTTTTGTTTACTATTTCCGTCATATTGTCTTTTTGCATATTAATTAAATTCCCGTGATATTCTCGCGCGCGGCGAAGGCATACATACTGCCCTCATCAAATAACTCCACTACAGTGCTTTGGGTGGTATAGAATCACTTGGGTTAAACGTCTAATTTTTAAATGAAAGGAAAATGTTTATTTAATTTCTGATTTAGATTTACCCTTTTGGTTGTATGATAGCATAATTTCTAATATTATTGTCCTGAAACTGTGATTTTTTAATAGGCGTTTTTGCACCAATATTTACATAATTTCATTTTATCATTAAAAGTGCCAAACTTCAACAAGTTACCTTAATTGATGATTGCATTTTGACTTTTGTCCCTAACATTTGTTAAAACAGCAAATATTTATTCCTGAGTTTATTGTGACAGTATGATTTTTTCGTTTCAAAAACACACTTCATTCAGGCAGTATAGAATCATTTTTTCTGAGAGGTGTTGCACGTAGTGATATATTTTGCATGGAAAAATGTCCCAAATAATTTCACCGTTGAATAAATGTATTCTTATATGATATATATTCAAGACTGGAAAGTTTTAAAATAATCTAAAATATATGAGCCGAGAAAATTGAATTTAAACAATAAATGATTCTTTACTACCAATGATTCTATACACCCAAAAGCACTGTATCAACTGACAACATGGAGGGATTTTAGGAGTGGAACACTCTTCTCGGAGCATAGTTACTTAGGATTTAAAAGTAAAAAACTGAAGGTTTTTCAGAGAGTTGCGAGTGCCAAAAGGAAAAGTTTGTCGCATTCAATATAAGTAACATAATTTTCGAATAATAATCAAAAAACATGCAAGCAATGTATTTATTCATTAAAACATCAATATGTAACTTTAATTTATATATCCCGGCACAACCAGTTTTCGAACACATAAGGACAAAACATGAGATTAAAACCTTTACATTTAAATAAAAGACTTTTCCTTTCCAGTCAATGTTTTCATTAATTATAGTACTAAAATTCTACAGAATCATGCCAAATTGGCATGACCTCTATTGTTTACATTTTTTGAACAAAATGACGACCTACTTACCTCATTCCTAACGGAACATCCAACCTCTTTTCGAGCACTTCCGGTAAACATGAAAAGTATACTGCAGAACAGAAATTTGTACCCAATAATAGTTTTAACATATAGTCAACACTTCCCAACAGTTAAAAAATAATGTTAACCCATGAAAATAACTTTTAGAAAGTATAACAAATTATTTCTAATGTTGTGTTTTTTTCAGGTGCACATGAAAGGCAAAACAAGGGGTCTCCCCTTCTAATGACCCTTACATGAGTTGAAAATGATAAATACACCCAATTTTCAAAATTGTCACATCTTCCCACAATTAACATTCCTAATTTGAGTAAACATGCTGAGGTTTGAGAGAATGAAGTGCTTGCAGGCCACACATTTTCCAGATTATTTTTAAACATTTTCAGTAAAATTACATAAGAGAGGGTAACTTTTTAAAGTGCCTATTTTTTTATCTGCAGTATACTTTTGACTTTTTTTGCGGAGAGTAGGTCATGAGATGACGTCATCGATTGTGCAGACGACATGTAAAGATTTTAGTCAATGGAAAAAAGCTTTTAATCAAGTTTTAAGGGAAGGCAGATTTGGGCATAGTGAAATGGACTAAAATACACATGGAGGTTAGCTTTTTATATAAAAATTACCTCTCGTATCTCCATTTTTGTTTATATCATCAGGTTGACATTTCTACGGGAGTAGCTGTCAAAATATCAGGTGATCGTATGCAAATGAGCGCGCGCATTGTTATTTCCGCTGTTTATTCGGAAGTGTTCGAATTCAGGTTGTGAACGAAAAGTGGTTGTATCGGGATATTGTATGTTTTGGCTTCTGTAAGGTACGTTTTGACTTTTGTTTGGGTACTCTTTGGTTAGGGTACGTTTTGAACGGATCCCCCCTAACCTAACCCTACGTAGATGAAAATAATGTAGAATAGGTGGCGAGAATAGGTGGCGAACGGATTCTAAAGTCTAGCACTTATTGACTTAAAACCAAGAGGGTAGCTAGAGGAGAAACCCATATTTGTACAACAGGAACCGCTCTGACCATACACAGCCAGATGAAATGTCAAAATCGTAAAAAAAAGTCTGGTAAGCTCAGACTCAGAGAAAGCTCGGATTAGGAAACTCCATCACATACTCACATAAATAAGGCCTGAATAATAACGATCTTTCAAATTATAAAGGACGGATGCTTCATTAAGGCATGTTAATTCAGCCATATCTTCCACTTTGCTAAATTTTGGAGGATTCATCTTTTGGCAATCATCTCTGTGAAATCTCATTCTTTTTCCAGATTCTTCAATTTGGACCTCAACCTCATCTCCAACTTCCGCTTTTATGCTTGCTGCAACGAAACCATTTCCTTCATGTGGCACCCAAATAAGTTTTTTGGATGACCATTCCGCCTGCATCATAGGATCGTTGATTAGTTTCCTGTCTACAGCCAAATATTTCATTTCTTGGGCATTCATGCCCTCCATTTCGTATGGATCATCACCAGCCGCCATTTTGAAGTGCTACCCAAAGACGTCTGTCCTATTTCAAGTGCAATAACTTTTACTAGAATGTGTCAAACAAAAATAATCCTTATAAGATATGACGAATAATATATCCAACGTTCAAAAACAATGCTTTTTCGACACGGTATTCCTTATTTCCAGCTAAACTTTCATAACTTTATACCAAGTACCCGGGCCGACGCCCGCTTTGATTCGAAGTGATAAAGTCACGTGACAAGCCGGGAGAGGTTATCAAGGGGGATAAGTGAGTCAGACTCGATACACAATTACTCAATACACAATGTGCAATGTGTAACTTTAATAATCCTTTAGGTTAATTGTAGGCAACACTTGCAATAGTTAATACAAAGATTTAGTTCCATTATACTCGATATCTACAGTGCTTTATATGACGTTATATATTATTTTATCCCAGATATCTGTCTTTTTTGCTTTCAGTTGTATCACAATTAATTTGAATACGAGTGGTTAACCAGGAAATAGACAGCAAGAAATACCTCGGGTCACACTTTAACTAACATTTTAAAACTATTTAAAAATCTGTTTTAATAAGTTGCCAACTTGGTGTCAATAAAGAAATGGACAACATTTGAAACGGTAAACTAGAGGGAGAAATGAAAAGGTGTTGATGACGTCATTGTGTATTAGGTCATATTTAAAGGTGCAGTCACTCGCTTATTTCATTAAAAGCCAAATATTTACTTATTAGCCTATGTTTTTCCACTACAAATTGTCGATTGTTGTTTTCAATCTCATTAAAATCAAATCCTAATTACGCTTTGATACTCTCCACTTCTAGGGTATCGTAGCGTCATAAAGGGTCTGATTTTAATGAGATTGGTTGTTTTTGATTATATATATATCTTAACTGGGAGTTAATAGATGTCCCTATATTACACATTACCACATTTATTTAATATACTTTTGTTATTGTTGGTTTATTTGGCTTGTACATACTGTCTTTTTAGGTGGAGGCACCCCACCCATTATTCCTGAGTATAATCAGATACATCTACATCTATATATAGGTTAAGAAACTGGAGTTACATTGTACTAAACTGTTTCTGTCGGCGGTAGCAAAAGAATGAAAGGACAGAAATACGAATAAGTCGAGTGAAGGCATAAGAAAGGTTACATTTTCGTTACCTTCAAACCTGAACCACTGCGGCTACCGTAGCGGAGAAAGGGTACAAAACCCAACCGGCACAGCCCGAGACTCTTAGATATAGTTTGGGCTCTAACTATCTTGTAACAGTTTAGACACGATAACTCCCGCTTCAACGATACCCAGCCGTGAGGTAGCTTCAGCCACTATGCCGACAAGGAGTTCCATTCTGAGATGGTGCGGGCGAATAAGCTGAACTTGAAGGTGTCTGTCGAAGACGATAATCTCTTTTAGCCTCTTCAAATGAGCGGATCCAGTTCGCGATAATGCATAGGTGACCTTGTAATCCTCAGCTGGTATATACACCAAGCCGTTGATGTCTTTGAAGAGGATGGTATGGACAGTCCTTTGATGACTTTGAAGAGCATGGTATGGACAGTCCTTTGATGACCCCGTTTACCAATGGTGCCTTTTTCAGGTGTAGCTTCATCTACGACGACCTGTTGACTTCTATCCAGCAATGTCTTGATTCGGCGGTGTGTTTGGCCTGAGATACCGTAGTGGCTAATCTTGGAAATCAGCCTTAAATGTACTGCACATTATACATTCCTATGCAATATTCTCGTATTTGAAACGAAGCGGTATATACGTCCGCTGACTAGGGAGCGTACCTTAGAAGAGGGGTGAGTGCACGCGATCAGAGGCTTTCGAGAAATCTAGGATGATGGGTGATATATCCATCTGCTTTCCCTTGTCTAAGGCCTCTGCGAGCTCGTGTACTAGTGTGAGCAGAGATCTTCTTCTGGCTCAAAATCCCTGTTGGCAGTCATCTTGCATGAGATGTTTCCCTAGATGTTTGAGGACATTGTTTACTATAATAGGTATCCTTTCTTGAAGATGTGGTCTAGGGGTTGGTTCGAATCCCACTGGGAGCTCAACTTGTGAGAAAGTGTCGATTCTTGCGGATGGCGGGAGGTATACAGTACCGGTAGGAGGTAGTCTGCCTCTACCAGAAAAAAAGACCGTCATGCATAGCCTTTAATTTACCAAAAAATGGTAAAACGCCATTCAAACAAACAAATCTTGTAGATGGATGTAACATTTGCTAGTCTTCAGTTTTCGGGTACTGTACCACAATCGAATGATTTCTAGAATTAGTGGCAGGCAATGGTGCTAGTTTTTCGTCCATGTCAAGAATCGTGCTGGGATTATAATTATGTTGTTGGTTTGACTTTCATCAGCAATGTTAAGACGTCCTCTTTGGTGACATGAATTTCAGGCATTGAAGGTTTTTAGGTTGTCATTATATAATGCCACGGGACTGAAAAACTGAAGTATGATGATTCTGTGTGATTGGTCTCATTGAAGTATGAAAAAGGGTTTGACGTTTCAAAGATGGTCGTTTCGAAGAGGCTGGTCGAAACGTTTAGGACCCCACAAGGACGCCTAACGTATCCCATCTTACGGCATTGTCGCATATGTGGCAGCCAGGGGACCTTGATGGGCTGATGATGCTTTAGTGATCCAAAGTTTGAATTGGCCAGTTGAGATGATAATATTGATAAGCCCGTATGAGTTTTCTCCCTTTATGCTTGAGTAACTGAATAAGAAGTACCTGTTCGAAAATAAAATAAATAAATAAAAAATATCTAAACACTAAGGCCTTTATTATTATTATTATTATTAATAATTTTGTTAAATTAATTTTCCAAGTATTTTAAATAAATGTACCATCTCGGTGTCGTGAATTTTCGATGGCGTAATCATAAATGACAACAACAAAATGAAATTGAAATTCGAAAAAGTTTCCCTTGCGCTAAAATATATCACAAAACGTTTCCCGAAAAATAACAAAAAAACATATTCGATCTTTGTTTCATTATGGGGGTGGGGCGGTTTCGCACCACAGGTTTCATTACGCGAGAAAGATAGAAGATACAGTGTTATAGAATATGAGTGTTATAGAATATATGTATATTTTTAACTTACAGGCTTTTATTACACTAGTAGAGAGACAGAAGTATAGAGAGAAGCAACTCTGCAGTTCTGCAGGTGAGAAGGTTTTATGCCCATTCTGCATATTTCATCTCGATGTAAATGGAGGATGAGCCTGGTATGTTTATTCCTGTTAGGCGCCATATAACCTTTCGTGTGTTGGTGCGCCTTAAAGGGACACACGGCAATCTTGAATTTTTAAAAACTCACGGCGTCCCGTTAGCTTTTCTCTTAACTTGCATTTGTTCAATCATTAATATTAATTGTTCGAATAGTTCAAAGCAAATTGTTTTTACATATTACTAACTTTTTATAATATTGCACCAACAATATAGTTTAAAAAAATGGTAAAATAATGAAGAAAATTGAAATCTCAATTATTTATTTAATTATATGCAAGCAGTTTTAAAGTAAAAATGACGCAGAATAAGTAAATCGAGGAGCAAATTTTAATGTTTAATAAAACTCAAGATTGCCATGTGTCCCTTTAAAACCCAATTCAATTCAATTCAATGCACATGCTTTCACTGCGACAGTATATAGAAAGAAGGATAGAGAGATGAAGATATAATGTTATAGTATATGTATATAGATAATGTACATGCTTTCACTACGAAAGTATATATAAAGAAGAATAGAGAGAAGATAGATAATGTTATAGTATATGTATATAGATAATGTACATGCTTTCACTACGAAAGTATATATAAAGAAGAATAGAGAGAAGATAGATAATGTTATAGTATATGTATATAGATAATGTACATGCTTTCACTACGAAAGTATATATAAAGAAGAATAGAGAGAAGATAGATAATGTTATAGTATATGTATATAGATAATGTACATGCTTTCACTACGAAAGTATATATAAAGAAGAATAGAGAGAAGATAGATAATGTTATAGTATATGTATATAGATAATGTACATGCTTTCACTACGAAAGTATATATAAAGAAGAATAGAGAGAAGATAGATAATGTTATAGTATATGTATATAGATAATGTACATGCTTTCACTACGAAAGTATATATAAAGAAGAATAGAGAGAAGATAGATAATGTTATAGTATATGTATATAGATAATTTACATGCTTTCACTACGAAAGTATATATAAAGAAGAATAGAGAGAAGAAGAGATAATGTTATAGTATATGATAATGTATTTAGATAATTCACATGCTTTCATTACGAAAGTATACAGTATAGAAAGAAGGATAGAGAGAAGAAGAGATAATGGTATAGCAACTGTATATGTATATACTTTCATTACGATGGTATAGAGAAATAAGGATAAAGAGAAGAAAAAAGCGTTATAGTTTATGTATATATACAAAATTTATTAACTTATACATATACTATAACACTATTCTACTCTCTATCCCCTTTTCTTAAAATCTATCGCTTCCAGGGGCGTAGATAGGGACTTTAGAATGTGTACGCAAACAGCTTAGGGCGTCCGGGGGCATGCTCCCCCGGAATTGTTTTTTTCCTAGACCGGCTGTGGTGCAATCGATCTGGAGGCATTTCCGAAACAAAATGAGGCTGATTTTGTCTCTGAAATTATTTGTTTTTCTCGATTTTTTTTTTAAAAAAATGAGCTAAATGAAGAAGTTACCTGACATCCTCTAGCTCTTGTTTTTATTGCATTTTTGGACATTTTAATTGTTTCAATATTTGGGACAATGTGTACGCAACTGCGTACTTTGCGTACAGGTAGCTACGCACCTGGCTTCTTCCCGTTTTCCGTATTTCTCTATACTATCGTAATGAAAGCCTGTGGCATGTCCGGTGATTATAGTTTTGACCAAAACATGACGATACAAAATAAAACACTAGACTATAAACTTACTTAAAAGGCTTAAAACACAACAGTTTTAAATAATATGTTCACAGTGACGTACACAAGGGTAACAACCTACGTCACGCGCACGCGCCAAAACGGATCCGTTTACATACACGGAAGCTGGTAACTGGATTCTTATTAAGATTTACAAAACATTTGGTAAATTGACAATGCCCACCGTACCGCGTGGATTAGAAGGCTTTCATTAAACCTTAAATAAGCTGTAAACTCCCAACCGTTTGTTAGTTTACTTCGATACAATCGCATTTCCACCAAAATGTAAACGGTACCTAGCTTTGAAATGAGATTATTTCGAAGTAAACTGAAAAACGGCTGGGAGTTTACAGCTTATTTAAGGTTTAATAAAATGTTTTTCATCCATGCGGTACGGTAGGCATTGTCAATTAACCAATTTTTTCGTAAATCTTGTTAAAAATCCACTTACCACCTCCCGAATCCAGCTTCTGTGTATGTAAACGGATCTGTTTTAGCGCGTGCGCGTGACGTAGGTTGCTTTTCCTTTATTTAAAGGAGTTTCGCAGACAGTCTTCTAAGGAAACTTTACATCCTAGGCACAAACCTGTATCCCCTATAGACTGACTGTTTTTGAGCAGAATCGTATATGCACCTATCTGCAGCATGTGTCACATTGACCCCGGTTAGTAATGGTCACTGTCAGGTAGGACCGAAACATATATAAATAAAAACAAAACACTCCAAAACTGATAGCTAGATCGGATTATAACATCAGTGTTATGGACCTTGATTTATAGAGTTTTCAAAACATGTAAATTATATATATAACTCGTCGTCTGCAGGTTTAGAAACGGTATACATCTGTTGTAAACTTTGCCAGTTGATGGCAGGACAGAGACTTAGAAGCTGCGAGCTTTAATTACCAATCTTGATCAGATTGGGGAGATTGGGGATATCAATAAAAGCTCTGACAATTCGAAATCAGCTATATATCGGGCTAATACTACCGGAGTTACGGTTCTTGTTTAAATGAAAATTGCCACATTGCTCTAGCTGCTTACCATCATTTTGTATTCGATTTTTATCCGATTGTTGATATTTATGAACGCTCGGATAAGTTCGAAAACACAGATTATATTAAAAACACCAGCGTTATGACCCTTACCTATTGAAGAGAAGTCCATATTCTGTCTCTTGTGAACACATCTGATATTTACCAAACTGGGTCTGATTGTTGATATTAATGGAAGTGTGTCAGCTAGCCCAGATTAATAACACCAGAGTTATGGTCATTTTTCATCCGATCTTTACCAAACTTTACCAGGTTATTAATATCAATGAAAGCTCGGACGAGTTCGAAAACCAGCCATATCGGACTAATAAAACCGGAGTTATTGCCGTTGAATTAACGAAATTTGCTATATTTTGCCTTGAAAGCTTGGTCAAGTGCAAAAACAGCCGGATTTGACCAGTAACATCGAAGTCATGACTCTTGAGTTATGGAAAAATGTGTTAACACTCTAGCGCAGATCTTTGCCAAAAAGCCTTCATTTTGCCGCATTCCAGCAAAACTCTGCAGGAATGATCAGTACCAAGCCTAGCTAGTTATGCATATTGTCAACTTGTTCCGTTCAAATTATTTTTGATGGAGTTATGGCTCTTTAAGGTTTTAATACACATACTTTGTATGGACTAGTTCTGCCGAACCCCTGGCCGGATTTCAACGAAACTTGGCAAGGATGATAAGTATCAATAACATTTTGCATTGGAAGCAACAAACACAAACAACATATACAAGTAGCAGACTCGGTTTATTGAGTCTGTTCATAGGGGGTAATGTAAAGTGCAACACCCCTCACGCTTCCTAGCACCGGTTTAAGCCATATTCTACTTTAAAGCCAACATATTGGGCTTGATGATCCCAAAGGAACAGTAAGTAATAACACTACTGATTTGTAGTCGGGCGACTTTTTACGACCGCCACACAGCACTAAAACGGCTCGAACCACAATTAATTTTCTATAGGGTCCCATTGTAATGTTTTTGTTTGTGGCATAGCGATAAACAGATTTTACATGTATTTATGCTTCATTGATCCAATATCTGCAATTTAAAACACATTTAACAAATATTTACCAGATTGAACTTTTTTTAATTTCATGTTTGCACCTATTAAAACGTAGACAAAAATACAATCCCGTGGTGATTATAGCCATGTGTAAAATGAGGCAGAATTAGCTAGAAATCTTATATCAACATGCATTTTCCTGTGTTCTCTTCCTAAAATGCTGTAGATTTAGAACCTGATAAAGGTAAATCAATGTATCCTGTAAAATGTAGAAAAGCGAACTTTTTTTTTTATCTCTGTAGGGCACGAGTAGTCAAGGGAGATAATAGTGGTGCGAGTCCTAAACAAACCTGAACTAGGATTTGATGTAAACAAAAACGCTAGTGTGAATGTCAGTAAATACTGAAAAGAAAATGGAGATTGCGCATATCATCACCATATTCCGGTTGAATGATTTTTAGCAGATTTATGGCCCTTTAAATGTTTTACTACACAAACTTTGGACTAGTTCTCCGGAACCCTAAGCCGAATTTCAACGAAACTTGGTAAGGATGATCAGTATCAACCCTAGTTGTGCATATCATCACTGTTTTCCGGTTGAATGATGTTTGGCGGAGTTACGACCCTTTAAAGGTTTTAATACACTAGCTTTGTACAGACTAGTTGCCGAACCACTGGCAGGATTTCAACGAAATTTGGCAGGAATGATCAGTACCAAGCATATTCACTGCCATTTTCCGGTTTAATGCTTTTTGACAGAGTTATGGTCCCTTATACACAAACTTTACCAATCTCTATCCAGAGTTGTCGTTCCTTGCATACACATACATCTCTGTCAACGTCCCACCAAATATCAAGAATCTTGGTAAACAATGAAAAACGGTGGAAATGCAAAATTTCTTGATGACACTATTTTTCTGAATTTACTTCATATGAAATCAATGTCTGGGAGAGATTGAAACTTTACCCGGACTTGTTTTCTCGAACCTCTAGTTGGATTTCAATGAAACTTGGCAGGAATGATCAGTACCAAGCCTAGTTGCACAAATCGTTGTCGTGTTCCGGTTGAATGATATTTGGTGGAGTTATGGCTCTTTCAAAAGTTTTAATACACAAACTTTGTCCGGACTGTGCTGATAATTAAATAAAGCCCTGGTCCGGACTACTTCTCCTGATCCGCTGCCTGGATTTTCATGAAACTTGGTAGGGATGACCATAACCAAGCCTAGTTGCACATGCCCGTCGTGATCGTTTAATGATTTTTGACAGATTTATTGCCCTTTGTCCTGTAGCGGAGACATCTGTTTTACTAAAAACAAGCCCTAAGGCCATCCTTAAAAAAATATTTGTTTGCTGTGCTCCGACCCTGAATTTTTTTAAGTGGGTAGGTAGGTAGGTCTATTTTTTTATTTTTTTTTGCCACATTCCTGTTTAAGCATTTTTACAAATCATAATTTCCTATCTCAATGTATGATAATGCAGTCTGTGGATAACCTCATTAATATTTCTTTGCGAATAATTTTTCAGTTAAAAAAAAAAAAAA
This sequence comes from Cyrtodaria siliqua, assembly GCA_037043455.1. NCBI lineage: Eukaryota > Metazoa > Mollusca > Bivalvia > Adapedonta > Hiatellidae > Cyrtodaria > Cyrtodaria siliqua. The sequence goes on along the minus strand of JAWPHD010001520.1, from coordinate 277,685 downwards.
AAAAAATCCGAAAAGGCTAAAAAAAAAAACGGTCGCTGCCTTTTTAGACGGTCGGTCGGAGCACAGCAAACAAACACTTTTTTAAGGATGGCCCAATTAATTTAGTATGATTATTTAGGGACTCGAGGCACAACTATTGTATAAAGGAACCCCTCTACAGGTGGTCAAAACTTGTTGTGAAACCATATCAAATTAGAGCTAGGGCCACTTGTTTAAATAGCATGGGTCAAGGGTTTAAGTTTCTGTTGTGGGTGTTGTTGTTTTGTGTTGTTGTTTTTTTGCACTGTTTTAAAAGAAGTACTGATGGGAATTTTAGGACGGCAACCCTGGATATAAAAGCCGTTTTAGCCAAACTTTTTCACAAAATTGTTGACAAGCAAAATGAATGGGGTGGGGGATGGGTTGGTCTCGTCCCGTCCCGTTGTATTATTTAACAGATTATTGCTTTTTGGTATGATAATGAAAACCACATAACTCCACTAATTATAGAAGCTTCATAAGGTTGCACTCCACACATTTTTACCATTTATACTTATACGTACTGCCTGATTTTTACCTATAAAGATTCCACTAAGTTTTTAATTATTTGTCTTGTTATTTATCAGATAATGGTGCATACTGTCCTTCTTATGACGTGAAAAACTCATAAAGTTACACACTACAAATTAGGTTACACTCCACCAATTTATTTTTACGTAAGATTCCAAATATATTGTATCGCGTCCCGTCATGCCCTGTTGCATTAGTTAGTAGATGGTTGCATATTTGCTTTTCCTCTTCGGTATGATGTGACAATACTTACTGAAAAAAACATATACGGTTATACTCCACTATTCTAATAAGGGTTTAAAATATTTCAAATTCAAATAATTTGCATTAAATGTGTTCTTTTAAACATATTCAAACAGGTCACAAAGAGGGGATAACAACATTACTTACCATTATGTCATACTTGTACCCACATCTGAAAGTGCAGAAAAGCAGTAAGAAAGAAATACTTGACCGTTTCCACAACAAATTGGCAAAGTAATCTCCGCCATTTTGTTTTTGTGTATTGAAAGTATGAGGCACCCATGAGGAATTGTCATGTTCACGTCGCGTGACGACGTAGACATCGGCTGTGCGTTGACCAGTGGAACTCCCGAGAACTTTCTTCGCAGTATGACAATCTATTAAATCATTTTAGAATTATTTTAGACTGATGGGATTCTTTGTTTCAAGAAACTCATTACTAAATGACAGGTACAAACACTCTAAATTTTTTCTCGTTTTTAAAAGTAATTTATACCCTCAATCAATTCTCAGTGTTTTAACGGAAAGAAGTAGACCAAATCTTATGCAACTGTTTATCGCCATATGTTAACCTTTGGGACAAAGAGACTTGTGTACTAATATAAAATACAATCTTGGTTTGAATGAATGAATTGTGTTTTATGTCACGTTGACACACAAAAAGGTATATGGGATGATTGTAAAACTTATTTACAAGTACTAATTATATTTGTGCAAATAAACCGGAGTACATCAACAGGGGTGTAAAAAGGTAAATACATACATGAACATATAACAAGGCATGATACAGTCTGATTTCTTGAAAGAAATCTAAAACAAGACTGAAATCAATTTTATCAAACAACTCTTTCATACTCTTGATCTGAACAAGCAGTCTGAGAGACAGCCATATCCCCTGTCGCATTATTTTTCGTTTTTATGATGCTCTGCGCTTCCTCTCAAACACAGCATAAAGAGCCGCCTGCCTGACAAGGCCTCTATCTTTTCAGCTGAACTTAAGGCAATTGAACTTGCCTTAAATTATATTCAGGAATCTGATGATGACCATTTTGTAATCTTTTCTGATTCCCTTTCATCTCTTCAAGCACTGGGTAATATGAAACATGATAACCCAGTTGTGCTTCAACTTTTAGAAAAGTACAATTCTCTTATAATTGATGTTATTATTTTCTGCTGGCTTCCAAGCCATGTAGGAATACGTGGTAATGATAGAGCTGATAGTGCTGCTAAGGCAGCATTAGATTTACATATAACTAATACCAAATTACCTTATACTGATTTTAAAAGTTGTATTAACACATATATTCGTAACTCTTGGCAAGCCGCTTGGGATTTGTCAGTTAACAATAAACTCCATCCAATTAAACCGTTACTCGGAGAATGGCATTCTTCTAGTAGACCCATTCGTCGAGAGGAAGTTGTCCTAGCCCGGTGCAGGATAGGGCATACACGTTATACTCATTCATATTTATTACAAGGTGAGCAATTACCGGAATGTATACCCTGCTTTGCACCGTTAACGGTCAAACACATCTTATTGGATTGTGTAGACTTTGATCCTATGCGTCAAAGGTACTACAATGTTAATACTATGAAAGAGTTATTTGATACTGTAGGTTTTAGTCTTGTTTTAGATTTCCTGCAAGAGATCAGACTATATAAATCATTGTAATGTGTTCTTATATATATTTACTTGTTTACATACCCGTTGCCGGTCATTTATTGATTTACATACATAGTTTATATTACACCTTATCATCCCTTATTTTAATTTTATTTTTAATAGTTTTATCTTTATATATTTACATTAATTTTTAATTAATACTTCATTTTTCTTTTCTTTTTTGCGCACAATATGACCTATTTATGTGTCGACGTGCCGTAAATCACCATTCATTCATTCCTCTCATTTCCGTCATTGTGTGAAATTTCACTGCAGTCCATCTAGCGGTTTTTGAGTTACAGAGAGGACACAAATTAAACAAGAGGTCAATGACCTTGAAGCTCTACTGATTGATTTTGATTTCAGGAAGTAGTCGCTACACTTGTTTTTTGAAAATCTATTTTTAACCGTGGCGGCCATCTTGAATTTTCGGCCGACCTGAAATTTTGCTAGAATCAATTAGACTTTAAGAGCAACATTCCTGTGAAGTTTCATGAAAATCCGTCAAGTAGTTTCAAAGTAGTCGTTACAAGTTTTCATTATATAACTCTATGTAAACAAAGATGGCCACTGGCAGCCATGTTTAACGTCAAATCAAAACGATTTTCGACAAGGACCAACATCATGTCATACTGATCATTTTAGAAAAAGTCCCATATCAATATCTCTTATAGTTTTGAAAAAGTAGTCGCTACAAACTTATTTATTTTAAATCTATTTTTAGCTGTGGCGGCCATCTTGAATTTCCGGCCGACCTGAAATTTTTCTAGGATCAACTAGACATCAAGAGCAACATTCCTGTGAAGTTTCATGAACATCCGTCGATAGTTTTAGAGGAGTAGTCGCTACAAGTTTTTACTATATAACTCTATGTAACCAAAGATGGCAACTGGCAGCCATGTTTAACGTCGAATCATGTAATTTTCGAGAAGGATCAACATCATGTCATGCTGATCATTTTAGAAAAAGTCCCATATCAATATCACTTATAGTTTTCAAGAAGTAGTCGCTACAAACTTATTTTTTAAAAATCTATTTTTAGCTGTGACAGCCATCTTGAAATTCTGGCAGATCTGAAATTTTGCTAGAATCAATTAGACATCAAGAGCAACATTCTTGTAAAGTTTCATGACAATCCGCCAAGTAGTTTCAGAGGAGTAGTCGCTACAAGTTTTTACTATATAACTCTATGTAAACGAAGAAGGCGCTGGCAGCCATGTTTAACGTTGATCAAAACGATTTTTGACAAGGATCAACATCATGTCATGCTGATCATTTTAGAAAAAGTCTCATATCAATATCACTTATCGTTTTCAAGAAGTAGACGCTACAAACTTGTATTTTAAAACTCTATTTTTAGCTTTGGCGGCCATCTTGGATTTCACATCAACATGAATTTTTGCTAGGATCAACTAGACTTTATGGGCAACATTTCTGTAAAGTTTCATGAATATCCATCCAGTTTCAGAGGAGTTGTCGCTACAAATAAAAGTTTACGGACAGACGGACGGACGACGGACGCCGCACCACGGCATAAGCTCTGCTGATCTCTGATCAGTCGAGCTAAAAATTGCAAAGGGCAATAACTCAACTTAAATGAAGACAAGAGTTATGGTTCTTACGTTCTGCACATCCTCGCATTGCCCTCTATCATTGTGTGAAATTTGATTGTGTCCCTTTAGTAATTTTCGAGTTATAAGAGCAAATATAACAAAGGACAATGACTTAAATGACAGGAAATGGGTAGGACGGGCAGACAGACGGAGGGCATTATTAAATCCCATTTCCGCTTGCGGCGGCAGGGATAACAAAAATGTTACATCTTTAAACGTAGAGAGTATATGTATATATATCATAATTATATAGTCCTGACAGTACGAAAAAATACAGGGTCCGGCTACCGGAAACACCTCGTTATTTTGAGCCTTAGCTACCTTTCAGACTTGGTACCAATTTAAGTTAAAGTACTTAAAAACATTGCAGATTTTGGTGGTTAATTATCTATCAACTCAGTTGTGTATAAAAGTTCAGACTTTTTTTTAAACTCTTTTGATCCTGTAACCTAACTCAATACAAAACTTGTTTTTTTGTTTTTATATCAACCCACGTTTTTCTCTTTAAAATAGAACCAGAAATACATTAAAGGAAAAACCCTTCAAATAATGGCAAAATTACACTACAATTTTTTTTTATCTAAACAGGTGTTCCGGTTACATTATAATGCATGTGCCGATTAAAAGTATAGGTTTATTCCGTGATTGAATATGTGTAAAGATTTGGGGTTTGACTAGGCTGGTTAAAGCGGTTTATATTGTGTCTATAGAGTTTGAATTTTCAGAATAGGTAAATTATATTATATACCTCGTCTGCCTAAAGTGTAGTAGTGTACATGTAAAATTTGGCTGTTGTTGGCGGGATAGCTACTTTAAATGAAGAAGTCATTATGCCAAATGAATATGTTGGGGTTTGGTGAGATTTTGAAAAGCGTAACCCAGGTACAGTTTTACATATACTTTATACATATCAATAATAGAACTCTTTGAAGCAGTCTCCCTCATGACGACATGGCATAGCTGCATCTCCCTCATGACGACATGGCATAGCTGCATCTCCCTCATGACGACATGGCATAGCTGCATCTCCCTCATGACGACATGGCATAGCTGTATCTCCCTTAGGACGACATGGCATAGCTGTATCTTCCTCATGACATGGCATAGCTGTATCTCCCTCATGACGATATGGCATAGCTGTATCTCACTCATGATGACATGGCATAGCTGTATTTCACTCGTGACGACATGGCACAGCTGTATCTCACTCGCGACGACATGGCATAGCTGTATCTGTCTCATGATGACATGGCATGGCTGTATCTCACCCTGTATTTCACTCGTGATGACATGGCATAGCTGTATCCCACTCACAATGAAATGGCATAGCTGTATCCGACTCGTGATGACATGGCATGGCTGTATCTCACTCATGACGACATGGCATAGCTGCATCTCACTCATGACGACATGGCATAGCTGTATCTCACTCACAATGACATGGCATAGCTGTATCTGACTCACGACGACATGGCATGGCTGTATTTGACTCACGACGACATGGCATGGCTGTATCTCACTCACGACGACATGGCATGGCTGTATCTCACTCATGACGACATGGCATAGCTGTATCTGACTCACGACGACATGGCATGGCTGTATCTGACTCACGACGACATGGCATGGCTGTATCTCACTCACGACGACATGGCATGGCTGTATCTCACTCACGATGACATGGCATAGCTGTATCTCACTCATGACATGGCATTGCTGTATCTCACTCATGACGACATGGCATAGCTGTATCTCACTCATGATGACATGGCATAGCTGTATCTCACTCATGACGACATGGCATAGCTGTATCTCACTCACGACAACATGGCATAGCTGTATCTCACTCACGACAACATGGCATAGCTGTATCTCACTCACGACAACATGGCATAGCTGTATCTCACTCATGATGACATGGCATAGCTGTATCTCACACATGACGACATGACATAGCTGTATCTCACTCATGACGACATGGCATAGCTGTATCTCACTCATGACGACATGGTATAGCTGCATCAAACTTCAAGAAAATGGAATAGAAAAAAAAGAAAGAACATACCCATCATCTGTATCATTTTAATAAAGGCATTTAGGTGGCAAAATAATACACAATGATGATAGTACTCGGTATGTACACAGAAGCAACCTGGCAGAGCAACATTATATAACATCATGCATGTACTGTATCATACATCTGCTGACCAAGCGTATTTACACAATGTATTTTTGTACAGAAAACATCTCCAGGAATGAACACATGATTACAAAAATATGGGACCTACAAGTACAGACCTACAAGTACAAGGTGTTATCTATGATCCCTTGAGGTTGTTGCTACAACCTTTCTGAAAATAAGCATAAACATGTTTATACTGATAGCATAAACAAGTTTACACTGATAGCATAAACAAGTTTACACTGATAGCATAAACAACTTCACAGTGATAGCATAAACAAGTTTACACTGATAGCATAAACAAATTTACACTGATAGCATAAACAAGTTTACACTGATAGCATAAACAACTCCACAGTGATAGCATAAACAAGATTATACTGATAGCATAAACACGATTATACTGATAGCATAAACACGATTATACTGATAGCATAAACACGATTATACAGATAGCATAAACAAGATTATACAGATAGCATAAACAAGAGTATACAGATAGCATAAACAAGATTATACAGATAGCATAAACAAGATTACACTGATAGCATAAACAACTTCACAGTGATAGCATAAACAAGAGTATACTGATAGCATAAACACGATTATACTGATAGCATAAACAAGAGTATACAGATAGCATAAACAAGATTAAACAGATAGCATAAACAAGGTTATACTAATAGCATAAACAAAATTATACTGATAGCATAAACAAGTTCATCCTGATAGCATAAACAAGATTACACTGATAGCATAACAAATAAATAGAAAAAAATTTCTCTAATTAAAGGGACACATGGCAATCTTGACATTTAAAAACCTTGCGGCGTCCCGTTAGTTTTTCTACATATTGAATTGGGGGTTTAAGGCGCACCAACACATGAAAGGTGATATTGCAGTTTTTCTACATATATTGCATTTGTTCAATCATTAATATTAATTACATGAATAGTATAAAGCAAATTGCTTTTGCATATTACTGTTGGTTAAATTTTCAAATGTATGGTAATAAGGAAGAAAAGAAAACTAAAAATTGTATTTATAAATTGAATTGAACTGGGTTTTACAGCGCAACAACACACGAAAGGTTATATGATGCCCAACAGGAATGAACATGCCAGGCTCATCCTCCATTTACATCAAGATAAAATATGGAGAATGGGCCTAGAATCTTGTAACCTGCAGAACTGCAGTTGCTGCAAATTCTAAAATTCTATAGTAGACACTCCATTTACGATGGAGCCACGTTTGCATACGCAGTGTCATGACGACCTTAAATGAGCCTAGAATCTTGTAACCTGCAGAGAACTGCAGAGTTGCTGCAAATTCTATAGTAGACACTCCATTTACGATGGAGCCACGTTTGCATACGCGGTGTCATGATGACCTTAAATGAGCATGATAAAATTAACAAGGGGGGAGATTGGGGGAGGGGACCTCTAGCAGGATTTGCAGTGGTTGTATTTAAATACATGCAAGCAGATTTAAAGTAAAAATGATACTGGATTAATAACAAAGAGGCTAATTTTAATGCTTGATGGACATGTTTAGAAGAAAATCTAACATAGCTTTTAATCAACATTCATGTTATGCAACATCCTTCTGAACCGCAGTTTACACATCTGGTACAGAAACCAGTGCCACCAACAGACACCTGTAAGCGCCCAAGTGAATTATATCCCAGAAATAGGAAACCAATGTTAATTTATAAACTATATAATTATCAAATTTCTTTTAAACGAATTTAAAATAAAAGTATCCTTAAATATACCTTAAGCCCAGAAACAGTAGTATGGCTAGAGGACATTTTCCCCAGTAGTTATATTATTTCCACCAGAAACCTAAATAAATTGGTATTAAATCACCATCCATGTCCATGTTCAATACTTTGAACATTACATTGAAATAAAAACATACTATACTGCTTTTATTGTTTATACAAAACAAAGATAACTTCTTTGGTATTTCTACAAAATTATAAGTTAAACTGTCCCTTCGACTCTTACAACTTATATATATATATAGAAAAGAGAGTATATATGTGTATTGACCATACTGGATTAATACTTGATATGGTAAAACTTACATGGTATATACCTTAGGCTAGCCATAGATAACACCTGCCTTGTGCTACAATGATTTTATAAATGTATGCGTGTACACAAGTTCTGATCCAACTATATACACAAAATGTAACAAAATTGTTCAACAAGGTATATTCAATCGTCAAAACACGGCCAATCCCATCATTCTTTCCGGACTCATGCCTCGTGTGTATATCAACGCGTTTAAAATTTTGTCTTTTTGTTAGCCGGAAGGCACCGGCACAGGATTTTATCATTGCTTTCATGGTAAGAAACTACAGATGGAGCAATCGGCTAAATTACATTTCAAAACGTTGATTTTGAATGCAAATACGTTTAGAAGGGTTTCTATGCTAGGATGACGTAACCAATATGGAAACCTTCGAGTAACAGTTACAGTCAAGTTATGTTTCGAAGAAGTGAACGAGATGTTGCGAATGAAGGTATATTAAGCCATTCTGTTGCAGTTTATCCAATCTAGTGATGAATCGGTTGAATCAGGTATGGACCCAAATATTTTACTTTTCTATGATGTCCATCAACACATTTTGGCATTACAGATTCATAACTACATATCAAAAACAAAGTGTCTGACAGCAAACTAAACATTCAGACGTCTTAGAGCAAGTTGACACAATGTTACTATATTAACAATTAAACCGTGCATTAATACCGAAGATAAGCTACAATCCGGAAGCGCAAATAAAATACACATTTCCTTGTATTGCATGGTATAGCAGAAATCGAATATTTACTTACCAGTATGCAATGAATGGAAAGAATAATGTATTAAAGTCTGTTGCCATTTACAAAGTCTTGGATGATCATTTGATTAAAATAAAATGTTTAAACAATTGAAATTGGTGGTTTCTTACAAGATAAATAAATAAATGACTTTACGTCCCATTGACACATGCTGTCATAATATATTAACTTGGCATCCTTTAACAGGAATATAGATATATAATAAATTTTAACCCTTAACCTGCTAAATATATATATAATGGACTGTTCTTTCTTTGAATTAAGACCATTCCATTCATGTGACAAAGGGGTGTTTATGGGGAAATGACTGATCGCAGCCGGACATTGTAAACCCCGATCAGCCTTACTCGCAGGCTGATCGATGCAAAGGCTGTTATAGTCATGCTTAGTGGGTTAAGGGTTAAATATTTCTTATTGTATTTGCCTATGTTCTATTGGATCATTGTTTAACATCAACACATTTAGTTTTTATCAAGCCGCCTCTAGAGAAAGAGGAATGCTACATTGGAATCAGGAAACCCTGCCCTACGCATACTATCAAATAGATTCCTAGGGCATCTGTAGATAAACAGTGAGTCTTTTCTTGCCAGGGATCATCCTAATACAAGAAACAATAAATTCGGTTTCTGCAGTCTACCAGAAATTTGTCTTCCAACAACAATGTATTAGCAAGAAATATGTTGCCAAAGCAGGTAAACGTGAAAACAAAATTGAAGCATATATAACAAATGGTTATAACAGCAACATAAACACTATCTAAAAACAGAAAATTGGAATCACCAAAGTTAATCGCACTGTAAAATAAGAAAGAAAATGCCCTACGATTCACAACGATTGCAACTTGAATTCAAAACAGGATTTAACAGTATACAATATGTGTATATTTAACATTCTGGTACAGCAAATTGTTTCCAGACAAAAGTTCTTTATGCATTACAAGTCTATGTGGGTAAAAATAAATGGAGAACATAAAGCAAAAAAATGCTGTCTAAAGCCGACATCAGTACAACAGATTTATTCCTTACTGTTGGATTTATCATTAATAAACAACTCTGCCACTTTATACATTGAACTCATTGATGAATTGCAGCCCTGAATCTAAACATAGATTTACAGTTTTTGCTTTTATTTTTTATTTAAAATATTTTTAAATAGTACTACAAGTATGAGCATCACTAGCATCTTGGTTTATATTGGCGGACTTACCAAACTTAACCCATAAAACATGCCAACTCAGATTATACCAAGACATTCATTGACACAATCTATATATCTAAGGAATAAACTAGAAATCTGTACATAGTATACGGATGCCCCCGCTACTGCTTCATGTCTTTCGGAAAACATTAATTTCACGCGTTTTTACTATTCCAAGGGGCATAACTCTGGTATTACCAAGGCCGATTATCGAACTTGGCCGAGACACTGTGCCCATAAACTATTTGAACATTATCGGCATGGACGGACAGACGCACGGACTGACAGACAGACATGGGTAACACTATAATAATGCCTTTCCACCATTCTTTGAATTCTTTTAGAATCCTTCATTAACAGTTTTCTCCTGAGATTTTTGTTATTGAACTGAAACAACAATGTACGTATATCAACACAATCAGTGCAATTTTTTTTTAACAAAATAAAAGCCTACTCCAGATATGTAAATGCATTACTTCTAGATAAATTATAAATGCCATACAAAATACAATGACCAGCAAATTATGTAATAAATATTAACTTGGACTAGCAGTATCACAGATTCCCATCATGTATCAGGAGATAATGTCTCAGTTAGAGGGGCGTCACATATGTCCTGGTGATAGTGTCTCAGACAGAGGGGTGACATGTCCCGGTAATAGTGTCTCAGACAGAGGGGCGTCACATATGTCCTGGTGATAGTGTCTCAGACAGAGGGGTGACATGTCCCGGTAATAGTGTCTCAGACAGAGGGGCGTCACATATGTACCGGTGATAGCGTCTCAGACAGAGGGGTGACATGTCCCGGTAATAGTGTCTCAGACAGAGTGGCATCACATATGTACCGGTGATAGTGTCTCTGACAGAGGGGTGTCACATGTCCCGGTAATAGTGTCTCAGACAGAGTGGCATCACATATGTACCAGTGATAGTGTCTCAGACAGAGGGGTGACATGTCCCGGTAATAGTCTCAGACAGAGGGGCGTCACATATGTACCGGTGATAGTGTCTCAGACAGAGGGGTGTCACATGTCCCGGTAATAGTGTCTCAGACAGAGTGGCATCACATATGTACCAGTGATAGTGTCTCAGACAGAGGGGTGACATGTCCCGGTAATAGTCTCAGACAGAGGGGCGTCACATATGTCCTGGTGATAGTGTCTCAGACAGAGGGGTGACATGTCCCGGTAATAGTCTCAGACAGAGGGGCGTCACATATGTCCTGGTGATAGTGTCTCAGACAGAGGGGTGACATGTCCCGGTAATAGTGTCTCAGACAGAGTGGCATCACATATGTCCTGGTGATAGTGTCTCAGACAGAGGGGTGTCACATGTCCCGGTAATAGTCTCAGACAGAGGGGCGTCACATATGTCCCGCTGATAGTGTCTCTGACAGAGGGGATGTCACATGTCCCGGTAATAGTCTCAGACTGATAGCGTCTCTGACAGAGGGGTGTCATATGTCACGATGATAATGTCTCACACAGAGGGGCATTAGATAATTATGTGTAATGTATACATAATGCAGCCGGTGTTTATATACAGGAAAAGTTGTAATATATATATAATTATGTGTGAAGTATATACAAAGTGTAATTCCCGCACCTCATTACATTTTGTCCAGCATGCTGCCATATACCCAGTGACAACGTTACTTGCACATAAAAGATTCAAAACCATCATACAGTATATGTTCCCGTTACTTTCAGAATGATCCCAATTTATAAAATTGGCTTTCAGGCAGATAGTTTGCCATACAACGGAACTTTGCCCAAGTACCGGAACTTATACCCCAATATACCTGCATTTTGTACAGCGTATTTATCTCTTTTCATTCTGCTGATCATCGCATTACAACTGCTCTTACATGCAACATACAGCATTAAGCCGCTAGGGGATGCTTTCTAGTTATGGCAGAAGCTTAAGAATCACCCAAAATCATCATCGTTTTGACTATAAGCATTTTACAATAGCTCACAATATTTGACATGAGATTTACCTTTAATATTATTGCAAGATAATAAAACCGGTTCCCTAAACAAGAGTAGTACAAGACAATTTGATCTTGCATCATCTGGAACTGGTCAAACAACTTAAAAATATGTGTATGCAGCAACATTCACCAAAACAAAAACTGGTCTTGAACTATTGGAGGTCTCTTGTGTGAACAGGAACAGTTCAATCAGGTTTCCAGAGAATTCTCTTGGCTAGTATCTAGTTCTTGAACCTCAGCTTTCGAGAACTTTCCCAGCTTTCTGGAACCTCCGTCAGTTTTCATGAGTCGTCATTAACTTCATAGAATTGGTTCAGCTAGGAGTGAAAGCTGAGGAACTTTCCAGTTGTTTCAGCTTCTTTACCTGCAAGAATAACAAGTTAAATAGACACACAAGTTCCACAAAATTAAATATAACAAGCTTTATAAACTATAAACGTCAGTTTGTTTAAATGGTGTTAGCCCGCTAAGCCATTTACATTTTTGTGGTAGAGGCAGACCACCCCATTTTTCCTGGGTAGAAGCAGAACAGTATACCTTCCATTATCTGTAAGAATCTTATAAAGGTCACATTTTAAACTCTTCACATTAAATTTTCTTTATCAATAATAAAACCATGCAGTTTTTAGCTAACACACAAGTGAATTGAGTGGCAACTAGATATAAGTGTAAATGAGAAAATTCACACGTAAAGCAAGTAGAGCTAAAAAAAAAGAAAGTTATCCAATGAATTTATTTAAAGGGCACTATTTTTAAACAATGTTTGTTTTAAAGGGCTATGAAAAAGCTGAAAAAATTATCAAAATGGGATGAAAAATAAAGGATATGACCTATTGAAAATTTGCAAAGAAACGTAAGTGGAGGTGGCCATCTTGGAACAATGATGTCATCGCGCCTTTTTACCATATATGGCATATTGACAAAATGTCTTTTAAACTTTGCTTTCAAATGTATCTGTCAAATATGCCATATATGGTAAAAAAGCACGATGATGTCATCGTTCCAAGATGGCTGCCTCCATTCATGTTCTTTGCAAATTTTCATTAGCTCATATCTCTTATTTTTCATCGCATTTTGATAATTCTTTGAGCTTTGTTTGAAAATAGTGCAGCAACCCCTTTAAAACTTTTACGCATTTGATTCAGAAAACCTCCGAATTATTTTAAGGCTCATCAACTTAGTATAGGTTATTTAGAGAAGCCCCAGTGAGATGGGACGGTACATAGGAACCTTGGAACATGCCCTACTCTTACAAACGAATAGATCCCTGTAGTTCTTCAACATGCTTGGGGATAAGACTCCGATACACGAGATCGTCCAGTTTATGTCCCCATCCAATGGATTAGGCAAAGGGAGCAGAACACAATGATGGAACTCAGTGATGCCAGCAAGGCTTGAATCTGAGTCCTCCAGTTCCAAGTTCACCATGCTATGCACTGGGCCATGCCAGCCCCTCCAGTTCCAAGTTCACCATGCTATGCACTGGGCCATGCCAGCCCCTCCAGTTCCAAGTTCACCATGCTATGCACTGGGCCATGCCAGCCCTTAGAAAACATTTGATAAAATCCGATCAATATTAACAATGATAGCTGGTAAAACCTCTTTCCACATTTCCTACCTTATGTTTTGAACATAGAAGTGAGAAGTTCTCTTCGTCCAGGTAACAATCTGCAAAGAACAATAATACTTGTACAAATCTGTGTGAATTGTAGTTTGAAGTTATCTACCCTGGCAAATTAACTTTACAAGAGGTAAATTGTCAACAAGAGTAACTGTTATCATCTCTAGACATGGAATCCTAGTTCCATACTACATAATTACCATGGTGGAATACTTGCTCCTGTGGGAAGAAATTGAGCAAATCTGCAGCAAATCAATATTTGATGAAGCAACTGCGCCATTTTACAAAACATCAATCCCATTTCCAATATTTGGAGGCTTTTACCAGCGCTTATTATTATATTACGGTTTAAGGAATTCCACGATGTGACAATTTAACAAAATTGAATTTGTGAACATTAAATGGCTGCTATACTGTCGCCAAATTCACTTCTAAATACAAGCTCAATATCGTTAACAATGTAATAGATTAAGAAGGAACACAATATCATTAGCATAACCTGTCACTGAGCACACACCATCAGACAAACACACATTAATTATGGATAAAGTTGAAGATCTATACGTTGTAATCAAGTAACAGTGCAACACCTACCACTATCAACAGCGCAAGCATGGTGGAACTTCTGCTGACAGCCCTTGTTTAGACATCCAATCATAGCACCCATCTCATGGCACCGTGTACAAGGCTGGGGAAGGCAAACAGATGTTTGAATGATAAATGGCACTGTGTACAAGGCTGGGGAAGGTAAACAACTGTTTTATGATAAATGGCACTGCGTGCAAGGCTGGGGAAGGTAAACAATTGTTTTAATGATAAATGGCACTGTGTACAAGGCTGGGGAAGGCAGACACATGTTTTAATGATAAATGGCATCGTGTACAAGGCTGGGGAAGGTAAACAATTGTTTTATGATAAATGGCACTGTGTACAAGGCTGGGGAAGGCAGACACGTGTTTTAATGATAAATGGCATCGTGTACAAGGCTGGGGAAGGTAAACAATTGTTTAATGATAAATGGCACTGTGTACAAGTCTGGGGAAGGCAGACACGTGTTTTAATGATAAATGGCATCGTGTACAAGGCTGGGGAAGGGTAAACGTTTTATGATAAATGGCACTGTGTACAAGGCTGGGGAAGGTAAACAAATGTTGTAATGATAAATGATATCGTGTACAAGGCTGCGGAAGGTAAACAATTGTTTTATGATAAATAGCACTGTGTACAAGGCTGGGCAAAGGTAAACAGAAGTTTGAATGATAAATGACATTGTGTACAAGGCTGGTGAAGGTAAACACGTTTTAATGATAAATGGCACCATGTACAAGGCTGGGAAGGCAAACAAATGTTTTAATGATAAATGGCACTGTCTACAATGCTGGGGAAGGCAAACAAATGTTTTAATGATAAATGGCACTGTGTACAATGCTGGGGAAGGCAAACAAATGTTTTAATGATAAATGGCATCATGTACAAGGCTGGGAAGGCAAACAAATGTTTTAATGATAAATGGGACTGTGTACAATGCTGGGGAAGGCAAACAAATGTTTTAATGATAAATGGCACTGTGTACAATGCTGGGGAAGGTAAACAATTGTTTTATGATAAATGGCACTGTGCACAAGGCTGGGCAAGGTAAACAGAAGTTTGTATGATAAATGACATTGCTTACAAGGCTGGTGAACAAATGTTTTAATGACAAATGGCACCGAGTACAAGGCTGGGAGGTAAACAGATTTTTTAATGACAAATGACACTGTGTGAAAGAAGGCTGGGGCAGGTAAACAGATGTTTTAATGATAAATGGCAGCGTACAAGGCTGGGGAAGGTAAACAGATGTTTTAGTGCCTAAGTGATAAATGACAGTGTACAAGGCTGGGCAAGGTAGATTTTTAATGACAAATGACAGTGTAAAAGGCTGGGGAAGGTAAGAAACTGTTTTTACAAAAACGAGTCGGAAAGATGCACAAAATTCTTAAGAAAGATAGACAAAATGTTTAGTCAGAAAGAAAATGTTCAGTCAGCAAGACAGATAAAACATTTAGTTAGAAAGACAAACATTTAGTCAGATAGACAAAACATTATAGTCAGCAAGAGATATAAATCAGCAAAGCATAGGCTTTTCCTCAAGCTCTTTTAATAATGCAACTGATGTATACATGTAGAAAGGATTGCAAGTCTGTAACCAGTTTTAAGTACACATTTTCAGTTTGTTTCTAATGATTTACGCCTAATTCCTTTTCATCAAGATTTCACTGTTTACAAAAATAAATGTAACTTACTGTCTGACTTGCTATCCTGACAGCCTCTTGTAGACCATAGATCTTGGTCCCAATGAGGAAGACGCCATCCGACCACACACCACAGCTCTCATGAACCCACACCTCCTTCCACATTGTCGCCTCCTTGTTAACAGTCACCACTCGCTTTTGATCGACTAGACTTGCTGGTACCTGGCTGGGGCTCCTCCGACCTGCGCTTCTTAGACGATGACTTCGAGTGGAAATTACCGTCCATATCATCGGACAGACTCTCCACAGTATACGGTCCAAACAGATCGCCGAGGAATTTATAACTACTGTGTTTACCGCACAGAGCACACTCCCACTTACTACCCTCCTCTGCATCATTGTGAGGTATAAGGACAGATTTATCCGACGGCAGATGCGAAATCTGAATCGAGGAGACATTCTGCATGGTCAATTTTGTATTTTTTAATCCAGATTGTTCATATGGTTCATTAATCACAATGCACTTCTCGGGAGCTTCCTTTGAACCCTCTAGTCTAACCATTGGTCCTTTGAAGTGTGCCCATTTATCACGTGGTTTAATTTTTTTCTTTGAGTTCATAAGATCCTGTGTTCGATTCAAGTTCATGGACTTCAGAGACTTCTTTTTTGGACCGAGTTCATAATCTGAATCACAATCAAACGTTTTTCTTTTATTTCGACTAGCACTTTTCTTTTTACCACTACTTTTTTTATTAACATCACTTGTTTTAGACCCAGAACTAGGTTTCCTTTTCTTTACATGTTGACCCATTTTACCACGTACCTTCCTGTCTGTTAAAAGTTCACTTTTTATTTCTACTTTTATTTCCTCCTTTATCTCTGTTTTCACAGCACCATCAACACTGTCTCTACTGTTCTCTACTTCACTATCTTCGCAAGTTAAATCCACTGAGATTTCTTGATCTTTAACAAAAAGTGTATGGTCTTTTCCCCCAGAAATTTCAGCACTCTTGGAAGCATATGCCATGCAGGCTTCATTAAGATCATCAGACAAATTCTCCTCTATCACATAGAATTCAGCAACGCCTTCTTTTACATCTGTCTCCTCTTCCTTTATTAATTCTACCTCTTGTTCAGGTTTACTTTTTAAATCACCACCTTGACTTTTATCCTTGTCTATTTTTTTAACCCCATTCAATGGTTGTTTTTTCTTTTTCTCGTTGTCTGAATTACTGCTGCTGTCCTTGTTTGTTACTGCCAGTGAGGTATTCCTGGTTGTGACGGTGGATTCAGTATTTGATTTCACCGACTGCTTTACCTTTGAAGATGTTCTAGTTCTTTTAGAAGTTTCCTTTTTGGCACTTTTTGAAGCATGATCACTTTCATTTTCCTTTGAAAGGTTTTCTGCTTTGATTTTAGTTTCTTTCTTGGGAGAAATTAGTTTATCTTTCTTTTCATTTCCATCTAAAAGTTGTTCCGTTTCTAGTTTTTCAGAAGTAATCACGACACATTCAGTACCTTTCTCATCATTTGTAACATTATCTGCACCGTTTATCACATTATAATATATTTTTTTCTGGCTCGATTTAGTATTTAAGTTTTGTTTCTGCTTTTTTTCTTTAAGCAATTCTTTTTTACCTGTTCCAACTTTATCTATCTCCTCTATATCTTTTTTAATAACTTTTTCTTTCTTTTTCAATTCTTCAGTTTTCTTTGTATTATGATTAACATCAGTAGAGTTTTTCTTTGAAGATCTTCGCTTTAGTTCATAAAAGTCTTCTTCTTCCTCCTCCTCAACAAAAACAAAATCTCCCTGAAAAAATGAGGTATCTTTATATTTGAGGGGTGTTTTTCGAAGTCTATGGTTAAGCCTTGTACTTCTAGCTACAGACATTGTGCCATCTCCATTGTCCATTCCCGCACT
This sequence comes from Cyrtodaria siliqua, assembly GCA_037043455.1. Lineage (NCBI taxonomy): Eukaryota > Metazoa > Mollusca > Bivalvia > Adapedonta > Hiatellidae > Cyrtodaria > Cyrtodaria siliqua. The sequence goes on along the minus strand of JAWPHD010001520.1, from coordinate 259,617 downwards.
AACCATATCTCTTCCAGTTGGACTAGGAATCATTTCATCCCAAACAACATCAACAACCTCACTAACTTCTTTGACTCGTTTAACTGCCTTTTTTGTTACTTTCTTTCGCCTGTTTTTTGCGCCATTTGCCAGCCTCTTTTCAGATTTTTTCCCAACAGAATTGCCAATATGTGGGTTATGATGAACAGACTGTAAATTGTTTAGTTTGCTCTTTTTCCAATGTGGACTGGAAATCACCACTTTGTCCGTATTCATAGTTACCTTCTTGGACTCATTTTTTAAAGGATTAATCACTTTAACTAAAACATTATCTGTTTCTTGAGTGTCTTCAACAACTTCGGCATCAAGTTTTTCATCACAATAGCTGAGATCATTTTCGATATCGTCACAACCTATATGGTCCTCATACTCCATGTCGCTGTTTTCAAGGTTATCACTAAGTGACCCTGTACTGTGACCCCTGATCCGCGAAGTCAAGTCAATTTTTTTCAACCTGTCATGTTTGCTGTAAGTTGTTTTGATATCTTTCCGCACAATCAGGTGAGATTCATCTTCACTATCAGAAATGTCATAAAGTCCTGAACCTATAGATGCAGATCGCACAGTCTCATTTTCATTCTGAATCGACTCCTTCGATTCAGTTTTACAGGACGAATTATTCATCTCTGTTTCATCTTTTAGTGAGTCCTGATGACTAGAATGTGTCTCTCCTTTATTTTCTACTTCCAGAGTATCATTATTTGATTCTTTTTGCTCGTCAACATTTTCAGTTGGACAGAGATCGCTTTCCGTTGTTTTATCATCAGCTGCCCCACTTGATGTAGATTCAGGCTGATCATGAGAAGCTGTGGTATTAAATTGACCTTTAGTAGCTCGAAGCAGCATCATCTTTTTAGGTTGACATTTTACCTCCTCCGTTTCATGTAGTCTTGAGGTACCAGCTGGAAGTTCTTTATCTGTATTTTCAAGTTTTTCTTGGTTTGATTTTTCGGGGGATACATTAACAGATTTGGCTTGAACACTTTGTTTATTATTAAGACTTTCAGCACCAGATTGAACACTTGTATTGTTACTACCCTCCCCTCCACACGGAGAACCATTGGCAGTTTTATCAACCTCAGAAGAACCCATATCCCTAGTCTGTATCACACTTGCTGTATTAGCATTAGCCTCAGTGTTTTCAGCACCAACCTTGAACATATTTTTTTCCTCCATATGTTCAGGATTAGACACTTCATTTCTATCCGTATTTTCCTGTATAACCCTAGCTGTGTTTGCTGCTGGTTTATTGTCCTCTAGCGGTATATTACACAATTTCCCATCAATACCCTCAGGTACACACGATGATGCTGATTCGCTTTGTCTCCCATAATTCCCAAATTTTGAGTCCTGCGAATCAGCATTAGCATGAAAGTTTTTTGGACACTCATTATTTTGGGGGGAGGGTGTGCATGCGTCGTTGACCACACTTTTGGGGTCAACAACCTGTCTTTCAGGCAGCATGCACAGTTTTTGCAAAGACATAAGGGGGTTGGATGCAGAACTATTTCTACAATTACCGCCAGTATCTACATGTGGAATAGGCTCAGCGTTCAGGTATTGTCCCGATGAGGGAGTCTGTGAATACGGCTGGTTTGGACTCGGAAGAGATGCCCTTGAACCGGGGGTGTAAGGAGATGAAATATTGCTGAAGTGGCCACTTTGCCCGCCTGGAGAATTATGAGGATTGGAAGAAAAATAAACTGAAGATTGAGACTGGGAATGTGATCCAGCAGGGGAGATAACTGACATGTTGTCTCTATACATTTGCTGCGATTGTGATTGTACCGATACTTGCAGCTGCTGATTAACGGGTACAGGTGACACCATTCTCTGATGTGGGGTATTGGTTGGGGAGCTCATTTGGTACTGTTGTTGTCCCCGTAACGGGGAGTTCATCTGCTGCTGTGAACCAGGCCCACTCGGTGGAGTACGCATCATACCTCTGTTGATATCAGAGGCTGGGGACTTCATGTTGCCTATCCCAGGGCTGTGTACAGAGCGGGGACTGGAGCTAGGTATACTGTGCCCACTGTGGTGCGAATGGGGACTTGGAAGAACACCTGAGGCAGGACTGATAGGAGACATTCTGGCATGTTGGGGCTGGTGTTGGGGCTGCTGCAGATGGGGAGAGGAGCTGGGATACATGAACTGGCCCTGGCTGTAACAGCTGCTACTAGACCCCATGTGTTGCTGGGGACCGTCGGGCTGCATGGTGTAGTGGGGAGATCTCGGTGGTACATGGTATGGTGCTGAACGATTTTTGGACAATGGAACTTGAACTGTCTGGTTGGAAGGATAGGATGATGAGGCTATGTGTAGTATATTGTTGGCCACCTCCTGTGGATTTTGACTTATGGTTCTCAGGTGTGGATGGGACTGCTGCATACTAGCCTGACCCATACTAGCAGCGCCCTGAACTTGCCCAGTGTACTGAGGGTGCCGAGAATTATATATGGAGGAGTTGGTTGAAGCAGACACAGACGTCACTGCTCCGGTACTTGGGTACACGCCGTCCGTTGTTTGTCTTGGTGAGGAGTAATTGGGGGTAGGATACTGCTGTCTGTAGGCGGGGTTCATGAAGGGCTGCTCCGGCTGCTGCTGGGAGTACATGCTGCTACCCTGATTGCTGAACTGTTGTGACATCATCATTGACCTCTGGTTGCCAAAGTTACTGCTGCCACTCATGTGAGAGTTGTAAGCCATGTTCATTCCAGCCTAAAAAAAGACGTAAAAATTGAAACCGACTTGTGTATTTAGAAGTTTTCGGTAGATATGAAGTCTCTCCCACTGGTTGGTTTGACAACACATGAACAAAACATTCACATCCGCATCAAGAATAATACCCAGTTTTATACAGCGGAAATATTTATGACAAAGTCGAATCATGTTGCAAGTTAAATTAACAGTATGTGATATAAAACTATCTTATCAAACTGAAAACTAAAATTCAGTCCCCAAAAAAATCAATTTAAAAGTTTGTGTGCGCATGTGCTCTAGTTATTTTTTGAAAGCCTCGCAACTACCAGAAATGCTACAAAGTAGTAGTATCATCAGGTCTTGAAGAAAAAATAGTGCATAAAGTCCCTGGTTTGAATCCAGCTCTGGGAAATTTGTTATTTGAAACCCGTATTAATCGGTGTTACCTGTTTGAAGGGTAGATCTATATGTGTTGTTTTAAGCATCAAGTTCTAGGATATATGTCGATTTAGGATGTTCGTCAAACTAAAACTAATTCATATTAATGATGAAGTACCGTTTAAAGTATAGCTTGTGCAGCTTTTTTAAATAGCAGTACAAAAGCAGACTTGAATTCGTTATTTTTTCAGCAATCAAGGGCTGTAACTCTGTAATCCATGCTAAGATTGCACTCACAGTCAAACTCCTACAAGACCTGTAGTTCAATTGCGACAATCAAAAAAGGAAAGGTAATCACCCCTTGTTGTTGAGATGATTCCCTCCCCTGGTAGGCCACTTCCTGTGTCCTCTGTGACATTCTGCTGCCGTAGTGACCCCGCATCTCGTCTCCATACTGCTGATGTTGCATTGAGACTGTAAACAGATATATTATTGAGTAAGTACAATTTTACCTCTGAAACTTTATTTATGAAAAGGCTGACTAAGGTACATTTGGACCGCAGCCCAGATTATATGGAATGATGATTGAATTATATGGAATCTACAGCCTGGATTGTATGGATTCGGAATATTGTTCGGATTAAACATAATGCACTATAGGGAATGCTGTCCTGATTATATGCAATGCTGTCTGGATTACATGGAATGCTGTCCTGATTATATGGAATGCTGCCAGAATTAATGGAATGCTGTCCGGATTATATGTAATGCAGCTTGGATTATATGTAATGCAGCTTGGATTATATGTAATGCAGCTTTATTGAACATGGTTTGGATTATATGTAATGCAGCATGGATTATATGTAATGCAGTTTGGATTATATGGAATGCAGCTTGGAGTATATGTAATGCAGCTTGGATTATATGGAATGCAGCTTGGATTATATAGAATGCAGCTTGGAATATATAGAATGCAGCTTGGAGTATATGGAATACAGTTTGGATTATATAGAATGCAGCTTGGATTAGATGAAATGCAGCTTGGATTATATGTAATGCAGCTTAGAATATATGGAATGCAGCTTGGATTATATGTAATGTAGTTTGGATTATATGGAATGCAGCTTGGAGTATATGTAATGCAGCTTCGAATATATGGAACGCAGCTTGGAGTATATGGAATGCAGCTTTGCGTATATGGAATGCAGCTTGGAGTATATGTAATGTCCAGAGCTGTCCTGATTATATGGGATGCGGTCCAGATTGTATGGAACGCTGTCCTGATTATATGGAATGCTATCCAGATTATATGGAATGCTATCCGGATTATAATTATGTAATGATGTCCGGATTCTATGGAATGCTGTCCAGATTCTATGGAATGCTGTCTTTATTATACGGAATGCTGTCCAGATTACATGGAATGCTGTCCAGATTATAATTATGGAATGCTGTCCAGATTCTATGAAATGCTGTCTGGATTCTATGGAATGCTGTCCAGATTCTATGAAATGCTGTCTGGATTATATGGAATGCTGTCCAGATTACATAGAATACTGTCCAGATTATATGGAATGCTGTCCAGATTACATGGAATACTGTCCAGATTATATGGAATGCTGTTAAGATTATATGGAATGCTGTCCAGATTATATGGAATGCTGTCCCGATTATATGGAATGTTGTCTGGATTATATGGAATGCTGTCCAGATTACATGGAATGCTGTCCTGATTATATGGAATGCTGTCTGGATTATATGGAATGCAGTCCTGATTATATGGAATGCTGTCTGGATTGTATGGAATGCTGTCTGGATTATATGGAATGTTGTCCTGATTATATGGAATGCTGTCTGGATTATATGGAATGCAGTCCTGATTATATGGAATGCTGTCTGGATTGTATGAAATGCTGTCCGGATTATATGGAATGTTGTCCTGATTATATGGAATGCTGTCTGGATTATATGGAATCAGTGTATTAGCCAGCCAACCGTGCAGCCGTCTTTTGCACGGCCGTTTTTGAAAAATCGCGGTCAATATTTGGGGGAGTGGGTGGGGTAAAAAAAAAAAAACTTCCAAACTCAACAACACTTCCAAACTCTTACTTTCTCAATATTGTTATCTTTTGTATACATTTATAGAAGAAATATGATCTAAAATTTATTTTTTTCACCTTTATCTGTAAAAATAAATTACCCTAGAGACACCCACTTGTCGCAAACTGGCGCGTAGCACGTGTTAGGAAATCTTTTTGCACGCCCGGTTTGCATATTTGCACACCCAATTCTTGAATTTCTGCCTAATACACTGTATGGAATGCAGTCCTGATTATATGGAATGCTGTCTGGATTGTATGGAATGCTGTCTGGATTATATGGAATGCAGTCCAAATTATATAGAAGGCTGTCTGGATTATATGGAATGCTGTCCAGATTATATGGAATGCTGCTTGGATTATATGGAATGCCGTCCAGATTATATGCAATGCTGTCTGAATTATATGGAATGCTGTCCTGATGATATGGAATGCTGTCCTGATTATATGAACGGATGTCCAGATTATATGGAATGACATCTGTATTATATGGAATGCTGTCCTGATTATATGGAATGCTGATTATATGGAATGCTGTCCTGATTATATGGAATGCAGTCTGGATTATATGGAATAATGTCCTGATTATATGGAATGATGTCCTAATTATATGGAATGCTGTCTGGATTATATAGAAGGCTGTCCGGATTATATGGAATGCTGTCCGGATTATATGGAATACTGTCCTGATTATATGGAATGATTACCTGATTATATGGAATGTTGTCTGGATTATATGGAATGCTGTCTGGATTATACGGAATGCTGTCCAGATTATATGGAATGCTGGATTATACAGAATGCTGTCCTGATTATATGGAATGCTGTCCAGATTATATGGAATGCTGTCCAGATAATATAGAATGCTGTTAAGATTATAGGGAATGCTTTCCATATTATATGAAATGCCGTCTGGATTATATGGAATGCTGTCCACAGTCCAGATAATATAGAATGCTATCCTGATTATATGGAATGCTGTCCGGATTATATGGAATGCTGTCCAGATAATATAGAATGCTGTCTGGATTATATGGAATGCTGTCCTGATTATATGGAATGCTGTCCTGATTATATGGAATGCTGTCCAGGTTGGATACTGTCTGAAGTATATGGAATGCTGTCTGGATTATATGGAATGCTGTCCAGATTATATGGAATGCCGTCTGCATTATACGGAATGCTGTCCTGATTATATGGAATGTTGTCCTGATTATATGGAATACTGTCCGGATTATATGTAATGCTGTCTGGATTATATGGGCTGCTGTCCTGATTATATGGAATACTGTTAAGATTATATGGAATGCTTTACAGATTATATGGAATGCTGTCTGGATTATATGGAATGCCGTCCGGATTATATGGAATGCTGTCCTGATATGGAATACTGTCCAGATTATATGGAATGCTGGGAGTGTCTGGATTATATGGAATGATGTCTGGATTATATGGAATGCTGTCCTGATTATATGGGATGCTGTCCTGTTTATATGGTATGCTGTCCTGATTATATGGAATACTGTCCTGATTATATTGAATTGGGGTTTTAAGGCTCACCAACACATGAAAAGGTTATATGGCGCCTAACAGGCATGAACATGCCAGGCTCATCTTCCATGTACATCGAGATAAAATATGGAAAATGGGCCTAGAACCTTCTCACCCTGAACTGCAGAGTTGCTGCAAATTCTATCGTTTACGCTGAAGCCACGTTATTGTTTTTCTGCCACTGCTCTTTTGATGCGAGCGAGATAGCACCAGAAACAATGCAGGGATCATGATGAAGACCTTTAATGAACATGAACAAAAAATGACAAAATGAACATGAATTTGGGGGGATTATTCTACCCCTCTGCCTACCCCTCCAAAGGGATCTGCAGTGGCCCTATTCTTTGTGCCCCGTGACCAAACGGGTGGCCCTATTCTTTGTGCCCCGTGACCAAACGGGGGCCCCCGGGAACCTCAGGGGCTCCTGATTATATGGAATGCTGTTCTGATTATATGGAATGCTGTCCTGATTATATGGGATGCTGTCCAGATTATACGGAATGCTGTCCTGATTATACGGAATGCTGTCCTGATTATATGGGATGCTGTCCAGATTATATGGGATGCTGTCCTGATTATATGGGATGCTGTCCAGATTATATGGAATGCTGTCTGGATTTAACGGAATGCTGTCAAGATTATATGGGATGCTGTCCTGATTATATGGGATGCTGTCCAGATTATATAGAATGCTATCCGTATTATATTGAATGCTGTCCAGATTATAGGGGATCTAGTATGTGTTATATGGAATGCTTTCCAGGTTATATGGAATGCTGTCTGGATTATATGGAATGCTGTCCTGATTATATGGGAGGCTGTCCAGAATATATGTGATGCTGTCCTGATTATATGGGATGCTGTCCAGATTATGTGGAATGCTGTCTGGATTATATGGAATGCTGTCCTGATTATATGGGAGGGTGTCCAGAATATATGTGATGCTGTCCTGATTATATGGGATGCTGTCCTGATTAAATGGAATGCTGTTCTGATTATATGGGACGCAGTCTGGATTATATGGAATGCTGTACTGAATATATTGGATGCTGTCCTGATTATATGGGATGCTGTCCTGATTATATTGAATGCTGTCCTGATTAGGGGTGTCGCGATATACCGGTATACCGGGAAATCGCGGTATTCACCCGTGTGATAAAATATCGCCATATTAAAAGTACATACCGGTATTCCGCGATATTCATGAAGTGTGTTGTGTTTTCTTTTATATCCATCGTATTTCCGCGGCTTTTAATCTTTGCACGCTTATTTGAAAGTGAGAAATAAAAAAAACTTGTACCACTCCACGAAGCTGCGTCGTCCAGCCATTTTATTTATACATACTGGCATTCCGCATACTGTACAACACCGGAACAATATAATTACTTCAATCATTAATTGCCAATCTTCAGGGGAGCAACTCGTCAAAGACCCGATTATAATGCCGCAGATAATTGTCCGTAATCCGATTATTACATCTACTAAAACCACAGACCTAAAACAAATACAGCAGTCGTTGGTTACTGCAATCCATTACGCCGATTATACTAACATTGTGTATTTACGGGAATCAGTGCTTATCATAAGTGTAATCATAAGTGTAACGCGTGATCAGTTACCTGTACCTCGTGGCTAAACCTGGTAAAGGTCACACGACGTGTCGAAGTGCATCCTCAAAAACAGTCGCTACTTGCGGCAACTTCAAAGGACTATAGAAATAGAATAACCCATTCTACAAATTCCTCAATGTCTGATTGGAGGAAAAAGTAGGGCAAACACTAAAGTGTGTCTATACTGCAGCCGAGGTGCGATCTTGTTTGGCCCAATTACATGATGAATTATCAATCATCAAATGTGTACCGGTAAGCCTGTTTTCACAAGCATTATTAAATAATTGCCATTTCAAAGTAGGGTGATTCTGCCTTTCTACGCCGTCTAAAATATATGTCTTTCAAAATAAAGCAAAAACTTTTAGAACGCTACTTAATGTGACTGTGTGTGTCTAGTACTGTCTTACTGTACTATGCAAAATGAGTTTTGTTTTGTTTCTCATGTTCTTGTTCTAGTCGAAAGCTGTGTGTCTACTGTACTATGCAAAATGTTTCTCATGTTCTTGTTCTAGTCAAAAGCTGTGCATCCTAAAGCATTATAAAATGTTTTAACTGTACTATGTTTTTATTAGGGCTTTCCACCTTTCAGTGGAAAGACCTCTTGTTTTCGTTCTGTTTATTCTTATTATTCTTTTTCCTCTTATTCTTCTTCTCCCCAGCACTTTTCATAGTACGACTGGTCGCACGGCCTCTAAATTTTACACAGTGATAGAGCTCAGTCTGGAATAGTGTCCCGAAGCTTTTGGGGTCATGACGTCATCCAAGATGGCCGCCAGTGACGTCATCAGACAAATATTGTTATCGCTAGATTTAAAACATTTATAGTCGGATTTGAATGAAACTTTCACAGATTGTAGTGTTCAGGGTCTAGTTGTGCTTGAATGTAAAAACGTGTCTCTATGTAATAACGTCTTGACGTCAGTGACGTCACAATGTTACGAAAATTCCTTTTTTCCAATGATTGCATTTTTCATGTTTGTTTACTGTAACATCTATCAGTGTCATTGTTTCAATCGACTCTGACAGTTTTAACGTCATGACGTCATTCAAAATGGCCGCCAATGACGTCATTTAAGAAATCTTGTAATCGCTATATCTCCTTTATTTATGATCGGAATTTGTTGCAACTATCCCAGCATGTAGGGAAATAGGACGTGTTGTGCCAAAATGCCAAAAATTGTCATGACGTCGTCCAAAATGGCCGCCAGTGACGTCATGATGCAAATCTTGTTAGCGCAAGATCTCCAACATTTATAGTCGGATTTGAATGAAACTTTCACAGATTGTAGGGTTCAGGGTCTAGTTGTGCTTGAATGTAAAAACGAGTCTCTATGTAATAACGTCTTGACGTCAGTGACGTCACAATGTTACGAAAAGTCATTTTTTTCAATGATTGCATTTTTCATGTTTGTTTAGTGTAACATCCATCAGTGTCATTGTTTCAATCGACTCTGACAGTTTTAACGTCATGACGTCATTCAAAATGGCCGCCAATGACGTCATTTAAGAAATCTTGTAATCACTATATCTCCTTTATTTATGATTGGAATTTGTTGCAACTTTCACAGCCTGTAGGGAAATAGGACGTGTTGTGCCAGAATGTCAAAAATTGTCATGACGTCATCCAAGATGGCCGCCAGTGACGTCATGATACAAATCTTGTTAGCGCAAGATCTCCAACATTTATAGTCGGATTTGAATGAAACTTTCACAGATTGTAGGGTTCAGGGTCTAGTTGTGCTTGAATGTAAAAACCTGTCTCTATGTAATAACGTCTTGACGTCCGTGACGTCACAATGTTACGAAAAGTCATTTTTTTAATGATTGCATTTTTCATGTTTTTTTACTGTAACATCCATCAGTGTCATTGTTTCAGTCGACTCTGACAGTTTTAACGTTATGACGTCATTCAAAATGGCTGCCAATGACGTCATTTAAGAAATCTTGTAATCGCTATATCTCCTTCATTTATGATCGGATTTTGATGCAACTTTCATAGCCTCTAGGGAAGTATGTTGGGTTGTACCAGAATGTCGAAAATTATCATGAGGTCATCCAAGATGGCCGCCAGTGACGTCATCAGACAAATCTTGTTATCGCTAGATCTCAAACATTTATAGTCCGATTTGAATGAACTTTTTACAGATTGTAGGTTTCAGGCTCTAGTTTTGCCAGAATGTAAAAACGTGTCTCTATGTAGTAACGTCTTGACGTCAGTGACGTCATAATGTTATGAAAATCCTTTTTTTCACTGATTCCATTTTTGAAGTTGTTTTACTGAATAATCAATCAATGTCATTGTCTCAGTCGACGCTGACATTTTTAACGTCATGACGTCATCCAAAATGGCCGCCAATGACGTCATTTAAGAAATCTTGTTTTGTCTATATCTTCTATATTTATTATAGGATTTGAATACAACTTTTACCGATTGTAGAGTTCTGGGTCCTGTTGTGCAAGAACGTCATACGGTATCCTGACGTCATGATGTCAATGACGTCAAAATATTCAGAAATTCTTTTTTTTCACTGATTGCATGTTCGAATTTATTTTCGTGATAAATCAATCAGCGTCTTCATCTTCGACAACTCTGACAGTTGTGACGTCATGACGCCATTAAAAACAGAAGAAAGCCCGTTTGATCAGGCTCTGATCAAAATCTAGTTTTATACTTGTCATGTACATATAAGAAGAAATATAGCTTACAAATGCATTCAGAAGATTAAGGCAATATATTGCGATATACATCGCGATAATTAAATAAATATTGCAATATATCGCGATAATGGTTTCTGATATCGTGACACCCCTAGTCCTGATTATATGGATTGATATCCGGATTTTATGGGATGTCATTTGGGTTATATGCAATGTTGTCCGGATTATACTGAATATATGGAATGTCATCCACATTATATGAAAATAATTACTGGATTATTACATGGTTTAGTTCTTCCTTTTGTGATATAGTCCGGATAGCAAATGTTTGTTTGGGGTTTAACATCATTTTCCAGCAAATTTAGGCTATACGTAGAAACAATATTGTATTCCTCTCGCTATCCGTAAGAACTGACAATTTCTAACAAGTCGAGCTCCCACATAGTCAAATATTCTCCACTATCCATGGTATGCTACTGGGTAAGAAGAAATCAACCATATAATGGCAGAATGGTTACGGTTGAAGATCAAAGCTATAGTTCGGAGTACTTTTTTTAGGTTTTTAAGTACTTTTAGGCAAACTTTTGATTAACCCGTACCTTAATAAATTGATAACAAGATAACTGGGATTAGTGTATTAGTCAGACTTCTAAGAAGGTTTCAGAATTGTCTAGGAAATAAATCTAAAACCTCTCATGGAATTACAAATTACAAAAACTTGATCAAATTTTGGAACCCATCGTTGCCCTCCAGCACTATTTAAACTATTTGTTACAGTTGTGAGAATGACCAACACTAGATTATACAAAAGTATGTATATGCCAAACTTTATCAACGTCTTTCAAGATTATACTATCCCAGACAGTGTGGTCATAAACACACATACTGAGACAACTAATGAAATTGACATGGTCTTTATTCCAAAATGTACGTCATTGCTCCTGTTTGCAAGACATCATTTAAAGAGACACAAGTCACGTCAATTTGAGTGTAACGGATCTAAATTTAGGATAAAATTAGTTGTGTGGAATTAAATATCTACGGAAACAAATGTAAGTTAAAAGTTTGTCAACAGTTGAAAAATAAACAGTTTTAGACGATTAGTATTGTGGCCAGACGTTTACACGAGATACACGAGGTGCGCGGGGTACGCTAAATATATTTCCCACTTTACACAAGGGTCAGTATACAATATGTCGAACAGCAGTTCTACACCGGTAATGAGCGATGAAGATAAACCTGTAAAATCTTTGGCAGATACATATGTGTGCAAGGATTTTTCTGATATAGCGTCCTGCTTTGCGAAACTGCATGTAAACTTGGAAAACCGAATTGATGCAAAGTTAGAATCTGTAAAGTCCAATATTTCGGACATTGAGAATAAAGTACCGACTATCGAGGCGTTCGTTGAGTACACAAATGATGAATTTCGCAATCTACATGAAAAAACAATCCCCAATATCGACGCTAAAATTGAGGAGATGAAACATGAAAGACTGAAACTAGAACTATGGGGCCGTAAATGGAATCTCGTTGTGCGAGGCGTTGAAGGGACAGACAGCTACGAAACGGCTACGATTACGAGTAACAAAGTTCGATCCTTTATGTTTGAGGAACTTAAGATTGACAAAGAACGGGTTAAGAACATGCTTTTCCAACCGGTGCATCGGTTGCCGACGGGGGATGTTGGTCGCAAGAACATCATTGTTCGTTTTAATAGTCTTATCGACAGGGACCATGTCCTAGAATCAGCGATGCGCAATCTAAAGGCGGGATCGGGGAATAGCGTTGTACCGGATTTGCTGCCGGAAATATTCAAGCGAAGAGCGGAACTTTTGACCAAACGTAGAAACATGCCGATGGTGGAAAAAGCAAGTGCAAGCTCATTTATGTGCGTGACTTTCCGTTTGTTGAGTTAAAGCAAAAGCATTAACGTTTACTTTGAAACATATGTTGAAAAAACAACAAAAAACTGGTGAACTGCTTTTCAAGCTGTGTGGACAATCTATGTTGATTTAATTTAGATAAGTATTTGTGTAAACAAAAAACGAGACCATCTATCATTTGGAAGTTAAATTGTGTTTCAATCTGTACGAACGATTCTGTTGATTATATATGTGTATGTATATGGGTATGGATATGTATATGGTATGTATGGTATGTATGTATGGTATGTATGTGTGTATGCATATGTATGTTTATATGTATGTGTTTGTATGGGAAAACATAGCAGAACACATATAACATTTGTAAAACATGAGCAATACGATATGTGGTTTCTTGGTATCTTAATACTATATGTGAGCTGTTTATTTTATGCGTCTTTATCTGTCGTATCATAAACTCTCTTCTTTTTCTTGCCGTCTTGTGTATTATTCCCGCTCCCCCAAGACCCCATCCCGATCAAATAATCTGCCTAGAACCGATATACTTAGTTCTACATAGGCAAAGCATGTTGAATCGAGTAAGTTTGATGCATTCCAAATAGTTTATATATCACTATTTGTTAGTAAACAATACCACGTGGTGATAGTAAAAATACTCGACCTAAATTCTGTGTACGATATACAACCAATCAGAAGACTTAATAATGTATTTAGGAGACTGTGAAATCGAGGTAACCAATCACAAAACTTAAATTTAATTTATTCAGGAGGCTCGGTGAAACGTCGCTGTTATAACTCGGTCATGTGTGTACGTATTGAGCACGTTTTGGTTGTCTTTAGTATTTTATAGATTTAGTATCTGTGCATTAAGATGACAATCTTTGTAAACTGAAAGAAGAGGACGTTTCGGCAAGCAAAACCTAACATTCATTGTCAATTTGCTAGATGTATTGGTAAATACCCGATTAGCATTTGTTGTTATTAATATTTTGATTGTATGTGTGTGCCTCTTAACGGCATCACGATATGTGGGATAACGCGTTTTATTTAGGGTATCTGGGTGTGGCGCACTGTTTTTGTTTCAAAATATGCTAAGATTAAGAAGAGTGTTTTTATTGAATCTGTTCTCTCTCTCTGTATCTCTGTCTCCCTGTCTCTCTCTCTCTCTCTCTCTCTCTCTCTCTCTTAAAGTATGTAATTTTGTTATATAGCCGGCGCACTCTTTTGAGCATGACACCACAATATACAGTTTCGGTACTGCGCGATTAGAGAAAAAAAGAAATAAGCTCGAATAACAGCACAATATAATTTCTGTTTTTAATTTAGTTATTGTTATTAGCCCAATACAAGGAAACGTCATGCTCTGAAGATCGCGTAGGATTAATAGGTTGTGATCTGTCTTGCATTTGGTCTGTATTTAAATGTAACCGAAATGGATCTGTTACAATGTTTTTGTCTATAGACACATACGTGAAGTATGAGACTGCGGAAGGATAAATTTCAGAAAATGTCGGAGATTATAGTGTATACTGGTATATTTTGGGGATTTGTTTTACATTATCTTAGTTTAAATTGTAAACCATGTATTAACGCTTTATACTTGCTCGCAAACAACTTATCAGGGCCTCCTCTGGGTATTTTTTTTCTTTCGCAACTACTTTCGCAAAATGAGAAAAAAAAAGAGCCACATTTGAGAAATAAGAGCCAAAGTTGGAGCCATTTTTTCACCATATAACGGAGTCATTTTCAAAATAAACGGCATATATGCATTGATTCATTTAAGTCTTTTAACACACGAATTTTGGCAAATTTAGAAGTTGGAGTCAAGTAAGAATCTAAATTTAGCGGACGTTTACAAGCCATGTTTGCTATTACAGTATTAGCAATGTTTTACATCTTGAAATAAGTTATATAGGAAACATACGTCGAGGGTAATTAAATCAATTAAGGCCATTGTTCTGATCTCATCTTTTATTTTAATAGTATTAATTTCTAACAAGAGGTCAATGACCTTGAAGCTCTACTGATTGATTTTGATTTCAGGAAGTAGTCGCTACAGACTTGTTTTTTGAAAAATTATTTTTAGCCGTGGCGGCCATCTTGAATTTCCGGCCGACCTGAAATTTTGCTAGGATCAATTAGACATTAAGAGCAACATTCCTGTAAAGTTTCATGAAAATCCCCCAAGTAGTTTCAAAGGAGTAGTCGCTACAAGTTTTTACTATATAACTCTATGTAAACAAAGATGCTGGCAGCAATGTTTAACTTTGAATCAAAACAATTTTTGACAAGGAACAACATCATGTCATGCTGATCATTTTAGAAAAAGTCCCATATCAATATCATTTATAGTTTTCAAGAAGAAGTCGATACAAACTTGTATTTTGAAAAATTATTTTTAGCCGTGGCGGCCATCTTGAATTTCCGGCCGACCTGAAATTTTGCTAGGATCAATTAGACATCAAAAGCACCATTCCTGTGAAGTTTCATGCAAATCCGTCAAGTAGTTTCAGAGGAGTAGTCGCTACAAATTTTCATTATATAACTCTATGTAAACAAAGATGGCCACTGGCAGCCATGTTTAACGTCGAATCAAAATAATGTTTGACTCTGATAACCATCATGTCATGCTGATCATTTTACAAAAAGTCCCATATCAATATCACTTATAGTTTTCAAGACGTAGTCGCTACAAACTTCTTTTTTAAAAATCTATTTTTAGCTGTGGTGGCCATCTTGAATTTCTGGCCGATCTGAAATTTTGCTAGGATCAATTAGACATAAGAGCAACATTCCTGTAAAGTTTCATGAAAATCCGCCAAGTAGTTTCAAAGTAGTAGTCGCTACAAGTTTTTACTATATAACTCTATGTAAGCAAAGATGGCCGCTGGCAGCAATGTTCAACGTTGAATCAAAACAATTTTTGACAAGGACCAACATCATGTCTTGCTGATCATTTTAGAAAAAGTCCCATATCAATATCACTTATAGTTTTCAAGAAGAAGTCGCTACAAACTTGTATTTTGAAAATCTATTTTGAGCCGTGGCGGCCATCTTGAATTTCCGGCCGACCTGAAATTTTGCTAGGATCAATAAGACATCAAAAGCAACATTCCTGTGAAGTTTCATGAAAATCCGTCAAGTAGTTTCAGAGGAGTAGTCGCTACAAGTTTTTACTATATAACTCTATGTAAACAAAGATGGCCGCTGGCAGCCATGTTTAACGTCGAATCAAAACGATTTTCGACAAGGACCAACGTCATGTCATGCTGATCATTTTAGAAAAAGTCCCATATCAATATCACTTATAGTTTTCAAGAAGTAGTCGCTACAAACTTGTTTTTTAAAAACCTATTTTTAGATTTGGTGGCCATCTTGGATTTCACATCAACATGAATTTTTGCTAGGATCAACTAGACTTCATGGGCAACATTTCTGTAAAGTGTCATGAAAATCCATTCAGTAGTTTCAGAGGAGTAGTCGCTACAAAAAAATGTTTACCGACAGACAGACGGACGACGCACCACGGCATAAGCTCTGCTGATCTCTGATCAGTAGAGCTAAAAATAGCATGTAATCACTTTCGATTTCTTTAATTTTCAACACCCGACAAAGTTTGCTACACTCATTAACAAACATCAACCATAGATTCATTTTCGTTGTTTGATCGTCCACCACGCTTGTCGATGTTTGCATAAGAGCTTAAAACCCGATATCAAGCTGTGTTGTCTTAATCCTGTTATTACTTAATTGCATCAATTATCTTCTCAGAGAGTGTCAGACAGTTTGTTTACAAAATGTTATTTGCAAGCGTCAATGACCCACAATATACACGCGTGATCAATCGACTGGTTATGATAATTTTATTAGTTTTTGTAATCAGCCAGCGAACATTATTCATGTAGATTAGTGAACCAGTCCACTTTTCTATTAGACTGTTACACTACGCATGTCCACTAAGAGCACTGTGAAGCAGTCTATTTTCTATATCCGCTTACAGCATTGAAAATATGTAAATATCAGCTTTTATTTTCCTTTCGCAAATCATTTTCGCAAAAGCTTAAAAAAGATTGCAAATGTTTCTTTTCTTTCTCCATTTGCGACATTGGCGATTCACAGCGGAGGCCCAGACTTATTGATTATTATTTTAAATGAGTAATGTCAAATTTGGAAGTTTAAATTGTAGGGGCTTGTATTCCGATAAAATAACAAGAGGCCCAAGAGGGCCTGTGGACGCTCTACTGGCTAACATGGCTCTATGAAGCGAGTGACTGCCATAAACATTTTTTTGGAAGTTTCAGGCAAAAAACAGCTTTTGAACTAAATCAAGGGCCATAACTAAAGAATCTGTTAAAGTTCAGTAAAGATCAGATGAAAATGAAGACCCTACCTTTAACGAGGCAAAATATAGCATTTTTAACTAAAGAGCCATAACTCCTCTGTTACTGGTCCGACTGGTCCAACATAGAGCTAAAAAAAAAAAAATTAAAAGAAAAAATTTAAAAAATTAAAAAAAAAAAAAAAATTAAAAAATTAAAAAAAAAAAAATTAAAAAAAAAAAAGTTTGGTAACGATCAGTTGTTACTGGTCCGATATGTTTGGTTTTCAAACTTGTCCGAGCTTTCATTGATATTAACAATCCGATAAAGTTTGGTAAAGATCGGATGAACAATGAAGCCCCTATCGTCTTAACGAGGCAAAATATAGCATTTTTAACTAAATCAAGGGCCACAACTCCGCTGTTACTGGTCCGATATGGTTGGTTTTCGAACTTGTTCGAGCTTTCAATGACATTAACAATCTGATAAAGTTTGATAAAGATCGGATGAACAATGAAGCCCCTATCGTCTTAACGAGGCAAACTATAGCATTTTTAACTAAATCAAGGGCCATAACTCCGCTGTTACTGGTCCGATATTGCTAGTTTTCGAACTTGCTCGAGCTTCCATTGATATTAACAATCTGATAAAGTTTGGTAAAGATCAGATGAACAATGAAGCCCCTATCGTCAACAATGAAGCCCCTATCGTCTTAACGAGGCAAAATATAGCATTTTTAACTAAATCAAGGGCCACAACTCCGCTGTTACTGGTCCGATATGGTTGGTTTTCGAACTTGTTCGAGCTTTCAATGACATTAACAATCTGATAAAGTTTGATAAAGATCGGATGAACAATGAAGCCCCTATCGTCTTAACGAGGCAAAATATAGCATTTTTAACTAAATCAAGGGCCGTAACTCCGCTCTTACTATTTCGATATGGCTGGTTTTCAAACTTGTCCGAGCTTTCATTGATATTAACAATCTGATAAAGTTTGGTAAAGATTGGATGAACAATGAAGCCCCTAGCGTCTTAACGAGGCAAAATATAGCATTTTTAACTAAATCAAGGGTCATAACTCCGCTGTTACTTGTCCGATATGGCTGGTTTTCGAACTTGTCCGAGCTTTCATTGATATTAACAATGTGGTAAAGTTTGGTAAAGATATGATGAAAAACGAAGGCCCTATCATGTTAACGAGGCAAAATATAGCAATATAGCATTTTCAACTAAATCAAGGATCATAACTCTGGTGTTACTGGTCCGATCTGGCTGGTTTTCGAACTTGTCCGAGCTTTCATTGATATTAACAATGTGGTGAAGTTTGGTATAGATAGGTTGAATAATGAAGGCCCTATCGTCTTAACGAGGCAAAATATAGCATTTTTAACTAAATCAAGGGCCATAACTCCGCTGTTACTTGGCCGATCTGGCTGGTTTTCGAACTCATCCGAGCTTTCATTGATATTAACAACCTGTTAAAGTTTGGTAAAGATTGGATGAAAAATGAAGGCCCTATCGTCTTAACAAGACAAAAGTTAACAACGGACAGTAGAGCTAAAAAGGACAGACATTTTTTCAAGATGTAGAGATGAGTATGATGTTACATTTTTGGTTGATACGCATTCTACAAAAGAAATAGAAAATCAATGGAGGAGTGAATGGGGTTTTGATGCTAAATTTTGTTCTTTCTTGAGTGCTAGTCGAAATGAACCCCGAAAATATTATTTTGGGCCCAGAATGCTCTTCAATTTCAGATATTATAATATATATATGTTTACTTATTTACAAAAAATATATTAACTCATGCAGATTGAAAAAATGTCTACCTAATGTCGCAATCTTTATTGAAGAACTAAAACGTTTTAGAAATCTTGAATTGTACTCAACATACATGTACCCCATACTGAAGTCAAATCATATCAAAGCAAGATGGAATATTGTTCAAAATATGTTGACCAATTAAGGCTTTCATATTGTATATTTGTCTATTGTTTATACTTTTATAAAGTTGGCGGGTGGTAAAGGGGTAAACAAAGTAGATATGTTCCCTCTAATTCTCCCCTTTTCTTATTTGTACATTATATATGATAACTGATATACATTTGATGTCTGAATAAAATATTAAAAAAAAAAAAGAAAAAAAAAGTCGTAAACATATGGAACTGAATTTTATAGTGGCACCAACAGCTAAGGTCATATGAAAACTCTTTTCGTGCACGAACGGGCACATGGGTAGAACCACCGACGTTCTGCTAGCCAGCTGGATAGCTTCTTCACATAAAGATTCCTACGCCATGAAGGATCGAACCTACAGCGGTGAGGGGCAAGTGATTTAGAGTCCGAGAATCTAACCACTCGGCCACGGACAAACATGGAAAACATGTGAAAAAAAAACAAATTATCAAAACTGTCCCCAGTCCTACCTTTGATTAAGATAGTGATGAATAAGTGTGGGTATGCACAGGTATTTTAGAGCAGACTGTAAAACATGGTTAATAAATTTGTTCTAAGAGCTATTTAGAAACAGGCATATTTATTGTAGTTTTAGTTAGCTGTACTTAAATTGACCAAAATAATCGCAAACTAAACATTAATTATTGTTTATTGATCTCTTAATAGTTTGCTTCAACATGAAATGCGTGCATCTGATTGGTCAATACATTCCGTCTTGTTCCTATATAAGTGACAGAGGACTTACCAGAGGAATTATTAAAGGTACAATTTTTTAACTTTGACGAATGCAAATGCTATTTCTACACCATACTTGTAGATGATTAATCATATCTAGCAAATCATAAACTACTAAATGTTGTTTTTTTAACAGCACATCAACACATTATAGGTTATTTAGAGCCACACAAAGAGAAGGAAACACTACATAGGAATTTGGGAACATGCCCATACTCTTACTAATAAATAGATTCCTATGGTTGTATAACGTGAGAATAGGGACTGTCTGTTTTATGTCTTCATCCAATGGACGAGGCTAAGGAAAAGTGTCTTGCCGAAAAAATCTAAAAAAAAATCAGTGGTGCTAGTGAGGCTTGAGCTTGGGTCCTCCTTTTGAAGTCCACCGTGCTAGCCCACTCCAGCCCTCCCCTTTTAAATTCAGATTTTTTATTCACCGCATTTTTTAATATTTTATTTGCAGCTTCGAAGCAAAACTGACACTGAATAAGGTTAATGGTTTTCAACGCCCGATAAATTCCTTCAGATTACCACATTCCCCTTTAAAAGTGAAAAAGAAGTAAAATTTATGACAGCAAAATTTCATATTGCTGTTCCGACTCCGTGTCTGATATTTAGGCACCGATTGAGAAAACCAAATTAACCCAAAGTCTTCCAATACAGAGCGTATTGCGCATCGCTAATCTATATATAGACTATAATCTGTACAAAAGCAAAAAATGCAGCACTGTATAATTGATTTTCCCTCTCTGGCTTTCACTTACACAGAAAATCAACCATTCCGAGCACATTTCACAATGCTTGGTATTGGCAATATCAAATACTTTATGAAAGAATTTCATATCAAATATGGAGCCAAATTTACTTGCATTGATTTGTATATATATGTATATTGGTATATACATATATGAATATTACCAGGGGCTGAAACGGACGATTTTAGCTTCAGGTCTGGGAATAGTCAACCTTCTTTTTTTCCTTTTTCTTTTTTGAATGTCCTCAGTGAAAATTGTGCAAAGGTACTGGGAAATAAATTTTGAACATGAATTGAATTGAATGTTGTTTAACAGCTCACCAACACAGTATAGGTTATTTAGAGCCGCCCCAGGGAGAGGGGAAGGATACATAGGAACCTAGGAACCGTGCCCTACTCTTATTATCGAATGGATTCCTATGGTTCTTTAACATGCTCGGAGAATAGAACGATACACGGGACCGCCCGGTTTTCATCCCCGTCCGATGGACGAGGCTAAGGGAAAGTGTTTTGCCCAAGAACACACCGACGAAACTCAGTGGCACCACGGAGGATTGAACCCGGGGCTCCAGGTTACAAATCCGCTGCGCTACTGACTGCGCCACGCCAGCCCTCAAATTTTGAACATGAGAAACAGCACTTGTTTGTAAACACATATGCTCCCACTGGTCAGCTAAACAGCAATTGTTTTTTAAAACACAATTCCAATTTAGCTTTAACATTTCCAAGAAAGTACATTTTGATATCTTTAACAAAATTAAAGTTATTGTGCAGAATAGTGTTCTTCCGATTAATCGATTTGATCGATCAGTTATGCCTTTGATCTGAATAATCGATTATATATTTCATTATCGACTTTACTCGGTTGTTGAAAATTTTGGCTTACATTTGTATTTCATTCTCTTGTACATTAAATATACAAGACAAGACCTCGGTCTGAGGGAGTCTCACCCACCGCAGCAAACTGCATATGAAATATTTTATTGAATTTGTGCTTAAATGATGAATACCAAAGACAACACTTCCTATGACCAAGTATCAAACAAAGAAAAGTGAGATAATCATAAGAGGTTATCATAAATTAGGCATAGGCAGAAAACAATTGTAATAAAGATTTTATAAATTATTGACCATGTTTTTATTTTGTTTTTGTAACTGATTGTTAAATGGTTATGTAGGTGCTAAATATGCAGAAATATGCAGAATTGGGAAAATAATATGACTGTCTTACCTAATCGTTATAAATGTAATAATGAAGTTTTCTGTTAGAGAGTATGATCCTTTTGCTGGGGTATTATAGTCAAATCAACAAGAAACATGGAAATTCCAAGAAAACCAGGTTTTTCGAGCGGAAATCGTTGTTCATCTTTTCAGTAACAGTGATCTTGAACTTGACCTCAGTCACCCCAAATGCCATCCTAAGCTTCCTTTACATATTAGGTACCTACATAGCAAATTTCGTTCCAATATCTCATTCCTTACTTAAGTTATTGAGCAGAGAAACCGTTATTCTATTTTTAGGAACAGTGACATCGACCTTGACCCCAGTGACCCCAAATGCAATTCCAAGCTTCCTTTCCATATAAGCTACATACCCTGCAAGTTTCATCGCAATACCTCATTCCTAACAAAAGTTATTGAGCAGAAACCATTTCTCTATTTTTAGTATCAGTGACCTTGACCTTGACCCCAGTGACCCAAAATACAATCCCAAGCTTCCTTTCCATATAAGCTTACTACATTGCAAGTTTAATTGCAATACCTCATTCCTAACAAAAAGTTATTGAACGGAGTGTTTCTATTTTTAGTAACAGTGACCTTGACATCAATGACCCCAAATGCAATCCTAAGCTTCCTTTCCATATAAGCGACCTACCCTGCAAGTTTCATCGCAATTCCTCATTCCTAACAAAAGTTAGTGATCAGACAACATTGTGTCTACAGACAGACGGACGGACAAGCTGAATCCAGTTTACCCCCACTACTTCATTGGCGAGGGGTATAACAATACATATGATGAAGTATCGAAGACATAAAGTGAGGCAGTCACATAAAGTTAACTGAGGTTAAGCTATCTAACCAAGGTTAAGCTACCCAACTAAGGTTAAGTTTGGGGAAAATAACGCAAAACATGACCTTGACCTTGGTATTTTTTGTCTTCCATCGATGTCCACCAATGCCAATAATACATATGACCGAGTATCAAAGACATAAAGTGAGGCAATCACATAAAGATAATTGAGGTTAAGTTACCTAACCAAGGTTAAGTTTGGGGGAAATAAGCAAAATATGACCTTGACCTTGGTAATTTTCGTCGTTCAGTGATGTCCACCAATGCCAACAATACATATGACCAAGTATCAAACAAAGACAAGACCTCGGTCAGAGGATGTATTCGCCCACCGCGGCATACCGCATATGAAATATTTTATTAAATGTGTGCTTAATTGATGTCCACCAAAGACAACACTTCATATGACCAAGTATCAAACAAATAAAAGCGAGGTAATCGTAAGAAGTTAAGTTACCGAGGTTATGTGGTTTAACCAGGGTGTAGTTTTGGGAAAATAACGCAAAAATGACCTTGACCTTGGTATTTTTTGTCGTTCAGCAATGTTCACCAATGCCAACAATATATATGAGCAAGTATCAGACATAAAGTGAGGAAATCACATAAAGTTAACTGAGGTTAAATTATCTAACCAAGGTTAAGTTTTGGGAAAATAACGCAAAAGATGATCTGGACCTTGGTAATTTTGGCATTACGTGATACTTGTTCAACAAAGCATCTGACAAAGTTTCAGAAAAAATTGAGCAGCAGTTGTTGAGATAAGACGATTTGAAAAAGTGACTGCTATTGTGGGCGAGACAAAAATAAAATGAGTTATAATTTTGCAACAAGTAATCACCTATACTAAGGGGAAAAAGGTTAGCAAGTTTTTGTTGCACCCTGGAAATAATACATTTTTGGTTGTAAAATCAAGAAACTACTGCCATAGACACAATATTTTATTAAACACACATCAACATCTTAATGACTTAACGAATAAATGAACGTAGGGGTCAAGCCCATAAAGTCCCAAAATGTCAGTAGATCTTGTATACAGTAATATTTCATCTAAAAAACTTGCTTAACTTTTTTCCCTCAGTATATTTATAGTGGGTATCACAACTTATTTTTTAAAATATATGTTTCAGCCGATTCCCAACACTAGTACAGAAACCATTTTCAATTTATAGTGACCTTGACCCGAGTAACCTGAATAGCAATCCCAAGCTTCCTTTATATGAGGAATCCATATTCTTTTTTTTTTAGGTGGAGTAAATTGCCTTTTATTGATTATGATGCTCACGTAGGTCTATCTTGATATCCTTCCAAACTTAAGTTATTGAGACAAAATTATCGGAAAAGGAGGGGTAGGCAACAACTGTTAAAAAAACTTTAGACCAGAAAGCCCTGAAAATATGCACTGCTCGAACTTCATACCGACACATTCCACTAAATTTCGTCTTGATAAGATGAAAACTGTAGGAGTTAAGCGGAAACAACGTATAGACATGGCCAAAGAAATATACCGCATTTCTTGCATACCGGATAAGGTGATCCGTGTTTTACATGGGTGCTGGAAAGCCTGATCTTACACATGTTGGAAGATAAGTCGAGTGCTGATATCAACAATGACAGTTGCATGACCTCATTATGTTAATAAACATGCAAAACGTTCGTAGTTGGTGACATCAACGTGCAGAACGTAGATGGTATGCAAGAAAAAGAATCAATCATGGGTATCCAGTTCAGATAGGGAAATTCCAACCCTCGGTATAACTGTTTTAATCGGAACCTCGGCAGAGCCTCGGTTCCGATAAAAACTTATACCTCGTGTTGGAATTTCATATCTTCACCGGACATCCATGAAGATTCTTATAATCTACTTCCAAGCAAGAGGTTTTTACACTGTAGGCAGTAATTTTACAATCTGTTATTTTGTAAGCAGTTAAATAATCTCTATATCATTCAAGACTCAATAATGGAAAACTTGTGTGGTTCTGGTTACCTGAGCAACCCCAGATTCTTGGGCCTAATTCCCCGCCAACGCCTCGGATTTCAACCAAAATTATATTGTTTTATTCAACATTATAGGTGGATGACACAAATATTGACGTCATGACTCACGTCATAGTTAGTCATTTTTGTGTTTTAAGTTATTAATATTTAGCGATTACAAATATTCTTTCACTGAGAAATCCAAATTTTTTACCGATAGAAATGTAATAAAATCAGATAATAATGTTAGTTAATCAGGTTTGTCTTAATTTAGTGAAATATCAGTTTGAAATGTGTCTGCCATCTATAGGCATAATGTAATGATAACATGTTTTAATCTAACTGTTCATTTTTTTCTCTTGACAACATGCGAATGAAATCCATTGTCAGTTCAATTTTCATTGAGCATCTACATTCGTCGTTTGTCTCAATCACGAAATCCAGGGGAAAAAAAAGAAAGACACGCTGTCTATTGATAGACTGTCTATACACATAAATAAAATTGCATTCCAGTATGTGAAAGAGTTTAGAATATTATTGGACAGACACAAGAAAATTGCATGAGCCTGACTCAAAACCCTGAACATGTGACACTGAATTTGGTGGAAAACATGTGGTCTATCGACCGGGAATGAAAATTGCACAACTTGACCAGTAACCTTGACCTTGAACATACGGCAGAGAATTTGGTATGCGAAACACCATCTGGTGGTGGTATGTAAACTTACATCACTATGTGCCAATCTAAAATTTTAAAATAAATACAATGTGAAATTCAATTTAATATTCTGAAAAGTACTGTTGAACTCATCAGGTATGGTTATGTATTCTTACAAATTCAGTGATTCAGAAGTATTGCATATTTATAAGATTCACTGTATATTAATTTATCAAAGGCAACAACTCTGCTTGTTGTCTAAACTACCAAGAGCTTATTGAAACAAACCTTCAAATCCATTAAGCAAAATGAAAATCCGTATGAAAAATACTTTTTTTTGAAGTGGTGGGGGTGGGGTTTCTAAAATCCTCACTGTTACGTCATGCATGGCTTTACACACCCAGAAGCCATGTTATGTGAAAACAAGAGCACCGCCAATGGTGCAGACGCTCGACTTTGGTGAAATTACAATTGATAAACGTTTCCATCAATTACATACAAGCTTTAACAAAGATTTCTAAGTATAAAAGGGGCCATAATTTTGTTATAACATAGACATGGGCTATACAAGATGCCAAATACATGTGTAAAGTTTCAATGCATTATGTAAAGTACTTTTGGAGATGTAAGCTTACATACAAACTTTAACCAAATTTTCAAAGAATAAAAGAGGCCATAATTTTGTTAAAATAAAAGCAAGAGTTATAGAACCTGGCTCTGTGGTGATGAATGCATACTTGTGTGAAGTTTCAGTCCATTATGTTAAGTACTTTGCGAGATACAAATGGACATACAAACTTTATCCAAATTTCTTAAGTACAAAAGGGACCATAATTATGTCACCTAACTCTGTGGTGTCAGCTAATGATGCTGAGTACATTGTGAAGTTTCAATCCATTGTGTAAAGTGGTTTGGGCAATACATGTACAAGCTTAAATAAAACCTTTAACCAAGTTTTTTCTATGCATAAAAGGGACCATAATTCTGTCAAAATAAAAGCAAGACTTATATAACCTAACTCTGTGGTGTCATTTAATAATGCTGAGTATATGTGTGAAGTTTCAATCCATTGTGTATAGTGGTTTGGGAGATACAAGCTTACATACAAACTTTAACCAAGGGACGCAGACGACAACGATCAAGTGATGACAACAGCTGTTGTTTTCCTTCAGAAAAGTCGAGCTAAAAATGTTTAATGATCGTTTTATTTTATATATAAGTTTTGAAGGAACAATAAATTAATATTCTCGAGACCTTTTGCGGAGAGAAACTGCAGATCAATGATATAAGAATGTTATTAAAGTCATCTATCCATGGTGATGCCAGTCTCTGATGGCAAATTCCTTCCATTTATTGGACAAATACAAATAAGCTGTGTATCAACTGATAACAACACTCATTACTGTCTTCAATATTCCATCGGAGACACCAGAGTTGGAGATCAGGTCATATGTCACTGTTATGAAAAAAATAGAAGATTTTAGAAAAACAAAGTATCACAGTCATCTGAACAGAAAATTCCACCATGATGACATGTGGAGTAATACAACATAATGTTCTATCTGCTGATTTCCCAGTTCGCTGCACAGGGAACCAGATATAACAAGAAGAAGTATTGCTATGCAATACAATGTCCCCTACTGGTCATTGTGTGATAAATATTTTTTTTGGAGGATAATTAATTTTCTCCTTGGATAAAGTGAACATGTAAATGCATAATGTAACGTAACAGCAATATGCCCAGTTAGTCTGAAAACTATGAGACAAATAATAACTGTTTAAGAATTACTACTTCCTTTTCATACAAGGCCAAACAAAATAATAGGGTAGGTAAGGTAGGCAAAACTTTATTTTTTTATTTCTTTTTATTATTAATGACCTTATTTTTATTAATATTTTATGGTTATGGCCCTTTTTCAATATTTGGTAATGTTGTACACTGGAAACCTCAGGGTCGTGGGTTCAAATCTCACTGGAGGCATATTTTTTTCATTTTTTTTTTCTCCATAAGAAACCTTGAAGAAAAAAAAAATCTATTTTTAGTAGCAGTGACCTTGACCTCATTTTTTTAGATCGGGAATTTTTTACCGCAGCATTGGGAGAAAATAGATGTTTTTGCAATTGGGAAGAGGCTGATTTTCGGCCCCACTTAAATAGGTTAATAACAGAAATGCCTGTTGGCGTTAAAGTTACAGCCTGGTTTTCCACAATGTGAAAGATGCGTCATTTGAATAGTATATATATGCAAGATGTTCACAACAGATTTTAGTTTCTTTTCACATACAGTATTTGTGAATGTGACTAATTATTAAAACAATATATTCTATATGTTATATATGCTACCAAGTACCTATCCAGAAAGTTTAAGATGAAGATTGGAAATGGTTATCCTAAGATATAACAAAAAGAAAATGTTGACGTCCACCTGCCGCTGCCGTTTACGCCAATCTATAAACAAATTATTTTTCTCAAAAACCCAGCTAAAAAGGCACTGACAGTCAAAACAAACATAATCCTTAGCTACTGATTTGAGTGTTTTTCAAAAGGACTAGTGGGAGAAGGAATTAATTGACCCTATTTGTATGAATTCATCCATGACCAGACACATTTGTCTTGGAACAACACATTAAATTTTGCGGCTAAATTGTGTCATGAAAACAAAACAAATATTCAATAATATTTCCTTATAAGCTCAAGTAAACACACCTTCTTAACAATAACCTCACTGACAAACCTTATCAAAGCCTTGTGGTTTAGAGATTATGGTTTTGGAAACTTCTGGGTTAGTCAAAACAATATAATTTGCATCCGCGTTTCAATCCAAATTGATGTAACTAAAATGGCACTTTATAATATAGTAATCACCTGATCATCTGTTTTGATCAATTTTGTCAAAAATGTTAGCAAGCTTCCACGATGAAACAGGTGCAAACATATTGTAAGACTGACGATGTAAATCCGGACGCACCATATTTCGGATGCAAATAATGTTCTCTTTTGCTTTGCATTTTATTGATTATAAAGAATAAATTCTTCATTCACCATAATGGCTCCTGTTTATCTTCACCACATTGATAATGAACTGTGTTAAATACAGGAAAAAAACATAGCAATTAAGCAGTACTGCATTAAACAAGTAAAAACACTTATTTTTATTATCTTGTTTTATGTAAAAATATGTTTTTTGCTACTAGATATGTTCCAAATGGGTCTGGCATACACGAAAACTCATCTTACTAAGATGAAGATCTATAAAGTGTTGTTGTTTGCTTATTTATTGCCAAGTAAAAATACCTGACAAAGAACCTCCTTTGCCTGATAATGTGTTACTGCATATTAAATATACTGGTATGCGCTGCAATGCAATGTCTGAACACACTGTATTGGATTAAAAGAAACTCCGTAAATACAGGGCCTTTTTAACCTATTTAAGAGGGGCTGAAATTTGCCCCCTTCCTACTGCAAAAACCTCTATATTTTGCCATTTCTAGGGAAAAAAATCCCAATCAAAAAAACATTTTTATAAAATAAAAGTGACAGACTTCCCATAGTTTTATGTTAAAATATATGCTCAATTCAATACTTGATTGATATTATACCTAAAACATACGTTTAATGACAGTTACATGGTTGAGGAGTTAAAGACTTGCGCTTAAAAACTTCTTGCCGATCACCACTGTGGGTTCGAATCCCACTGGGAGCTCAACTTGTCAAGTGAGAAAGTGTCAATTGTTGCGGATGGCTGCAGATGGTATTCAGTACTGGTCTACCCAGGAATAAGTGGGTGGCATACCTCCACCAAAAACTGTCATACATAGCCTAAAATGTGCTGAAAAATGATGTTAAAAACGAAACAAACCCTGACAAAATATTCACATAAATAGCGAAAATCACATTCTTTTTCCCCCCAATTGTGAGTCCACCATTAAAAAATTGTTTGTTTGCAGTTTCCGACCCATGGCGTTTAACACATTCTTATTATTAACGCATGCCCATCGACGGCATGCAAATATTGTGTGCTTCACTAGTATTTTCCATAGAGTTTTTTTTTAAAAAGGGTTTAGTTAAATATTAACAGATTATGCATAACATTGATCAAATGTTCATTTACGGACACATGAAATAGACTTAGTAACTATTAAACAGTGCTCGATGCTAACTTTTTCGAAATAATGTTTCAAATAACAAAATCTTTTGTTTGGTACAAGATATGAACATCAAATCCAGTGCATACAATCTACACTATTTTTATATTTCATCTAAAACATATAAATTGAATATTCGCACATCATCATTAGAAATATTTGAAAAATATGGTCAAATGAGGCAAGTAGAAATTTAGTTCGGGCAAGTGGATTAGACAATGACTTGCCCGAAAATAACATTATTTAATTGTAGAGATATATACTTTACTCAAAATATTGTTCCCATGCATAAAATTTCCCAAGTTCTGGCAAGTAGAAAAAAAAGTTAATGTCAAGCCCTGTTTGAACTCTGTGTCAATTTCACTTCTCAGTTTACGTTACTGCAAAGAACAATATTCTCTTCAAGTGTCTTTTTTGCAGACATCATCCTCACATTTTTCTCACCCATAAGGTCAGTCATGTAGACGCTTTCAATGTACTATAACATCAGAGATTATTTCCAAGCATCCAATATATCTGAGCATTATGAAACTTCCCAAAATAATTGAAACAACCAACAATATTTGTGATGAACACATTGGGGAAGAAAAAAAATTCGAAAAACAAACAACAAAAAATAAATAAATGTAAAAAATAAAAAATATTGAAAAGATTGTTTGGATCGGCAGATTTGCAGTGGGTCGGTTGCAAACTGCAAACAATCTTTTAATTTAGGCCCGACAATGTCGAGTTTTTTTAACCAAAAATCAGCAAGCCTAGGCATTTTCCTAACTTTCTCGAAGAAAGCCCTAAAATAGCGAGCAAAATAACTTTAAAATAAATGGGGAGAACTCTGCACCATACCAGGTCCTTCAAATGTCACGCCATGTCTGGATGATGACATAAAGACTGTCTGATGGAGTTTAGTCACTATCCCACCATTAGAAACTGAGAAACAGAAATTGTACTGTAAACTGGATGTGGCCTATATTTTGGAAAGGTAGGTCACAGCAAAGAAAGTGTTGCCAAGCAATGTCTGGCTGATGAGAAGACCATAATGCAGTTATGTCCATACATCACAAATAAAGGCTGAGATTTAGATGTTCAGTGCCGTTTTACCATGTTTACCATTCTTTGTAGCGGCCTGAAACCATGCAGTTATCCCCATATTTTAACATACCTGGAAATTGTATTCCCAATTTTAGGCCGAAAGACCCCTTCCCCAAAACTGGTAAAAAGGCCCTGATGTTGTAAAACTGGATTGGAGTCACATGACCTATATTTTGGAGAAAGTAGGTCACACAACAACAAAATATTCATACAATATCAGTTTGATAAAAGGACAGGGCTGTACAATTTTTAGCCAAGAAGTGATTTTGAACTAGAAAATGTGTCCATGGGACACGAATGCCCCACTAAAGGGTCATCAGTAGCTTACAAAATGGAGTAACAAAATGTTAAGTGCAATATTAAAAGGCAAGTTATATTCTGCTTATGTAGATGCATGTGCATGTTTTAATATGTGCTTTAAAAAGCTTAATTATTGTAAAAAAACAAAAAAAACACTGTGCAATGTATCAAATGTTCCTTTATTGTCATTTAACCGGAATTATGTGTTTTCTCATTGTTAATTTAAATCAAGTTTTTCTCACCATGTGCAGCAAAACTGGATTCAAATGTTTTTCGTGACTTTTCATAAGAATGACATCAAGCAGTTGTTTTTTTTCCCTTCGTGAGGAAACCCGTTTATTTCCCAGTCGTAGGTGTGTGAGGGTCCGGGAACCATCCCCAAGTCACACCGTACAATAAATAACATATCAACATCAAATAACAATAAAGGATTACACAATCAGGTATGGTTACTTAGAGTATACATTGTAATATGCCTTCAAACTTAATATTTAATTACATTTTAAACACATAAAAATATTGGCAAATTCAACAGCCACTACCGAAAGTATGTCACTTGTGCTTAAAGGCAATAAGATGAGTACGGAAGACCAGTAGCGACATCAGCAATTTTCTCTTCTTTTTTTTAGCAAAATGATGTGGACACAGCTGCGTACTTGCGTATAGGCAGGTACGTGCCTGGGGGTGGTATACTTTAACTGAAGTAATATAATATTTATAATAAAATACAAATAACAAACTTGTTTTACTCATATTTTTTTTATGCCTGCAAGTAGGCAACCATAAGCGACCAGGACTGTCCCTACCTATAAATGGTTGCATACGGACACATAATTTTTAGAAAACACATTCATTCATTCATTCAAACTCATTGGTCCTATAATTGAATAATTATATATAGATATAATATGTAGTAAAAAAGTACATGATCATGATTATATTTTTAATCTGAGAAACTGACACAATTTTTAAACTGAGAAACTGACACATGTTCGTGTGTTCTGCATGTATAAAATATGCACACTAAAAATACTCATATAAATAAATACCAACATTACTGAGCCCATATGCCACATGTCTTCTGTTAGAAGAAGAGTATGTTATGAAAGGCTAGTAATTGTCTAATATTTATTTTGACCTGTGTGAAACTGTGTGTCTTTTGGTATCTGAGAAACTGAGTTAATTGGTATCTGAGAAACTGAGTTAATAAAAAACTTGAATGTAAAACTTCAATGTAAATTAACAAAGTGCCAAAGGCAGGTCAAGGTAATTCATATTGACCCACTTATCATTGGAACATATTGCTATCATGCAGTTATCAACATTTGTAAAGTTTGAAAGCTCTAAGGCATCTAGTGTCAACTTGGAATTGAATTGAATTGGGTTGGGTTTTAAGGCGCACCAACACAGGAAAGGTTATATGGCGCCTAACAGGCATGAACATGCCAGGAGATAAAATGTGGAAAATGGGTCTAGAACCTTCTCACCCTGAACTGCAGAGTTGCTGCAAATTCTATCGTAGAAACTACATTTATGCTGGAGCCACGTTTATTGTTTTTCTACCTCTGCTCTTTTGATTTGAGCGAGATGGCACCTGAAACAATGCAGGGATCATGATGAAGACCTTTAATGAACATGAACAAAAAATGATAAAATGAACACGAATTTGGGGGGATTCTACCCCTCTGCCTACCCCTCCAAAGGGATCTGCAGTGGCCCTATTCTTTGCCCCATGACCAAACGGGGCCCCCGGGAACCACACGGGGCGTGTCAACTTGGAGAAATAGACTAAAATAGACTTAACAAAAAACTTTGATGTAAAAAACTTGATTGAAAAACTTTGATGTAAATTAAGTGTAAAAAGTAGGTCAAGGTCATTTATATTGACCTGATTTGGGCAGGGACATATTGCTGTCATACAGATGTGTGTATTAAGTTTGGAAACTGTATGGCTTTTGCTATCTGAGAAGCTAGAGTTAATAAAAAAAACTTGAACGTAAAACATCAAAGTAAATTAACAAAAAGTAGTTCAAGGTCATTTATACTGATTTGGGTAGGAACATATTGCTGTCGTATAGATTTAAGTGTGTATGAAGTTTGAAAACTGTACGGCTTTCGGTATCTCAGAAATTGACTTAATAAAAAACATGCATGTAAAAACGGGACGTACGGACGTATATTGACCTACTTTTCATTGCAACATTCCGCTGTCATGTAGTTATAAACATTTATACATTTTGAAAGCTATAAGGCATCTGGTTTTGAAGAAATGGACTAAACAAAAAAAAAAAATGCGAGGATGCTGAAGATATTTCTGTGGGAAAATGACGTCATTCATCGCAGTCAGACAAGCGCTTCTACAGGTTGAGGGTAAACCCGTACTGAAACATTATACTCGTAGTACAACAGAGCAAGCGTCTCCGCGATGCGGAACATGTCGGAAATCTTTTTGTACTTTTGATTGCCGATTTAGGGTTTATGAAGGACCATGACCGCTAAAATAAGTTAACAAAAACGTAGAGAATCATTTTTATGTGCGTCATTTTAGATATCAGTGCATTTTACTGACGCACAATTTGAAATTCACGTGCGTATTCGACCTTTTTGATGCGTCAAAAATGCAACGACGCAACTTATCTGGAGCTCTGATCCATCTGACCTTCCATCGAGAATCTTCACGTCGGAAGCTCTCACTGTCACCGCTGAGGTCAGTACAGAACGCATCAAAGACACTGTCCTCCTGCTGATGCAGAATATTGGGGATCAGGTACTGGGCAAGGAAGCTGCGATGTGCTGTTAGCAGCCGATCTTCGATCTCTGCCACAAGATGGTCAAGGAATGGGTTGTACAGAGCACGCTTCCAGTACTTGGAGAGACTCAGCTGTGACGTTCCCACGATGTTGCTGGCTCGACCTTGTATGCTTTAGCCATTGCCACTGCTTTCTGGTAAAGCTTGTCCCATACAGCGTCATCCGCTCTCTCAGCACAAATCTGTGTGATAAGCAAATTGCTCTCCTTGGCCACTGCAACCAAATTGCTGTCCTTTGTCTGCAACATCTTGTTAAGGGGC
This sequence comes from Cyrtodaria siliqua, assembly GCA_037043455.1. Lineage (NCBI taxonomy): Eukaryota > Metazoa > Mollusca > Bivalvia > Adapedonta > Hiatellidae > Cyrtodaria > Cyrtodaria siliqua. The sequence goes on along the minus strand of JAWPHD010001520.1, from coordinate 225,623 downwards.
ATTACACCCTGCAGTACAAATTCAAAAGCCACTACCGAAAGTATGTCACTTGTGCTTAAAGGCAATAAGAGGAGTACGGAAGACCAGTAGCGACATCGGCAATTTTCTCTTCTTTTTTTTTTAGCAAAATGATGTGGACACAGCTGCGTACTTGCGTATAGGCAGGTACGTGCCTGGGGGTGGTATACTTTAACTGACGTAATATAAATAATATTTATAATAAAAATACAAATAATAAACGATTAGTTATATTCTACTGACTGTTATATAGCTTACTGTTGTAAAGATTTGTTATATATCCACCATGGATCATGTTTCAATAAAACCTTAATTACCTGATAATATTATCAAAGAAATGACACCGCACTTTTACGGCCGAAAAATATCCCCGAATTTCAATCAAAATATCATCAATTATGCAGGGTTTTCAATAGACGCATACACGCGCTTTCTGACGCGCAGAAATTCAATCTGACCAAATTCTTATGCAGCTAATTTACCACCTGTGCGTTTTTATGACGCGCATTTATTTGCTTCCAAGCATCAATCTAGTACCTATTTTCAATAACCCAAACATCACAACAATGAGCATGCAAGTCTCCGCGAAAACCGTCAAATTTTCTAAATGTTCAACAGAAAATTCCCATTAGTCGGTCCAAGTGTCCGGCCATTTTTAAAACTAAAATCCTATCAGAAATCTCATTTTATCGTTTGTACATCTGAAGCCGTATTTCTTTACAAATAGGAAGTTTTCTCCCCCCGATTAAAATTGATCGATATATAACCCCGCATTTCACTGGTCGTTTACTAGATTTGAACCAATCACATTACAGCTTTCATATTGACATTCAAAGGTCATGCGAATTTGTCGCGTTGAAATGTTAACAGTTTAAACGGTGATGTAATTTTCATATTCTTATTTTACATTGAATTGTTGTATAATTGTTTTCCATTTTTAGTCCAAAATATTAATAGCAAATCTGTCATAAGAACGCCTTACATCGAACGCTTATTCACAAATGCAAGCTGCTAAATGAACGCGCACCTGTTTTGGATAGTTTAATTTGCGGGTCTTGGTACGGTTTTTGACCGTGTTTTGCAGCGCCATCCTAAAATTATATATATAACAAGAAATGTCACTGTAAGTGACAAATGCCCCTGAAGTGACCTTTGACCTCTAGGTGTGACCTTGACCTTGGAGCCACGGACCTGGATTTTGTGCTGACAAGTTGTCTGGTTGTGGTGATCACTTGTACCAAGTTATTTGAAAATCAGTCGAGGAATGCAAAAGTTATTGACTGGAGACGATTTGATCTTTGACCTCTAAGTGTGACCTTCATTTTGGAGTCAAGGACCTGGACTTTGTGCAACGACACGTCGTCTTGTTGTGGTGAGCACTTGTGCCAAGTTATTTCAAAATCCGTCCAGGAATGCCAGAGTTATTGACCGGACATGATTTGACCGTTGTCCTCTAAGTGTGTCCAAAAGCCATCTGTCCAGGGTGTCAGGCTATTGGATTTGTACAGCCTCGAAGGAACATTCATATAAGGTTTGGTCGATATCCCATCAATAGAAGCTGAGATACAGAACATGTTCCTAAACTGGACGTGACCTAGATTTTAAAGAAAGTAGGTCATGCTGATGAAAAATATTTGTTCACTATATCAGGTCAATAAGAGAGACATACTGATGCAGTTTGTTAATATTTCAGTAATATTTCAATCTTAAAAGTCGAGATAAACAGAACTTGCACTTTTTACTTGTGATTAAAATGCTTAAGTACATTTCCTAGTTTTTTCCTAGGAATACATTTTCTTTTAAATTTGAAACATCGTCAGAACTGCTTTTTTCTAAACATATTTAAACCTTTAAAAAAATATATATATAGTTTGCAGATTTGGTTTTGAAATATATCAATGTAAGTATACAACCCATTTTCCATTTTTCGCAATCGCCTATAATTTCAGCAAACACCAAGAAATTTAATCAAGAAAGTCCTATCGAATTACATTAATTTTATTCAAGCTTAATGTATATCGCAGTCAAGTAAGAAAGTGTAAATTCTTACAGATGGTACTTCTACCCAGGAAAAATGGGGTGGTCTGGCTCTACCACAAAAGAAATTACCACCATACATGACCTAACATGTGCTAAAAATGAAGTAAAACACCAATCAAACAAACATCCATGTATATGATCCTATTCTAGGTAAAACATAAAATAATAATTTTTAAAGTGGAGCTTGACGATTTTTACGTGCCGGCACTTGTTTTGCATGGCAATATGACGATAGTGTTTATGTCCTTTGGTTTTAATTGCCAGCATAATGTGGAGGATAGAATAATTTTACAGTAACTTCATCAAGCAAAGAACTGCAGGTGTGTTCATTTCAGGATGTGATACAAGAGAGAACTGAACATGGGACCTCTAGGACAAGAGGCAAGTATGCCACTTGACCTCAAGCAAATGTATGAAATAATCTGACTCACCAGTTATTCATAATTCGAAAAATCAAAAAAGACAAAATCAAAATAACAACAGACAAGAAAAAGACAAAAACATACATACCACTCATCGACTGGCGTAGAACTTGCACATTTTGATAAATGAGTTCGCAGTGTTCTTGTGGGATGCCCATAGACTGCAGATGTTGTATTTGTAACTGGCAAACCTGCAAAAACAAATAAATTTGAACAATTTGCATCGAAAACGACATAACATATCCGAAAATAAATGTTTTCGTTTTCACTCAGTCACTTACCAACTGGAGGGTTTTGAAACCATAAGCGTCGAAAATTTCGGCATATTGTTTGCACATAAATGTCTCGAGCCATCTTTCCACTGGACCTGGCATAACTGAGATGTATTAAATTGTTGTTTTCAATCAGAAACTTCGCTTTTAAGACGCCTCATTTTTGCACCAAATTTAGGAAAGCATAATGGCTGTGAATCACGTGACATCAATGATTATTTTTTGATTAGGTACTCTATTATTTAGAATTTGTTCTGATTCATTCAGCACCGAGTAAAGCAAGCATCGAATGCTAGACTGAAAAGGGAGTAGGGGTAGAAGAGAGCCGGCAAAGTGGTCAGCATGGGCTTCGAAACACTTCTATCAGGCAGGCCTGCCAAATCTCCGGATTTTCCATCAAAAACCCTGCTACTGCAGTTCTTCACTAAACCTCTTTGGACGAGGGATGTTGCCTTCTACCCCCGGACTCACTCGCAACTATAATCTGGTCATAATCACTAGTGGATCCAGGGCGAGCGGGGGGGGGGGGGGGGGGGGGGGGGGGGGGGGGGGGGGGGGTAGGTGGTGCACACCTCAGTGGAAAAAAAAATCTCGCTCGCTTCACTCGCTCGACGCATAATGGCTAATGAGTGGTTTAATTAACACATTCTTAAATCCTTTTATTTGAAAAAGGACTTTTTTATTCATACATGTATGTCCATGTTACTGGAGATAAAGTATCAAAAAAATTTGTTGAACGCCCTCAGTATAAACAAAATTCTCGTTCGCTTCATTCGCTCGACGCTTAATGGCTAATGAGTGGTTTAATTAACACATTCTTAAATCCTTTTATTTGAAAACGGACTTTTTTACCCTTTCAATGCACTACCGCAACCGTTTTATGAGGCTAGAGAGGGACCCGAAATTTGACTAAAAACTTACGCCCACCCCTAAGCTGAAATCCTGGATTCGCCCCTGATAATATTCTTGGAAATGCTCGCCAAAAGGACTTGTTCTATAGGGCGAGGATAAATAAACACTTATACTAATATTACAATGATTATAATTCGTATACGAGTTATGAAGACTTTGTATTTGCAGTTAGCACGCATCCGTGTAGAAAAGTAAATGCACTGTCTAAAATGATGCGCTAAAATTAAGTGGCGCGCTCCAAATCTTCATTTAAAAATGTTCTTCGCGCGCTTTAAATGTTATGTTTTAAAATTCTCAAGATGTTTTGGCAGGACTACTATCGACTGTGAGCCTGTGACCATAGTTGGCAGCAGCTTCCATTCCCTACAGGTTCGAGGATAGAGAAGGAGAATTTATATAAGAATGTCCTTTATAGTTGCTGATACTGACAGTCAATGAAAACATACCAGTAGATTCTCGGTCTTTATCCTTGATGTTGAACCAAGTTTACTGTTAAATTTATGTATTTACGATGTGATTACACTTCAAATCTCATACACATTTATGCAAATTGATTCAAAATATGTATCTTTCAAAATCGATTCTTGAAAATTATCGTCTTTTTACTCTGCCAAAGATTTTTATTTTACAACAGAACCTAAGGATAAAAACCGAGTAACACAACTTTTATCACCTAGTAAAAATAAGGTCAAATCTCAACATTTTGGCAATGCAAAATTATGAATTAGGGTTAAATGGTATTGCTAAAGTGATTCATAATATTAAAGAAATGCCTATTTTGAAATTGAAGGATAATAATTAACAACTGCAAGCACTGATTTCTCAAAATTCCTAAACATGGTGTATAGAGTTCAATTAAAGTCACAGGGGTAAAAAACAAAAGACATATCGTAATCTTAATACCGGTACGGTACGTTTTACTAGGGCTTTATATGACTTATATAATTATCATCCCAGGTTTTACTGTAATCTCCTTTGCATCGGTTATAAATTGCTATGTAATATTCAAAAGGTCAATAGCATACAATGAGCATTCCTAAGTCAGCGGGTGTTTGAAACGAAGTGGTAATTACATCCGCTGACTAGGGATCGTAGTTTAACTGTTCCTAGGAAATCATCCAGAAGTCACGTTGGTGGAATAACTTGGCATTGAGATGATTTCCTAGGAACGGTAAAACGGTTGGACATTAAGCCTACCCGGTTCTAAATACTTTTCCCCCTCAATATCTCAAGAAATTTTGATTAGAAAATAACTGTTTAACTGTTTAATTTAATCATTGGCTTCGAAATGGTCTCTCTGGGAAAAGGAGCTGTACATGTAGGTCAAGTATTTTATAATTGATGTCATTAAAATACACATGTCAGTTTGCTTTTTTGTTCAAAAGCGCTTTTTTCCAGAAAGTTGGATGCAAGCTATATCATCGAACTGGAAATAACTTAGCTAAGAAAAAAAAAGAGTCGTAGTTTATTGAAATCGGTTAAGTATTTTAAAAGTAATGGTGAATTAATTGTTTCCAACAATATTTTTTCTGCATACACCTTGATTATAGGGCATACTACAATATAAAGAACATGTGTTGTTTTGGACTGAATAACAGATTTTATTTCATCTGAAAGTGATGAAACTTCAATAGTTATGATTCGGATTCGTGAAAATACAAAGTTTTAAAGAGAACAACTTGCCCCCAGATATAGTGAATGCTAGGTCCCTTTAAACTTTTCAGACTCAAGTGCCCACACGGTTTATCTAAATCTCTGTAAGAATATTGTTTTAACATATCGCTGTATATATTTCCATATATGTTTACTCCAATTTTTTTTTTCTTATTATAAACATCCCGCCTCCCCCCACCCCAACCCCACCCCCACACCACCCCACACTGGCAATAACTTCTCCCAGTTGAAGGTGGCCAGTTATGTGGTAGAAGTCGAAATCCTACACAGACCTGTTAAATCAAGGACATGCTACAATTAATGTCATTGGTTCAATTGTATATGTGTTTTTGACTGGGTTTTGCAATTTGTTGCTAAATGTATTAAATGGTTAGATAATATATGAAAATATGACATAATATAGGCAAATATGAAATATAGCAATTATTTTAACCGCTTTCTTCTTGCAATCATAATCCAATCTCTCTGAGTTAAAAAAACACAACAATAACAAGAAATACACATATTATTAGCATCATTATCATTACTACTGAAAATAAATGTGTTCTTATCATCCAGTGTATGAACACTAGGCACAGTAGACGTCAATTTAATAAATAAAGACGACCTAATAGTTGTTAACTGAACACTATTCATGAGGAGGGGGAAATTCATCTTTGATGGTTTTACATAGTGTACATATTCTTTTATTCAAAGCTACTTTCTTATGTCGCCCTACTTGTGACAACTTAATCTTAGTTTAGTCATATTACTTCTAGTTAGCAACAAGATCCTTGTCAAGGTCAAAACCAATGCTTTACGGTTCTTTAAGTACGTATTTTTTTCCATTTTGTTTTATTTTCACCATGATATCTATCAGATGATGTATTGGTTATAGCATTAATCGGCTATGTGCTTAATGTAAGTCTATGTTAATTTGTTTAATGAGCTTTACATTTTACACGTTTCTGTATTTTCTTTAGTTTTGCCAGGGGCAAACAAATAAGCTGTTATTGTTTCACGATTCTCCTGACTCATAATAATTGGGTGCGTTCAGCGTTCTTCCATCGGCAACCACGTTGTTTAAAGGGAATGTAGCGAAACAACCAAACAAGCTCTTTTATTGAGAGTTCTGAAAAACTTGCAAAAAGGTGAAAGAATTATCAAAATCGGATGATAAAAAAAGGAAGATATGACCATTTGAAGGTTGTACTAAAATGGATATGGGAGCCGCCATTTTGAAAATTATGACGTCATAGTTCCATATGACCATATATGGAATATTGATAAATATAATTTAAAACAAAACAAATCACTGTAAATGAATGCAAAGTCCTTAACTGGGCATATAAAGCATTTACATTAGTTATACATATTCTTCATACAGTTACTTTTATTTTTTCCCCTATAAATGAGTAATTTTTCATATTTATCAATATTCCATATATGGTCATTTAGAACTGTGATCTCATAGCTCTAAAAATGGCTGCTTCCATATCCATTTCAATAGAACCTTCAAACGATCATATCTTCGTTGTTTATCATCCGATTTTGATAATTCTTTCACCATTTTTCAAAATTTTCAGAACTCTTAATAATAAAGATGTTTGGCTGTGTCGCTATATTCCCTTTAACTTTGGGTTAAGTTTAACAATGGCCACCGATGGTAACATTTGGTACCAACGAGGCCACCGATACTACCTCAGGTGTAGAGTCCGACGGTGACCGATGACAGCCGATGGTTACCGAGAGTGCCCCGATGGGAGAACCTTAAACACACCCAGCGTTTGACCTGTACTTGACGTATACTTTTATTTAATCAAGTACTCCTCCAATGTTTGACTGGTTTGCGTTGTTTTACTTTTAAAGATTAGTGTGGGGAAATTTGAACCAGTCATGAAATTTTGAGAGAGGGAAAACCCACGAAGTGTTTACAAATTTGTCATGCGTTTTGTAAGTGAGATAGTGACGTAGTTTTTGCCTCGCATTTTCGAAGAAAATAAAGAGACTAAGGTATTGCTTTACCGACGACGACAGCCTCGGTGTCAACGTCACGTAGTCCCTATCTATTTTGGTGTGAAATACGTTTCGTACCCGGCCTTCAGACGTTTCGTACCCGGCCTTTAAGCTTTAGACGTTTTCCTCGCCGTTTTCGAAATCTCTGATTTTGTTGTTGTTGTTGCATTCATATTCCACAGACACAGTTGTAAACAACACAGTAGATTGGAAAGTTAACAGTATGTTAGCGGGATCTTCCACCTGTAACTTCCTCGATTTTTTCTCAATTTATAAGCGTTTATGGCACATTTCACAATTGAAAATGCTACGGTCCATTCATAACTTTCACATCCTGTCGTTAGTTACAGATGTCCGAGATGTTGAGATATTCAGTAGGTGAAAATAAAGGCGTTTACTCGTGGACTTTATCCTCAGTCTCTATATGAAAAATCAAAATATTGGACCATAATTTAAATTAAATGAATCATGGATATACAAGTAACCTCGATTTGAAACTGCCTATTCATAACTTTCATATCTTGTCAACTTCCGGTAGGTTGAGATATTCAGTAGGTGAAAATAAAGGGGTTTACTCGGACTTTATCCTCAAACTCTATATGGAAAATGAAAACATAAGACCATGATTTAAATGAATTGTATCAATATTGGTGTTTTAAAATCAGACAACACCAAAAGAAGATACGTAGATGTACACAAAAAATAAAGCTTTTAATATAATTATCACTACAAACTAGTTTTATAAAGGGCTAAAGTCAGTTGAGCACCAACGATAAACACCGAGTTTACCCCCTACCAGAATGTGGAGGTCTTTTATTTTATTGATCACTGATTGGTCAAATTATTTTGATGATGTCATGTGAAAGTTATGAATAAGCCCCTTCTTAATTCTCGACTTGTCCACCGAATGGCGAATAAGCTGGTTCCTCGTTTACTCTGCGATAAACAACAGGGTACCAGTCAGGGTAACAGGTGCGCGGTGGCCATTTTTGACGCGATCAATTTAATAGCCTGAAATGATCCTAATGCTTTTAATTTATTGAAGAAATGATGGAATTACAGTGGTCGAAATTAGCACAAGCCCGAGACTGGTAAAATGCCTGCCGGGCTTGTTCAATATTCAAGAACACAAGCCCGTTTGATTTGCCGCTCGTATTGACGAGTGAAATTCGAATCCGGACAAGTGAAATCCATGAATCGGTCGTCCGAGAGGACGAGTAACATTTTAGTAGAAAAACAACAACAAAGAAAATAGTTCTTACATAGTTTATTAATCGATTAAATGCAGTAAATAGTCGCAACTCTGTTTATTCAGCGATAAAATGCAATTTAAGTCAACAGGATATTGGGAAATTGACGCATTTCCGTTTTGGGACATTCTAACATGCGGCTCCCGTTCTAATTTCACAGAGTGCCGAACGTTACGGTATTTAAATGTTATACAAGTAACCCTTTCACGGCGGAAATCTTTAAGGGTACTTGTCACATAAAAGTCTAGGGCCTTCAGGAAGGGGAATTGCAAAATGTATGCTGTTTTCCTGTATTGGAGTTTAACATTTTGTAATAAATATATATTTTTTTTAAGGGGAATTTTTTACAGGAAAAGGGGAAAAATATATACCATGCCAGAGTAACTGTAATGGCCATGAGCAGACTGTAGTGAACTATAGACTATGAATATGAATATAGTCATCTATAATACTGGTCAAAGTTTCATAATTTTCATTGATTTATATAAAGAAAAAACAACACATGATGTTTCCCTTTGTTTTATTTATATATAATAGTGTTAAGTGATGGTTTCTGACTACTTTGACTTAATGATGGTTTCTGACTACTTTGACTTATGAACTTTTACAATGAGAGCACGACGAGTAAACATCCTATAAGGACGAGTAACATTTCAATGCCACTCGTCATACAGGATGAGTATACAATAAAATATATTTCGTCTCCTGACAGTCATAATATCCTCGAGTTTTGTTTTGAATTGCACTGTTTACGACATTGTAGAGATTGAAATAAACATTACCATGATCAAATTTGAATAAATGTTACTATTATATTAGGCCCATAGTGAGTATACTGGTGTTTTTTCAGTTTTTGACATACTTTTTCCGGGCTTGTTCGTTTTTATCCGGGCTTGTTCATAATCCAAGAAGGGCTTGTGGTTTGAAATCCTAATTTCGATGACTGGTCCGAATTAACAATATAACTTAGATTTTAACGGCGAAAATACACTTGATAGCTGTGTTGATTTTCTTTTTCTACAGTTGTCAGCTTGAATCGAAAATTTACATTTCTAGAAATTTAACTCCTCTTTCATTTACGGTACGATATTCAAAATAATTATTCCTTTGTATTGCCATTACTGTGTAGCTCTGGTTGGAGGCCTTGGATTTCTGCATAGCCTTTGTTTTGTTCTCAAATTACGCAGTTGAAATTGATTGAACATTTATGAATAAAATGTGAGTATTTTTCATAAAAATGTATATACATGCTAAGAAGTCACACTTCTGTTTTATTTATGGTTTGATATTCAAAATATTTATGCCTTTGTATTGCCATTACTTTGTAGATCTGGTTGGAGGCCTTGGATTTCTGTATAGCCTTTGTTTTGTTCTCAAATTACGCAGTTGAAATTGGTGGAACAATCATTAAAAAAAATCTTGGATTTCAATATAGCCTTTGTGCGACGTGCAATAAAACAGAAATATTATATAGATAATCAACATCCTGTTATTTGGACCAAATGACAACCCTTTGAATTATACTTGTTACTGCCATTTTAAAGGTTGTTAAGGCCTAAAAAAAAAATATGTGTGTTTTCGGTTTCCCGAATGACCCTACTTTTTCACCGCCGACCCTAAATATTTTTAGCGAGATGAAAAAAAACAACAAAAAAAATACAAACAAAAAAAACATGAATTTATAGTTTAAACTTAACAAGTGCCAAACAGTTTGTATCCTGATGAGACACAGAGTTGTTAAGCATCTAATCTGGATCCAAACTGTTTGCAAAGGTTATCAAGAAGTTGCCTTAGTACAAAAATGGCATAATATATGCAAACAATATATATATATAATAATATCTTAAAAAAAACACTTTTTCCCACCTACCTACCCTAACTTTTTGACAGGGTGAAACAAGAAACACACATAAAAAATTTTTTTAGGCCTAAGGGGACAATATGCCGAAATACCGCGAACGACCGCCTTGTGTATTCAGTATGGCACATCTGACTTTGGGGTGGAAGGGTGTAAAAACACCAGCGGAAAGCATTCCATGGATTGTTACATCCTGCTTATTGGCACACATGGTGACAAAACTGAATTGTATCAAAATACAAAACGCAGACACAGATACGTCGACCGCACTGTATATTTGAAATTGAAAGGTGTGAATTAGAAGGCCAGGCGTGCAATATGGAACAATATACCACTTAATTAATTGAACATAACAAGATTAACATCATAGCTTAATTAACAAGACAACTGAAGCCAAAATCAAGGTGGGTTACTTTAGTTTTGCATCCACTGGTTGTACATGTATTACATATTCTGCTTTAAAATAAAACAAGTGGACGGAACAATATAAATAAACTATTTATATATGGTCTCGATTGTGTTATCATATAAAATAACCAAAGGCCGGGATCGTGAATCTAACCATTATGATCTAAGGATAACTTTTTTACATATGCTTTTTTTTAGAACAGTCGCATCACTGTAGCAGTTTCATATACGATCAAATGCGCGGATATTCTAATATGTAGTTTACTTGTTACATACAACGCTTTATAGACTAAAGAAGTAAAATGAAATCATCTTTGGAATGAGACAGCTGACTTATATACTTTTTTTCCTCAAAAATGGAATAAAGAAGTAAAATCAAATCTTTGGAATGAATTTGAATGAGTCAGCTAACTTAGGTACTTTTTTCCTCAAAAATAGAATAAAGAAGTAAAATCAAATCATCTTTAAATGAACCGGCTAACTTATGTATATGTACAATTTGCCGAGTCACATTCGGATCATTGTCGCAGTTTCACATACGGTCATATTATTAGTCACTTTATAGAATGAAGAATACTCTCTCAGCCCGTATTTGAATTAGTCAGCTAGCTTAAATACTTTTCCCAAAAGAAACAAATCGGCAACAAACTGTATATATATATATATATATTTAACAATTTGCCATGTCACGTCACTGTCGCAGTTTCACATACGGTCAAACGAACGTAATTTTTGTTATTTAGTTTGTTTAGTAAAACAGACATTACTGTTATAGAATAAAGAATTATCTCTCAACTCGTCTTTGAAATAGCTAGCTGGCTTAAATACTTTTCCCAAAACAAATAAATTACCAACAATATGTATACTAGGTTTTCTTACATTTGATTAATTTGCAAGACGGTGCATGCACAATTTTTTTTTACCTGTACGCGCAAGTATTCATGGGTAAATTATTATTCGGCGGATAAACTGGATTTACAACATGGAATCCAGGCTATGTAGATCTATGAATGCATACATATTGGCGTTTTAAAATTGGACAACACCAAAAGAAGACGCATTGCTGTACACAAAAAATTAAAGCTTTTAATACAATTAGATTTACAAATTAGTTTTATTAAGGGCTAAATTCAGTTGAGCATAAACAATAAATGCCGAGTTTACACCCCTATCAGAATGTGGAGGTAAAGTTGAACTTCGATAGCTCGAACACCGGTGATTCGAAAACCATCGGTAACTCGAGCACATTTTCCGGTCACGACACAACTCCTATATAATTCAATGTAATTTAACCTCGATTATTCGTATAGTATTTCTCGAATACCCCGGCTCGCTCGAGTACTTTTTACGGTCCGAGATCCGTTTTTGTGTGAATTTAAACCTCGCTAAATCGAAGGTAATGATCCGTTGCCATGCGACGTCGGCCATATTAATTGTAATCGACGTGGTTGTATTTGTTTGTAGCAAGTTCGATCATAGTGCGAAAACAGATCAAGTTGGTTGTTAAAGGTGCAAACATTTATGATTGAAAAGCGATAATAGACAGATACAATTTATGTTTAGTGAACTTCTTTTACTGTTAATAACGATAAATTAAACAGGTTGATTTTCTAATTAAAAAACGTTTGTTGATTGCTTTTAATAAAAATGAAACAATAATTAAAATAAAGTGTGTTCACTTTTTAATTAGATAAGAGCATTTTCCGAGTTGTTTAGTGAACTTCGTTTACTGATTAACACGGTTGATTTTCTAATTAAATAACGTTTGTTGAGTGGTTTTAATAAAAATTGTGTTCTACGCTATTATCTATTCTATTCAATTCTATGTACCGAAACCAGTCTTACCTTGTTCTTATTATTCGGACTTCTGGCTTGTATGTTAAAATCTATTATTGTGATATTTCTTTAAATAAATGATAAAACAAACACATTATTGCAGTTTTTCTTGTATTTTCAGTGTAAAAATTACATGTTATATATCCGTTATGAGGTTTAAACAAAGATGCATGAACATAAAAAACATACCGAGAACGATACATCACGTACACGAGTAACACTATTTCGGGTGGTACACAAATTCGGATAGATATTTTGTTTTTTATCGTTCCCTCGAAGCTACCGATAGCTCGAACATATCCCTATGGTCCCGCTGACTTAGAGCTATCGAGGTTCGACTGTATTTTATTTTATTGATCACTGATTGGTCCGATTATTTTGTTGATGTAATGTGAAAGTTACGAATTACATAATAAACCAGTTTTTAGATCTCTGCTTTAATTTAATACGATTATTCAACTGATGTAATTTACCTGACTTCGACAATTATAATTTAAGGGGAAATAACTGTATAACTGTCTGAAAATTTAAATTGAAACATGAATGATGTGTACTTGTCTTAACTTCACTTAATTTTTTAGCTCTACTGATCAGAGATCAACAGATCTTATGCCGTGGTGCGGTGTTCGTCAGTAAATTTTATTTGTAGCGACTACTCCTCTGAAACTAATAGATGGATATTCATGAAACATTACAGAAATTTTGCCCATGAAGTCAAGTTGATCCTAGCAAAAATTCATGTTGATGTGAAATCTGAGATGGCCGCCAAAGCTAAAAATAGATTTTTAAAATACAAGTTTGTAGCGACTACTTCTTGAAAACTATAAGTGATATTGATATGGGACTTTTTCTAAAATGATCAGCATGACATGATGTTGGTCCTTGTCAAAAATATAGTAAAAACTTGTAGCGACTACTTCTCTGAAACTACGTGGCGGATTTTCATGAAACTTTACAGGAATGTTGCTCTTGATGTCTAATTGATCTTAGAAAAATTTCAGATCGGCCAGAAATTCAAGATGACCGCCACAGCTAAAAATAGATTTTTAAAAAATAAGTTTGTAGCGACTACTTATATGGGACTTTTTCTAAAATGATCAGCATGACATGATGTTGATCCGAGTCAGACATTATTTTGATTCGACTTTAAACATGGGTGCCAGTGGCCATCTTTGTTTACATAGAGTTATATAGTAAAAACTTGTAGGGACTACTCCTCTGAAACTACTTGACGGATGTTCATGAAACTTCACAGGAATGTTGCTCTTGATGTCTAGTTGATCCTAGAAAAATTTCAGGCTGGCCGGAAATTCAAAATGGCCACCACGGCTAAAAATTGATTTAAAATAAATAAATTTGTAGCGACTACTTGAAAACTGTAAGTGATATTGATATGGGACATTTTGTAAAATGATCAGCATGACATGATGTTGATCCTTGTTGAAATTTATTTCGATTCAACTTTAAACATGGCTGCTAGCGGCCATCTTTGTTTACATAGATTTATATAGTATAAACTTGTAGCGACTACTCCTCTGAAACTACTTGACGAAACTTCACAGGAATGTTGCTCTTGATGTCTAATTGATCCCAGAATATTTTTAGGGCGGCCGGAAATTCAAGATTGCCGCCATGGCTAAAAACAGATTTTTAAAAAAAAGTTTGTAGCGACTACTTTTTGAAAACTGTAAGTGATATTGATATGGGACTTTTTCTAAAATGATCAGCATGACATGATGTTGATCCTTGTCGAAAAATTATTTTAAATCAAAAATTAAACCTGTGCACTAGTGGCCATCTTTGTTTACATAGAGTTTGTATAGTAAAATTTGTAGTGACTACTTCTCCGAAAGTACTGGACGGATTTTCATGAAACTTCACAGGAATGTTGCTCTTGATGTCTAGTTGATCCTAGCACAATTTCAGGTCGGCCGGAAATTCAAGATGGCCACCACGGCTAAACATAGATTTTTAAAAACAAATTTGTAGCGACTACTTCTTGAAAACTGTAAGTGATATATTGATATGGGATTTTTTGTGGAATGATCAGCATGACAAGATGTTGATCCTTGTTGAAAATTATTTTGATTCGACATTAAACATGGCTGCCAGTGGCCATCTTAGTTTACCTAGAGTTATATAGTAAAAACTTCAACTTGTAGCGACTACTCCTCTGAAACTACTTGACAGATTTTTATGAAACTTCACAGGAATGCTGACCTAGCTATCAAAATCTATCGGTAGAGCTTCAAGGTCATTGACCTCTTGTTTAACACATGGTTTTATATTTTTGGCATGTAAAGTTTAGTCAGCGGTTAGATGTCAAATGGTCAGCTAGTTTAAAAGGGAATTTTCCTGTTCATGCGCATTAGCGTATGATTCCCCATATTGTGTTTTCTTTATAACGGTAATTATATACAGGTTGGTTTGAGAGTGATTGTAAAACTTTTTAGAGAAAATTCTCTCCAATCATCTGCTGATAGCATCTAGTGATTTGTAAATTAGGGTTGAAAAATAATCACAACATCAAGCGTTTTATTGATAATGACAATATCTGGTAATAATATCTGATTATTGAATCTTGTTTAACGGCTCATCAACACAGTATAGGTTATTTAGAGCCGCCCCAGAGAAAGGTCAAGGATACATAGGAATCCAGAAACCGTGCCCTACTCTTATTATCGAATAGATTCCTATGGATCTTTAACGTGCTCAGACCGATACATGGTTTACGTCCCCATCCGACGGACGAGGCTAAGGGAAAGTGTCTTGCCCAAGAACACACCGACAAAACTCGGTGGCACCAAGGAGGATTGAACCCGGGGCCTCTGGTTACAAATCCGATACACAACCAGTTAGTGATAAAACGATAATCAAGTAGAATCAAATTATCAATCATTGTTTTTCAGTGCAAAGTCGGCAACAATCGATAGTGAATTGATAGAATCGATTGTCGCTACAGTATGTACTTTTCGCTCTTTAACGCTCTTTCCGTTGGATTGAGTCGTTTCCGGCAAGGGACACCCAAATATTTTTCATACCCCAATGAAAACCAAAAGAGCGCATTTCATTCCTTAAAGAAATGTATAAAAAAACTTAATTAAACCATTACATTATCAGTGACCACACAAATGGAACCAGTCAGTAATCATTAATACACTAGGGACCCAAGTCTTGGGTCGATGTTTATCCTTGACATTCAGCTCACTGACTATATTCCTGTACGAGGGTGCTTCAAAAAGTTCTGTCACTAGGCATATATCCTTTGAACTGGATATTACACTGAGATAAAGTAGTGTATTTATAGTACTATTTGGTTCGCTCTCTTAAATTGCACAACAAAAATGAAAAAAATCTGGTTATTTATACCCCTGAATTACCTCCCCCTACCACACCTTTTGGATACTGGCATCTCTGAAAATGTCCTTGTTACCAAACGTTGTAAAAACTATTTGAATAATTCTATGCTTTTAAATTTTCTTGTACGCCATCTGTTGTTATTCGCCCATAATCCATGAAAATGATTGTCGAGAATTCGGAAAGGTCTTGCTGCAAACTAGATATGAGTGAATGCATATCCCTTAATTTTAGCAGAAATAACACTGATTTTCTTCATTTTGTTTACGGAAATGTTATAATATCTTTTAAATGTCGTAATTATTCTCATAGTATTAATATGTTTCCATATGTTTTCACAAATCCTAGTCCTTCAGTGTTTAAATTTCATATTCAACACATTATTGTAGAATTTTGTACAATGTTTAGTGAAAATATTGATCATCCAAAAACGCTATTTCAGAAGACTGCCCTTCCATTTAATGTCCATTTATCATTAAATTAAATTTACACGTTAGCTTAAAATGTTAATTTCTAAGACAATGCCTTTTCATCTACCATGCTTAAATTCTGAATCTTGTAATGCACAGATATAACTGGTAATGTATGAGAAATTTCAAAGGTCTTCGACGAGTACTTAAAGAGAAACAGGCATTTAAAAAAGTAACCATTAACATACCTAAAAAAACTCAGGACAAAAATGCCGCAGTATGTATAAGTGATGTGTATTAAATGTTCCATAACTTTCGTCACACAAAAGATATAGCATTCATTTTACCATCAGTGGAATGGTATTTAAACTCTCTTTCATTTGGAATCAAACATCAACACTCACAACGAGTACATAATTGTTAAAACGTGTTAGTGACAGAACTTATTGAATGACCCTCGTATAAAAGCATTTGTAGTGATCATTATATTAAAAGCTTTACATTAAAAGCTTTACAAACCTTCGCCTCTCACCGGCCTCTCACCGTTGCGGGTTCGAATCCCAGTGGGAGCTCAAATTGTAAGTGAGGAAGTGTCGATTCTTACGGATGGCAGGTGTACAGTACTGGTTCTACCCAGGAAAAGTGGCTAGTGACCTCCGCCACAAAGAATTGACCGTCATATATAACCTTACATGTGTTGAAAATTACGTAAAACATCATAAAAGCTTTAGCGTATGGGATGGTGTGTCGTCCATCGTCTGTCCATCCGTCCGTTAACTTCTACCTCGTTAAGACGATAGGGCTTCATTTTTCATCTGATCTTTACCAAACTTTAACAGATTGTTAATATCAATGAAAGCTCGGACAAGTTCGAAAACCAGCCAGATCAGACCAGTAAGAGCGGAGTTATGACCCTTGAATTAGTTAAAAATGCTATATTTTGCATCGTAAAGACGATAGGGCCTTCATTATTCATCCGATCTTTACCAAACTGTAATAGATTGTTAATATCAGTGAAAGCTCGGGACAAGTTTGAAAACCACCAGTTCGGACCAGCAACAGCAGAGTTATGGCCCTTGATTTAGTTGAAAATGCTATATTTTGCCTCGTTAAGTTGATAGAGCATTCATTTTTCATCCGATCTTTACCAAACTTTATCAGATTGTTAATATCAACGAAAGCTCGAAGAGTTTCGAAAACCAGCCAGCTTGGACCATTTACATTGACAGTTATGGCTTGATTTTCTAAAATATGCTATATTTTGTGCTCATTAAGACGAAAGCCTCAAAGGGCCTTCATTTGGCCGGATTTCAGTGAAACTTTTCAGGGATGATCAGGGACAAGCCTAGTTGTTCATATTGTCACCGTGTTCCAGTTGAATGATTTTGGCGGAGTTATGGTCCTTTAAAGGTTTTAATACATAAGATTTGTCCTGACTAATTCTCCTGAACCCCTGGCCGGATTTAAACTAAACTTTTTAGGGATGATCAGTTCCTGGTCTAGTTGTGCAAATAATCGCCATGTTCCGATTGAACGATTTTTTGGCAGTTATGGCCCTTTAAAGGTTTTAATACACAAACTTTGTCTGAACTAGTTCTCCTGAACCCCTTGCCAGATTTCAACGAAACTTTGCAGAGATGATTAGTATCAAGCCTAGTAGCGCATGTCATCATTGTGTTCCGGTTTACAGATTTTTGGCGGAGTTATGGCCCTTTAAATGTTTTTGATACGCAAACATTTTCCGGGCTAGTTCTCCTGAACCCCTGACTGGATTTCAACGAAACTTGCCAAGGATAATCAATATCAAGATTAGTTGTGCATATCTTCGACATATTCCGGTTGAAGTTATTGCCTTTTAAAGGTTTTAATAGACAAACTTTGTCGAATCTTGGTGGGCATGATCAGTACCAAGCCTATTTGCACCTGTCATTGCCATGTTGTGGTTGAATGAATTTTGGCAGAGTTTTGACCGGTTTTAATACACTTGGTACAAACTAGTTCTCTCGAACCTCTGGCTGGATTTCAACAAAACTTGGCAGGGATGATCAGTACCAAGCCTAGTTGCGTATGTCATCGCCATGTTCCAGTTGAATGATTTTTGAAAGAGTTATGTCCCCTTATACATAAACTTTATCTTTGGCAAGTAGAGCGTCCACAGGCCCACTTGGGCCTCTTGTTTCTGATTTCAAAACACAAAGGGCAAGGTATGATAAGGGAGTATTTTGGCCCCCAATATATTCAAAATGCAACAAACTAATATTTACAAATAATCTGTTGTGCATATTGAAGTAAACTGATCATATTCTATCTTCAAAATATATTTTTATTTATTTTATTTATCTAGAAGAATTAATAGGGTCTCAAAAAACGGTATATTTTGTTATATTTTGTAGATTTTGGGCCTTTCTGGGCAAGACTTTGATCCTAAAAATATAGAGCGCACCTCCGAGCACACACAGCTTTTTGGCTGATGATGCATCCCTATCAAGTGCCTGTTTCAACAAAAAATCAGCTGTGCTAGAGGGTGCACTCTGTCTTTCCAAGACCAAAAACTGATCGAAAACTGCTGAAAATGAACAAAAATGTCATTTTTTGAAAGAAAAGGCCTTGTTTGTGAGGCTCTTAAACTCATTTAAAGCCTTCAAACATACTTGTAATGAGTTTTAATATTGATTCAGTTCATTTGTAGCTAAATTAGATATTCAAAACTTGTGCATTAAAACTTTCAATATTGGGGGCCAATTTTGTCCCTTATCTAGTCCTTTGGATATGATTAATTTAAATTATGGTTAAAGGTTAAACATTTTGTCATATACATGTAGCTACTGAGGAGAAAGTATGAGCAAAGCCAATATCCATTACATGTATATGTATTCACCAACTCAATATCTCAATATCTCGGAAATTTGTAGCAAAATGCCAGGATGATAAAGTTATGAGTAGCTTCTGATACTTTGCCTGTATCATCGGGTAATGTGCTGAACTGAATTTATACCCCCCACCATGAACCTGGGTTCACAATTGGCCCGCCATGCGACTCTTATCTTTCAAATAAACAAATATATAAAGGGAGAGAACTGAATAATGGCTACAGTACTCCTGATATTGCATGGAGCTTTTGAGTTATTGTGTTGAACCCACCATGATCCAATGGTCATTTGTCACTAACGGGCTCTTATATCTCAGAAAGATATATTTGGCAAAAATCTACTCATGGCCATAGTTCTGATATGTTCAATGTAGCATTTGTTGATCCTGTCAGGACTGTGACAAGATAAACTGTGAGTCTCGCTCCATCTTAAAACCATGACATACTTTCCATACATGTATACTGGAATTCGTCCCTCATTTTCCAGAGACAGAATTGCATGGACGAGATTAGGAGTTTTTCTAGTCAAGTGTCACAGGTCTGGAAAAATGTGCAGCTGTACTGGGGCTTGAATCCAGGACCTCATACTGTCATTTCGTTGTTAGTCTGAGCTAACCGGCTGCACTATGCTACATCAATCTAACTGTCGGATATTACAAACTATTACATAAATCAATCTTCTCAGCCTACAACATTGTACAATTCCTTCCAGACTGACCCAAGCTGGTGAAACATGGCGTACCTCGATGACAACACCAGTCTGATTCGTATGAAACGAGATTTTGATCAGTTTGTACAGGACCACGACGAGAGTCGTGGGGTGGCGGCTTTCAGTCTTGATGATATCAGAGATCTGAGCTATAGAAACACATCAAATGACTCGGGTTCCATCTCTGTCCAGGCTCTTCTTGGTTTGTATTGTGTTGATTTATACACATGATAATATAGCCATAAAATATTAATATAATAAATGGGAAAACAAAATGTGAACTTCAAAAAAAAAAATGTATGGAAAAAGAGATTAAAGGGAGTGCTTAGAATTGTTTAAATACATTGTTTCTGTAATAAATAGTTAAAAAAAAAAAAAATAAGCCATAAACCTGCGAAAGAAATTACACTGAACATATACAACAGAAGACCGGAAGAAGGTATTTCCTAACTTATAATTATGTATTATAGGAAACTGTTAATGATGATTAATGTGGAAACTGTCAATGTTCCAAATGATGATTAATGTGGAAACTGTTAATGTTCCAAAGGATGATTAATGTGGAAACTGTTAATGTTCCAAATGATGATTAATCTGGAAACTGTTAATGTTCCAAGTGATGATTAATGGGAAAACATTTGTACTTTCTAGAAAAAGAGAAACAGTATAAATTAAAGGAGGGAGAATTTATTGCGGCCAAAACCCAAATAATGAGACTGGAGTCCAAAATCCACACGATGGAGACGTCCTGCAAGCGTATCAAACTGGATCAGGAAAAAGAACTGTCATCTTTACAAAGTGAGCGTGCAGTAAGTATACCATTTGGATGCTGTTCTTTGTATATTCAGTTAAAGTCACGGGAACCATGTTTGATTGACATGTGGGTGGTC
This sequence comes from Cyrtodaria siliqua, assembly GCA_037043455.1. Taxonomy (NCBI): domain Eukaryota; kingdom Metazoa; phylum Mollusca; class Bivalvia; order Adapedonta; family Hiatellidae; genus Cyrtodaria; species Cyrtodaria siliqua. The sequence goes on along the minus strand of JAWPHD010001520.1, from coordinate 204,703 downwards.
AACTGAGAAACAACATTAAAAAGTAAAAGAAAAAAGGGGGAAAATATTTCGGCCCCAAATATTTATTTAGAAAAATAGCGCAATTCATACAAACAGGAAGTCAGAATAATGAGTTGAATATAATTCATTTCAATATACAAACATGGTTAAAATCAATCAACAGCTTTGTTTTCTTAGAAAATCAAATGTGTTTTACTGATCATAATTATTAATAACATAAAGTTCAAACAAATTAACATTAAACGGAGAATCACACCTGGCTTTAAGTGGTTATTATCACACGTAAATGGTTCTTTGGACCATAAAAAGCCTTCAAGCTTGGGGTGGAAAATGAGAAATAATATTCAAACGACCAAGAGTAAATTACTTTGAATTATACAGGAGTTGTGCTGGGACCGGAGTATGTGCTTGTGTTGCCGATGGTATTCGAGGAATCAACGTTTGAGTTACCAAAGTTTGACTGTAATATGAGGATTTTGTTAGTGATAGACTCGAGTGTTTTCAGAAAAAGGGGCATAATGGAGAAAATATTATGTTTGCAACATTTGTCAGCTATAAGCCGCCCATGTCAATGGCACATTTATCAGCAATCATCTTGCCAAGATTTGGTCGTCAGTTCAAGAGTAACTGCCCTTGACTGAAAAAAATATGGTGATTCGGCTCAATAACCACACAATACTTTACATTACCAAATAACTTTATTGAAGCAACACATTTTGTTGAAGATAAAGACTTACGTTCACTTTTTTAATGATAGCGTGAGTCGCAGAAGATGTCTGACCTGTGGAGTCAGTTGAAGTTTATGACAGACAAGGAGACCCAGGGCAGGGAAAGTCTTGCAGAATGTCAGAAGGAGGCAGAGAAACAGAGGAAGAAGTATGAGGAACAAATGCTCGCCTTACAGAAGGAGAAAATACAGCTGTCAGATGATCTACAACAGGTACTCATTGAGTATACCTATGATTGTTGGAAGCAATTAATGATGATGATTTGGATGATGATGATGATTTGGATGATGATGATGATGATGATGATGATGATGATATCCTAGCTTAATTTTATTAGTAGCATCATGAGCCTGGATGGAGAGAATTGACACTTGCAACTAATTACTTGGCTATATTAGCTCACATGAACCCAGGCACAAAGGTGAGCTATTGAGATCACTCTTAATCTGACATCATCCGGTGTTCGTCCGGTGTTCGTCCAGCTTAAACTTTTGCTTTAAATGACTTATTCTCAGAAACTTCTTGGGCAGTTTTCACTACTGATCATTACTACGTCAGTGGTTGTTAAATTTGTTAAATAAGGTCAAATGCGACTACCAAGATGGCCACTATCACTATGAAACGTCGGAACCTTAATATCTTCTTCTCGAAAACATAGAACAGATTTCGACAGTGTTTTTTTATTAATGGTCACCAACCCCTAGATTATCAAGTTTGTTCACTGTGCTCTGTAAAGAAGTGTAAGCCAGAATGCTACACAGTAAGAGTAGAGCTGGTTCCCGGAGTCTTGTTCATCTGTCCCCTCTCTCTGGGATAGCTCTAAATAATCTAAACAATGTATTGAGCCATTCAACAACATTCAATTTATCTCCTACTTGTTGTAACATTTCATGTATATGTATGTAACATAGTGTAAAACATCACTCTTTATACCCTATATCTAGTATCGCTCGGGTGTATTTATATAAAAACATATACTTTAACAAGGGTTAATCGAAAGATCGAACATTTATTGAATTTTGAGGTTTCTATTTTTGGATACTAAAGGTCGAATATTTATTGAATTTTGAGGTTTCTATTTTTGGATACTAAAGATCGAAAATGTATTGAATTTTGAAGATTATTTTTCTTTTTTTAAAAAGGTGCGGGCAGTTCTATTAGGAGAGGCGCACTTAGCAGTGGAAATACGGTACATTTTTTCTAGCAGACAGAGCTTTATGTATTTCAGGAGAAGGATCAAAGTTGGGAGAGGATGACACAGCTGAGGAGTGAGCTGATGAGGAACGATACAGAGCTCAAGATATGTAAATGTGAGCTTGATGAGACCAAGGCTCAGCTCAAGTTACAACTGAAGTATGTGTATACATATTATGTCTGTAGGTCTGTGTGTACATTCCTTTATTTTCTGCTTAGCATGGCAGACACTTAGGGATCACTTTGACGTCGTCCGTCGATGTCCGTTGTTGTTGTCATCCGTCCGTACGTCACACTTTAATGTGCAACCTTACCTAGGCCATAGCTTGAAAAAGATTTGACCTATGTTCACGAAATCAAGGAATGTTGTTACACATGTCCAATAACTCTGACTTTCATATTTTCAGAGTTATGCCCACTTTCATAAAACTTTAACCTGCAACCTGACCAGGTTCATAACTGATTGTACTTGCTGAAATAAGCACACGGCAGGCCACACAAGTGTTACGTGGAACACCCTTCTAGTTCAACAGAAAGTATGAAGTGCATTTAAATATAGAAATAAGCTCCCCAAAATAGCTGAGTGTAAGAGAAATGAACCATTGCTGTATTATAGAAATAACATTTTTCTGAAAGAAAATATGTGTTCCTTTATACATTATGCTTTCTAAGCAAACTTATGTACATAACTGATATACATAACTATATTGCACATTTTAGTAATGATCAGTATACAAAATGCTACTGGTCTATAAGGGCCTCCAGTGTTGTATATATACTGGTCTGTAAGGGCCTCCAGTGTTGTATATATACTGGTCTATAAGGGCCTCCAGTGTTATATATATACTGGTCTATAAGGGCCTCCAGTGTTATATATATACTGGTCTATAAGGGCGTCCAGTGTTGTATATATACTGGTCTATAAGGGCGTCCAGTGTTGTATATATACTGGTCTATAAGGGCCTCCAGGGATGAATATATACTGGTCTATAAGGGCCTCCAGTGTTGTATATATACTGGTCTATAAGGGCCTCCAGTGATTTATATATACTGGTCTATAAGGGCCTCCAGTGTTGTATATATGCTGTTCTATAAGGGCCTCCAGTGTTGTATATATACTGGTCTATAAGGGCCTTCAGTGATGTATATATACTGGTCTATAAGGGCCTCCAGTGTTGTTTATATACTGGTCTATAAGGGCCTCCAGTGTTGTATACATACTGGTCTATAAGGGCCTCCAGTGTTGTATATATACTGGTCTATAAGTGCCTCTAATGTTGTATATAAATACTGGTCTATAAGGGCCTCCAGTGTTGTATATGTACTGGTCTATAAGGGCCTCCGGTGTTTTATCTACAAACTTGTTTCTATGAATCAGTTTCCATCATAATACCAAAATCAGTGATTCAGTCTATTGAAAATAATCGAAAACAAATGGATTTTAATTAGTCATTATATAAAAAAAATAGTATTTGACTTGAAAATCACGGCTAAATAAATCACTAGAGGGATTTTAGGAGATAAATCATCTCTAAGAAAGGGTGTATCAATATGGTACTTATGTCCCTCTGTATCACCCATCAATCATTTTGTCCTGTCGCGTCAAAATTATTGCCCATCATCGGCTAGAGCAAAAAGGCGGGGGCATTCATCCCCTTTAGTGATAGTTCAAGTTCCTGTTGAACATGTTCTCACTTCAGGAGATCCTCAGATATCAGCAACCAAAAGTACTGTGATGTTTCATTATTATTGTAACATGTTCTCACTTCAGGAGATCCTCAGATATCAGCAACCAAAAGTACTGTGATATTTCATTATTACTGGAACATGTTCTCACTTCAGGAGATCCTCAGATATCAGCAACCAAAAGTACTGTGATATTTCATTATTACTGGAACATGTTCTCACTTCAGGAGATCCTCAGATATCAGCAACCAAAAGTACTGTGATGTTTCATTATTACTGTAACATGTTCTCACTTCAGGAGATCGTCTGATATCAGCAACCAGATGAAGGACTGTGAGGAATACAGACTGAAGACAACACAGGCAGAACAGAGAGTTAAGGTTCGATTTGACTAAAAGTTAATAATACTAATGTCACTGTTGAACGAGAAAGCTTGGTTGGACTAGTCAAATCTTTCCTGAAGTCCTGAAATGTATCATCTCCATGTCAAATTATTGAATCGCTGTATTTCCCTTTACACCTTGTATCAGGGAGTACGTTATAGGGAGGAGAAACGGGTTCATAAACGCTCTAGTTTATCGATTTATGTTGTCGCGCTAGAACGCCGCCATTTACTATTTTATCGATACAGGTAAATCGATCGTAAGCGCGTTACATTTGAAAAGTTAAAATTTCAGCCAACATCTCAAATTAGGCAGTTTTTACAGCCCCTTTTTACTGCTTTCTGTTATAATCAACATCACGAAATTACATTCTTGACAAAGATAAATATGTGTACTATTCACTTTTTGTTATTATTAATCACGGTGGAGAACCTAGACGGTTACTAGTGGAAATAAATCAGCGCCCCGTGATACTAGCCGATTGTTTTACGGTTACAAGCGGAACATGTTTACAGTTTTAAAATGGACCATGCACCACACAACGGTAAAATTCATCAACAGCATTCGTTAGTGCACAATAACTTCTTGTGCACGGAACATTAGAATGCTTAATGAACATACTGATGCATACCATTTTCTAAAAAACGTTAATGGAGCTTTACACGAAGTAATCCAAAGAACTCACTTATGCTACTGCCCGCACTATCAGTGATACGTTTTGAAAGCTTTTGCAAATTTAAAGTGCAGTAATACTATTTTTTCTCTTGCTACTATAGAAAACAAGATTTCTGCTGCAGAATGGTATTAAATTTATTTACAAAAAGCACTGTAGGCAGTAATTAAATGGCATAAAATGATTTTTGTCGGCTACGGATGCTGACGGAAGTTGTTAAAAAGCGTTAAAATTTAGGCACCGGTTATTTTTTGAAAACAATGCACCGGTTACTATACGATTTATTCCCACATTTTAGCTTCAGGAAAAGAAAAACTAAACGTAATCTATGGTTAAATCGGCCAAAGAAGCTGAAAAGTACGGCAGTCTCGGAAGTGTCCACACCATCATTTGAGGTATGCGATACTGTAAGGCCATCCAGTGTTATCGTAAAAAAAGCACCGATTAAATTCAAACCACCTCTGAAGGGGGCCAAGATGAAGGCTTTTTGATAACAATGTAGAGGGGGACATTATTGAGTAAATATGCGCTCTCCTCCCTTCTGTTTTGCACAAAGTAAAACAGGCTGGTCTACTGGGGGATTTTTGTAACTTCGTCAGATTGGTCAGTTCAGATAAGTTGCCCCTCACAAACATAGCACTCCTGCTCTTCTTGGATGTAGTGAGATGGTACTCACTTGACAACACATCAAACATGGTGTATTCTGAAGAGTGTTGGACATCTTGGAAAGTCTTGTATAAACCCTTTCACGGAAAGGCACTGCGGTTTATGAGTGGAATTAAATCCAGTGGTAATGTCGCTCAGAGCAATAAAAAAACGTGGGGAATATGATCCTCAGAACACTTCAATAAATTTTGCGGTTCCATCAAAAAAAACGTGTAACTGCGTATGACATTGTTGGACTTTACATTCCAAAAGAAATTCCACCAGGTGTAATTAATCAAGCTCTTGATATGAAACCAACAGATAAGACCTATGTCCTTTGATGGGGAAAAAAGTAGCGCCTGGATTGAATAAGGATAATGACGACCAGGATCTCTTTGGTCACGAAGAGGATGAATCACTTGCACATTTAAAGGGCAGATTGGAACAGGAAATGAATTTGACTGAAGAGACAGCAAATAAATGGGATTTTTTTTCAAACGAAGACAAGATGGAACGGCTAGGACATTTAGTTAATTTGGTGTCATTACGAATCAAGGACTTACGAATACTTTACCTGAAACAACGAATGGCTTTGAAAAAAATTCTAAAGGAGGGTGGAAATGACTGGAGAAATTCAAAATATGTGTACGCTGTCAGCAGTGTGCAAACGCAAATGTTTCAGATAAGAACGATAGTGGAACGTCTTCTTGATGTAAATGACGCCTTGCTGTCAATAGGTGCATCACTCAACATTGCAAATATTCGTTAACATTTACGCACACAGACCATTGCATAAGCCCCTAAATATATTTATATTATTTTAGTAATCGTACAAAATTGGGCAATCCCGTCATTCTTCGGAATCATTTCGAAGAAGTGATCGAGATGTTGCGCATGAAAACCAGGTCAAAGCGTACAAACTCGCTAATTTCCGCACAGCATCGGAAATTGTGAGACAGTTCGATTGAAACCAGGTCCAACCAGTTTGTTCATCTCTGTTTTATCTCTATATATATATTAGTTCGTTATTTTAATATACAATTATAACCCATTATAAACCATTGCAAGCTCGGAGTCATATTGGAGGCATATTATAATTCGGGGTATATTATAATAGTACTGACCGTGCGTGCGTGCGTCCGAAATCGTGTCTCAGCCATTACTCGGAAACTATTGAAGGGATATGTCAAACTTCAGGAGTGTCGCGCGCAAGAATTAGGTTCCCACCCAAGGTCACACTTGGAGGTCAAAGGTAAAAAAACTCTTTTTTTTCGTGTCCCAGCCATTACCCGGAAACCTGGTCAAAGGTCAAGGGCACATTTGGAGTCCAACGTATATTGCTTCTATTCAAATTTGTTTAAAAAGTATATTTTATACAGAAAAATACCCTTTCAACTCTTATTCAAATGCACATTGTTTGAAATCACACGTATACACACTTATTTAGGCAAGAAATTCTTTTGAAAATACATAAAATACAATAAATACTCAGGACCAGGTTTAATAGCGCTGGTAATGCTAGACGGGAGGTAATTTATAAGTTAATGCTATCTCCCATTGTAATTTTTTAAAATGCGTATAGTAACCGGTGCCTGTTTTTACAGTGTTTTTTACAGTAACCGTAGCCCACATATTCCTATAAAACACATCATTTTTGGTATACAATTTACGCCCATTGCTTATCAAATATATTCCAAGATTAATTAACTATATATTAACTATTTGCATACTAATCTGTGCTGTAACGCGTTACTTGTTAGATATAAGTAAAGGAAAACTGCAATAATCTGTCAAATGTCCATGCATTTTCGGATACTATTTCAGTTATATCATAATAAAAGCTTCTGTTTGGGAACAAACTTATAATTATCTAATTAGTTAAATATATCTAGCGTTCCGTAGAAGCAAGTTTTTTTCGAAAAAACGAGTAGTTATTTAAAAAATACTACTTTATGACAAACTACTTACAATTCCTCCCAGTTATTTATCCGCTAGTAACCGTAAAACAATCGGCTAGTATCACGGGACGCTGTTTTATTTCCGCTAGTAACCGTCTAGGTTCTCCACCGTGTTAATGCCTAATATAACCCATACTTCATATCTCTTTTGCAATAGCTCCACACCATTTTTAGCTCTACTGATCAGAGATCAGCAGAGCTTATGCCGTGGTGCGGCGTCCGTCGTCCGTCCGTCTGTCCGTTAACTTTTATTTGTAGCGACTACTCCTCTGAAACTACTGGATGGATATTCATAAAACTTTACAGAAATGTTGCCCATGAAGTCTAGTTGATCCTAGCAAAAATTCATGTTGATGTGAAATCCAAGATGGCCGCCAAAGCTAAAAATAGATTTTTTAAATTCAAGTTTGTAGCGACTACTTCTTGAAAACTATAAGTGATATTGATATGGGACTTTTTCTAAAATGATCAGCATGACATGATGTTGGTCCTTGTCGAAAATCGTTTTGATTTGACGTTAAACATGGCTGCCAGCGGCCATCTTTGTTTACATAGAGTTATATAATGAAAACTTGTAGCGACTACTCCTCTGAAACTACTTGACGGATTTTCATGAAACTTCACAGGAATGTTGCTCTTGATGTCTAATTGATCCTAGCAAAATTTCAGATCGGCCAGAAATTCAAGATGGCTGCCACAGTCAAAAATAGATTTTTAAAAAACAAGTCTGTAGCGACTATTTCTTGAAAACTAAGTGATATTGATATGGGACTTTTTCTAAAATGATCAGCATGACATGATGGTTATCCGAGTCGAACATTATTTTGATTCAATGTTAAACATGGCTGTCAGCGGCCATCTTTGTTTACATAGAGTTATATAATGAAAACTTGTAGCGACTACTCCTCTGAAACTACTTGACGGATTTTCATAAAACTTCACAGGAATGTTGCTCTTGATGTCTTATTGATCCTAGCAAAATTTTAGGTCGGCCGGAAATTCAAGATGGCCGCCACGGCTAAAAATAGATTTTCAAAAAACAAGTTTGTAGTGACTACTTCCAGAAATCAAAATCAATCAGTAGAGCTTCAAGGTCATTGACCTCTTGTTAATTCTATAAAATTAAAAATTTAGCTGATATCTCAAAAGGCACATTTTCATCACCTCTTTTTAGGCTTTGTCTTATAATCACCACCATGAAATTACCTTCTTGACAAAGATAAATATGTTTAATATTCACTTTTTGTTAGTTCTACTGATCAGAGATCAGCAGAGCTTATGCCGTGGTGCGGCGTCCGTCTGTCCGTCCGTCCGTCCGTCCGTCCGTTAACTTTTATTTGTAGCGACTACTCCTCTGAAACTACTGGATGGATATTTATAAAACTTTACAAAAATGTTGCCCATGAAGTCTAGTTGATCCTAGCAAAAATTCATGTTGATGTGAAATCCAAGATGGCCGCAAAAGCTAAAAATAGATATTTTAAATACAAGTTTGTAGCGACTACTTCTTGAAAACTATAAGTGATATTGATATGGGACTTTTTCTAAAATGATCAGCATGACATGATGTTGGTCCTTGTCGAAAATCGTTTTGATTTGACGTTAAACATGGCTGCCAGCGGCCATCTTTGTTTACATAGAGTTATAGAATGAAAACTTGTAGCGACTACTCCTCTGAAACTACTTGACGGATTTTCATGAAACTTCACAGGAATGTTGCTCTTGATGTCTAATTGATCCTAGCAAAATTTCAGGTCAGCCGGAAATTCAAGATGGCCGCCATGGCTAAAAATAGATTTTCATGCAAGTTTGTAGCGACTACTTCTTGAAAACTATAAGTGATATTGATATGGGACTTTTTCTAAAATGATCAGCATGACATGATGTTGGTCCTTATCAAAAATCGTTTTGATTCGACGTTAAACGTGGCTGCCAGCGGCCATCTTTGTTTACATAGAGTTATATAGTAAAAACTTGTAGCGACTACTCCTCTGAAACTACTTGGCGGATTTTCATGAAACTTTACAGGAATGTTGCTCTTAATGTCTAATTGATCCTAGCAAAATTTCAGATTGGCCAGAAATTCAAGATGGCTGCCACAGTTAAAAATAGATTTTTAAAAAATAAGTTTGTAGCGACTACTTCTTGAAAACTATTAAGTGATATTGATATGGGACTTTTTCTAAAATGATCAGCATGACATGATGGTTATCCGAGTCGAACATTATTTTGATTCGACATTAAACATGGCTGCCAGTGGCCATCTTTGTTTACATAGAGTTATATAATGAAAACTTGTAGCGACTTCTCCTCTGAAACTACTTGACGGATTTTCATGAACTTCACAGGAATGTTGCTCTTGATGTCTAATTGATCCTAGCAAAATTTCAGGTCGGCCAGAAATTCAAGATGGCCACCACGGCTAAAAATAAATTTTCAAAAAACAAGTTTGTAGCGACTACTTCCTGAAATCAAAATCAATCAGTAGAGCTTCAAGGTCATTGACCTCTTGTTATTATTAATGCCTAAATAACCCGTAGTCTCGTATCTCGTTTACAATAGCTATACACTGTCACCATTTTTTATTTGGCGCAGAGTGGCGCCATCTTTGTTACACGGAACCGTCTGGTAAAATGTGCTTTTAAACATGCAAACAAATACACGCTCTGTATCAGAGGACACAATGTGAATAAATAATACTTATGTTTACATTTAGCACCTTTATTGAGTTTGTAAGTGTAATAATTTATAAGAATTTGCTGTTTTTCACACACTCGCGAAACAACCGGAAGTAGTCATTTTCACGGAGTAGTGAAACACATGCGCGACAACATAAATCGGCAAAACGAGCCCGTTTCTCCTCCCTATAACGTACTCCCTGCTTGTATGTTGTATTTTTATATGCCCATAATATTGGTATGGTATGGGGTTGTCCGTCCTTAAACAATTATGTGTACCACGCGATAACTTCGAAAGCATGACCCGCCCTCATGAATCTTCCTGGGTACATTTCCATGGCTTAGAGTAGAAACCCTATTGTTTTTGGGGTCATTAAGTCAGTAAGTCAAAGGTCAAGGTCGCATTGACCATATTTATCCATATAAACCATTCCTTAGAATAATACCTTTGAATAACTCGAGCATATATCCATATAAACCATTCCTTAGGGTAATACCTTTGAATAACTCGAGCATATATCCATAACCATTCCTTAGAGTATTACCTGGATAGCACAGGCATATATCCCAAACCATTCCTTAGAGTAAAATGTATGAATAACTCGAGCATACACATATAGACACATACCTATATGTCAGGTAAATGTTCTTGTCAACAGGACCTGGAGTTACAGATATCCCGAATGGAGGAAGACACTATTGTTGCCAAGGCGATGAAATCACAGCTGACAACGTACCAGGAGATGGAAAAGGAAAACAAGAAGTTGGTGGATGAAAACCAGTACCTCAGGTTACTTTTTCTTTCTTGCATACTTGTTTATGCCCATAACCATTTCTTACTGACCCGCCAAATAACGGAAAATTGCACTATAAAATCGTTTATCAAAACTCTATCCAGATGTTCAGGTCATATAATAATGTATATGTGCCGATCAAATTATTCACAGGTTCTTAAAATACCTGAGATTGAATATGCGTAAAATTAATTATGAGTTGGTAACTCTTAATTCAACACGGGTTTAGCAAGGCTGGTTAAAGTTGTTTATAGAGTTGGATTCTCAAAATCTGTAAGTTATATATATGTAACTCGTTGGCAGTAGGTTTAGAAACGGTGTACCTCTGTTGTAAAATTTACCAGTTGATTGGGACTTTAAAAGTAAAGCCTATGGATCTCATCGCTGCAGGTTCAAATCCCACTGGTAACTCGACTTACCAAGTGAGAAAGTGTTGATTTTTACAGATGGCGAGAGGTATACAGTACTGCTTCTACCCAAGATAAATGGAGTGGTCTGCCTCTGCCACCAAAAAAACTGACCGTCATATATTGCCTAACATGTGCTAAAAATGATGTAAAACACCATTCGTACTTATACATATATTTTGATCAAATCCTGGATCATACTTCCCAATCTGTTAAAGAATTAATAACCCGTAATGTCATTGCTTGGTTGGTATGTAATTACAGGGATATCCAGGAGAATGTCATTGCTTGGTTGGTATGTAATTACAGGGATATCCAGGAGAATGTCATTGCTTGGTTGGTATGTAATTACAGGGATATCCAGGAGAATGTCATTGCTTGGTTGGTATGTAATTACAGGGATATCCAGGAGAATGTCATTGCTTGGTTGGTATGTAATTACAGGGATATCCAGGAGAATGTCATTGCTTGGTTGGTATGTAATTACAGGGATATCCAGGAGAATGTCATTGCTTGGTTGGTATGTAATTACAGGGATATCCAGGAGAATGTCATTGCTTGGTTGGTATGTAATTACAGGGATATCCAGGAGAATGTCATTGCTTGGTTGGTATGTAATTACAGGGATATCCAGGAGAATGTCATTGCTTGGTTGGTATGTAATTACAGGGATATCCAGGAGAATGTCATTGCTTGGTTGGTATGTAATTACAGGGATATCCAGGAGAATGTCATTGCTTGGTTGGTATGTAATTACAGGGATATCCAGGAGAATGTCATTGCTTGGTTGGTATGTAATTACAGGGATATCCAGGAGAATAATCTACTCCTCAAGGAGCAACGCGACTCTATGAAGAAGAAGATGGAGAGAATGGAAGAGAAAGTGTCGGAGTATACCAAGGTTCTGATGGACAATGAGGTCAGTAGAATCTCTGTTATAACCTTGACCTCCTGGCCTGTTTACAACATTACCCAACATGATAGGGGATCACATACACACACATATATATCAATTTATTATTGAAGACAGTCCATGCAAAAAAACAAAAGCAACAACAAAACAGAATATAAGAATCCATCATGAGTATCCATGTGAGATAGAGAAATCTCACCCGAGGGGTTAGAATTGTAACCAGTGACGAGGCTCTGCAGAGTGCCTGGTTGGAATTCTGATCCCGAGGGTGAGATTTCCCTATCTCACATGAATCACTCATGATGGATTATTTTTCTCCCATTACGTGTTTATGACTGGCATAAAATCAATGACTGCTGAATTAACGCAAGAATAAGGCGACGACGTAACGTCATGACGTCGTAAGTCACATGTCATGTAAGATAGAGTTATCTCACATGAGGAAATTGCCTATCTCACATGAGCAGAAATGGGAGAAAGATATATCTCGGTATGTTGTTCTATGACAGTTTTGTGCAGCTGAGACTGCAAAGGGTTGTGATGCATTAAGAGTAATTTAAAAACACTATCATTGGATTGTTAACTGATAAAATTAAAAATAACAGTGACTGATACACACGTAAGTACATTGAAAAAGCACCTCTTGAGTTCATATCTGTATTACCATTTCAGAAAGTTGATTCATGTAAAATAAAAAAGAAAAAAGTTTTGCATCAGTTTAATTATGAACACCTTTCATATTGAGGTCATTATTAAATATTAAAGGCAGAATATGCTTAGTAAATATAAAGTGAAACAGTTATTAGAAGCCTTTTAAGTTAGGCCAAATGAAAAATATCGGTTTCCGGTGGCACGACTGACCCTATTTTTATGGGGCTGACCGACCCTAAAACATTTTGTGCAAAAAAACTGTTTTATTCAATTTGTTCTGAACAATGATTTATCACATAGCTTACAGCGTGGAAGTGAAACATAACACCATTCTATATTTAATCCACTGGATACTGGTGGTATATGCAAATTATTACCAAATTACACAGCAAAAGTGGAACATATTTAGGTAAGCCATATGATTTGCCTGGAATGGCGTATGATACATTCAGAGTTTAAAGTTTTTCTTTTAGGTAAATAATGCGATGCTAATTAACTATTAAACTAACTAGTAAAATGCATTGTTAAACAAAGGTCTTCTGGCTCAAAGTGTCTTTAATATTATTTGTAACAGGAATGGGTAATTTAACTGGGATGGTCTTGTATTATGGTAAACTGACAAAATCACAGGGAAACGTTCAGATAAATAGAATCTCACAATATCTTGCTCAAAAAAAAAAAATAAAAAAAATATGCCTACTGGCCTGCCCTATTTTTTTATAGCATGTAATAGGAATAGGAAACATACATATTTATTTTTTTGGCCGGGAATTACGCTATCCAGTCAATAGAATAGAAAGAATCTTTGCAAACTATAGGATATAAATTGTTTCAATACCTCAATCTCATATTTATACTGATGTACTATTATTTGTAGCTCATGAAGTCTATGCTAAGCAGAAAACATGTAGAGTGCAGGGTTAAATGGTTTATTTATAGCACAGTGTATGTTAACAAATAGTTAAAGGTTTTCATAACCTTTTACTGGAGGGTAGGTTTCAAATGAGTTGTTTCAGTTAAAGGCTGGGAATATTGGGTGGTTTAATACAAATGTGACATTACACTCTATTACTCGACACATAGTTTTTATCATATCTCCGTTTAGGTAAAAAAAATATGTATTCTGGCTTTAAAGTACTATTGCATTTTATTTATTATATCTCTTTGACACTGCAAAATGTCGGTGTCAGCTGTGCATATCCTGGCACCTATCATGTTTATATCAATTGTAAATGATTTTATTAAACTAATATATAGGTTTAAGATGCATATAATGTTATACTGTATTTTACTTCTTCATCCTACAGGAGCTGAAATCTCGTCTAGAAAAATGGGAGAGTGCAGAAAGATCAGGTCCAAAAATAAAGTGAGTAATTTGGGCACAGTTTATTTTATCAACTGATCATATATTAATATCGAGTTGCTAATAACATTGTATTGTGATTCTTGGTTAAACAGGCTATGGGGATCTGATTGCATTTGGTAGAATCAGGATCTCTCAGCCAAAAACTCCGACTAAACTATTTGAGTCGAAAACATCAAGTAGCATTCATGGGTAGCCTATTCCGACCTCCACCCCTACAATTATTGTTTGGGAGAGTGGGTATTCACAGCATGGTCGCAGGAACTACCCAATTATTGTATTCTGTGATTTTACATAGATGTGTGCCACATTGCCAATGTCCTATAACCTCTGTTTCAGATCCCTGTCAGTTTTATAACTTATGTTTCAGATCCCAATCAGGTTTATAACTTATGTTTCAGATCCCAGTCCGATTTATACATTCAGTTTCAGTTCCCGTCCGATTTATAACTTTGTTCGGCAATAAAAACAAAGTAATGCATGAAAAAAAGTTTGTAATTCATGATATTTCTTCTGAATTTTCGACGGTATTTTCTGTCTGGAAATGTGCGGTATCATAATAGTTTGGATAGGTACATAATTTCGGATGGAGAAACAACTTTTGTATAAGATATAATTGAATCAGTTTAACATCAGAAGAACTGTGCCTCATTGCGTTTAGCTATTACAAATGGGGAAACAAAACACATTTGTTCATATAGGCCATAAACACATTTGTTCATATAGGCCATATGGGAAAAAGATGTGTTTGAGAATCCTATTCACACCCTCCATAGCGTGATAGATCTCCACACAAATTGATAGACAGATGAATGAAGATACATGCAATATATCTGTGTTAATTATTCTACCAATCCTTCTTTGTCCTATAGTTACAGTATATGTGTGTAAAGAGTCCCTTTAAAGTACCTAGTTGATTTTACGTGTTTTTAGCTCTACTGATCAGAGATCAGCAGAGCTTATGCCGTGGTGCGGTGTCCGTCGTCCGTCTGTCCGTCCGTCTGTCCGTTAACTTTTTTTTGTAGCGACTACTCCTCTGAAACTACTGAATGGATTTTCATGAAACTTTACAGAAATGTTGCCCATGAAGTCTAGTTGATCCTAGCAAAAATTCATATAGATGTGAAATCCAATATGGCCGCCAAATCTAAAAATAGGTTTTTAAAAAACAAGCATGACATGATGTTGGTCCTTGTCGAAAATCGTTTTGATTCAACGTTAAACATGGCTGCCAGCGGCCATCTTTGTTTACATAGAGTTATATAATGAAAACTTGTAGCGACTACTCCTCTGAAACTACTTGACGGATTTTCATGAAACTTCACAGGGATGTTGCTCTTGATGTCTAATTGATCCTAGCAAAATTTCAGGTCGGCCGGAAATTCAAGATGGCCGCCAAGGCTAATAATAGATTTTTAAAAAATAAGTTTGTAGCGACTACTTCTTGAAAACTATAAGAGATATTGATATGGGACTTTTTCTAAAATGATCAGCATGACATGATGTTGGTCCTTGTCGAAAATCGTTTTGATTCGACGTTAAACATGGCTGCCAGCGGCCATCTTTGTTTACATAGAGTTATATTATGAAAACTTGTAGCGACTACTCCTCTTCAACTACTTGACGGATTTTCATGAAACTTCACAGGAATGTTGCTCTTGATGTCTAATTGATCCTAGCAAAATTTCAGGTCGGCCGGAAATTCAAGATGGCCGCCACGGCTAAAAATAGATTTTTAAAAAATAAGTTTGTAGCGACTACTTCTTGAAAACTATAAGAGATATTGATATGGGACTTTTTCTAAATTTATCAGCATGACATGATGGTTATCCGAGTCGAACATTATTTTTATTCGACGTTAAACATGGCTGCCAGTGGCCATCTTTGTTTACATAGAGTTATATAATGAAAACTTGTAGCGACTACTCCTCTGAAACTACTTGACGGATTTTCATGAAACTTCACACGAATGTTGCTCTTGATGTCTAATTGATCCTTGCAAAATTTCAGGTCGGCCGGAAATTCAAGATGGCCACCATGGCTAAAAATAGATTTTCAAAAGACAAGTTTGTAGCGACTACTTCTTGAAAACTATAAGTGTTATTGATATGGGACTTTTTCTAAAATGATCAGCATGACATGATGGTTATTCAAGTCGAACATTATTTTGATTCGACGTTAAACATGGCTGCCAGTGGCCATGTTTGTTTACATAGAGTTATATAATGATAACTTGTAGCGACTACTCTTTGAAAACTACTTGACGGATTTTCATGAAACTTCACACGAATGTTGCTCTTGATGTCTAATTGATCTTAGCAAAATTTCAAGTTGGCCGGAAATTCAAGATGGCCGCCATGGCTAAAAATAGATTTTTAAAAAATAAGTTTGTAGCGACTACTTCTTGAAAACTATAAGAGATATTGATATGGGACTTTTTCTAAAATGATCAGCATGACATGATGGTTATCCGAGTCGAACATTATTTTGATTCAATGTTAAACATGGCTGTCAGTGGCCATCTTTGTTTACATAGAGTTATATAATGAAAACTTGTAGCGACTACTCCTCTGAAACTACTTGACGGATTTTCATGAAACTTCACAGGAATGTTGCTCTTGATGTCTAATTGATCCTGGCAAAATTTCAGGTCGGCCGGAAATTCAAGATGGCCACCACAGCTAAAAATAGATTTTCAAAAAAACAGTTTGTAGCGACTACTTCCTGAAATCAAAATCAATCAGTAGAGCTTCAAGGTCATTGACCTCTTGTTTTATTTCTAAGATGGATGTCTGAATGACACATTTGAACATGGCCCATTAGAACCGTATATGGGGCCATTGGCAAATAAAGCTTATTGGCTATCCTAATCACTGCTTCTGTTTCAGATCCCAGTCAGATGTATGACTTCTGTTTCAGATCCCAGTCAGATGTATGACTTCTGTTTCAGATCCCAGTCAGATGTATGACTTCTGTTTCAGATCCCAGTCAGATGTATGACTTCTGTTTCAGATCCCAGTCAGATGTATGACTTCTGTTTCAGATCCCAGTCAGATGTATGACTTCTGTTTCAGATCCCAGTCACATGTATGACTTCTGTTTCAGATCCCAGTCACATGTATGACTTCTGTTTCAGATCCCAGTCAGATGTATAACTTCTGTTTCAGATCCCAGTCACATGTATGACTTCTGTTTCAGATCCCAGTCAGGTGTATGACTTCTGTTTCAGATCCCAGTCACATGTATGACTTCTGTTTCAGATCCCAGTCAGATGTATGACTTCTGTTTCAGAACCCAGTCAGATGTATGACTTCTGTTTCAGATCCCAGTCAGATGTATGACTTCTGTTTCAGATCCCAGTCAGATGTATGACTTCTGTTTCAGATCCCAGTCACATGTATGACTTCTGTTTCAGATCCCAGTCACATGTATGACTTCTGTTTCAGATCCCAGTCAGATGTATGACTTCTGTTTCAGATCCCAGTCACATGTATGACTTCTGTTTCAGATCCCAGTCAGATGTATGACTTCTGTTTCAGAACCCAGTCAGATGTATGACTTCTGTTTCAGAACCCAGTCAGATGTATGACTTCTGTTTCAGATCCCAGTCAGATGTATGACTTCTGTTTCAGATCCCAGTCACATGTATGACTTCTGTTTCAGATCCCAGTCACATGTATGACTTCTGTTTCAGATCCCAGTCACATGTATGACTTCTGTTTCAGATCCCAGTCACATGTATGACTTCTGTTTCAGATCCCAGTCAGATGTATGACTTCTGTTTCAGATCCCAGTCAGATGTATAACTTCTGTTTCAGATCCCAGTCAGATGTATAACTTCTGTTTCAGATCCCAGTCACATGTATGACTTCTGTTTCAGATCCCAGTCACATGTATGACTTCTGTTTCAGATCCCAGTCAGATGTATAACTTCTGTTTCAGATCCCAGTCAGATTTATAACTTCTGTTTCAGATCCCAGTCAGATGTATAACTTCTGTTTCAGATCCCAGTCAGATTTATAACTTCTGTTTCAGATCCCAGTCAGATGTATGACTTCTGTTTCAGATCCCAGTCAGATGTATAACTGATGTTACAGATCCCAGTGAGATGTATAACTGATGTTACAGATCCCAGTGAGATGTATAACTGATGTTACAGATCCCAGTGAGATGTATAACTTCTGTTTCAGATCCCAGTGAGATGTATAACTGATGTTACAGATCCCAGTGAGATGTATAACTGATGTTACAGATCCCAGTGAGATGTATAACTGATGTTACAGATCGCAGTGAGATGTATAACTGATGTTACAGATCCCAGTGAGATGTATAACTTCTGTTTCAGATCCCAGTGAGATGTATAACTGATGTTACAGATCCCAGTGAGATGTATAACTTCTGTTTCAGATCCCAGTCAGATGTATGACTTCTGTTTCAGATCCCAGTCAGATGTATGACTTCTGTTTCAGATCCCAGTGAGATGTATAACTTCTGTTTCAAATCCCAGTGAGATGTATAACTGATGTTACAGATCCCAGTGAGATGTATAACTGATGTTACAGATCCCAGTGAGATGTATAACTGATGTTACAGATCCCAGTGAGATGTATAACTTCTGTTTCAGATCCCAGTGAGATGTATAACTGATGTTACAGATCCCAGTGAGATGTATAACTTCTGTTTCAGATCCCAGTGAGATGTATAACTTCTGTTTCAGATCCCAGTCAGATGTATAACTTCTGTTTCAGATCCCAGTCAGATGTATGACTTCTGTTTCAGATCCCAGTCAGATGTATGACTTCTGTTTCAGATCCCAGTCAGATGTATGACTTCTGTTTCAGATCCCAGTCAGATGTATAACTTCTGTTTCAAATCCCAGTGAGATGTATAACTGATGTTACAGATCCCAGTGAGATGTATAACTGATGTTACAGATCCCAGTGAGATGTATAACTGATGTTACAGATCCCAGTGAGATGTATAACTTCTGTTTCAGATCCCAGTCAGATGTATAACTTCTGTTTCAGATCCCAGTCAGATGTATGACTTCTGTTTCAGATCCCAATCAGATGTATGACTTCTGTTTCAGATCCCAGTCAGATGTATAACTTCTGTTTCAGATCCCAGTCAGATGTATAACTTCTGTTTCAGATCCCAGTCAGATGTATGACTTCTGTTTCAGATCCCAGTCACATGTATAACTTCTGTTTCAGATCCCAGTCAGATGTATAACTTCTGTTTCAGATCCCAGTCAGATGTATGACTTTTGTTTCAGATCCCAGTCACATGTATGACTTCTGTTTCAAAACCCAGTCACATGTATGACTTCTGTTTCAGATCCCAATCAGATGTATGACTTCTGTTTCAGATCCCAGTCAGATGTATGACTTCTGTTTCAGATCCCAGTCAGATGTATAACTTCTGTTTCAGATCCCAGTCAGATGTATGACTTCTGTTTCAGATCCCAATCAGATGTATGACTTCTGTTTCAGATCCCAATCAGATGTATGACTTCTGTTTCAGATCCCAGTCAGATGTATGACTTCTGTTTCAGAACCCAGTGAGATGTATAACTTCTGTTTCAGATCCCAGTCAGATGTATAACTTCTGTTTCAGATCCCAGTCAGATGTATGACTTCTGTTTCAGATCCCAATCAGATGTATGACTTCTGTTTCAGATCCCAGTCAGATGTATGACTTCTGTTTCAGATCCCAGTCAGATGTATAACTTCTGTTTCAGATCCCAGTCAGATGTATGACTTCTGTTTCAGATCCCAATCAGATGTATGACTTCTGTTTCAGATCCCAATCAGATGTATGACTTCTGTTTCAGATCCCAGTCAGATGTATGACTTCTGTTTCAGAACCAAGTGAGATGTATAACTTCTGTTTCAGATCCCAGTCAGATGTATAACTTCTGTTTCAGATCCCAGTCAGATGTATAACTTCTGTTTCAGATCCCAGTCAGATGTATGACTTCTGTTTCAGATCCCAATCAGATGTATGACTTCTGTTTCAGATCCCAATCAGATGTATGACTTCTGTTTCAGATCCCAGTCAGATGTATGACTTCTGTTTCAGAACCAAGTGAGATGTATAACTTCTGTTTCAGATCCCAGTCAGATGTATAACTTCTGTTTCAGATCCCAGTGAGATGTATAACTTCTGTTTCAGATCCCAGTCAGATTTATAACTTCTGTTTTAGATCCCCGTCAGATTTAAGTAAGAGGCTTACAGAACTGCAGAACTCGGAGTTACTAATGTTGTCTAAGCAAGGAGAACTGCAAACTAGGTGAGCTTCATTAACTATCATATACTGAGAACAGTTAATGTAAAATTTATGGTAAGATTAAAGTTAAAATGTGCAAATTTGACAACAGATGTACGCCGTTTCTAAACCTACTGTTGATGAGGTATATAATAATATAACTTACATATTTGAGAATCCAAACTCTATAGATATAATATGAACAGCTTTAAGAGGCCAGGCCAACCCCAAAACTGGAGCGTCGAATTAAGAGTAAACCAACTTATAATTCATTTTCTGCAAATTTCAATTACGGGTATTTTAAGAACCCATGATTAAACTTTTACTTTTAATCAGCACATACATTATTATATGACCTGAACACCTGGATAACGTTATTTAGTGTAATTTTTGCCGTTATTTGGAGGATTAGTTTATTTAAGCATTAGTAAATTTCTTAAGTTTTCGTGAATTTTTTTTCCTGCTTTTGGTCTTAAAGGGACACTGTCCGTAATCTTTAGCTTATAAAACACACACTAATTATGTTCGCACACATTACACACCAAACATTACTGAATATTTACTCATTAAAGCAGGATTGTTTGACGGAATTCAATCGCGGTACAAAAAAATAAAGAGAAACCATTTCGGGCGTTTGAACTCGCAGCCCAAACTAAAATTGCACTCGCGGTAATAATAGTGAACGTAAAGTGGTCGACCTAGCTCCCAACTGAGCTAAGCGGGCTACACATATTACGCACTAAATACTATGGTCAAAACCTAATGCGCTAATGGAAGTCACGTGATCGCAGAAAAGGTAAATACGGTGGGTCCCACTTTATTTACAAATAATAATATTTAAGCTTTTTTTTTTCTCAAACTCACGAATGTATTACTACAGACTTCTTAGTGTCTATGCTCATGTTTTCATGTATATATTTCACTGAATAAAAGTCAGACAGTTATTTGGTTATGCTCCATATCTGCTTAGTTATGGACAGTGTCCCTTTAATAATTGGAGCGAGAAAAAAAAAATCGTAAACCCTCACATGTTTTTATTTGTATTTTGGTGCAAATATTTTTATATAAAGAATGTCTGAAAGCTACGTTGAGGTCAGAACATGTTTAGAAACTATTTTGTTGTTTAAAAAAGCAAGCTAAAAAACATGCGTATTTGGTTTCAGCTTACATGTAAAGGAGAGTACAGTGCGTGTTCTCCATGATCAGATGAGTACCCTACAGCAGCAGATGATGGCAGAGAAGACAAAGCTTCAACAACACTCGGATCTGATCAAGCGTCTACAGAGGAAACTGCTCCTGGTCACAAAGGTACTGACTTATACAAGTTGTGGTAACATTGATTATATTATGCACGCTTTTTCCAATACAGATGTGCAGAGTTAGTCATGTGTGTCGAGGGAAGCATGTATATACAACTGGTAGGGGAAAATTGTATTAAAATGAACACAATAAGTTTCTTTCTGTATACGTTTGTGCATGCAAAATAATTATAAACTGTTTATATAATATCTTCATCCAACAGTAGGTGGTGTAAGAAATTACCTTAAAATTATGTTTTACATAATGAGCATTGTGGAGTCAGACCAGACAAGAGGTACTTCTGGGTTGTAGGTTGTTGGTAGTGTGTTTGATATCAGACTGTGTCTGTGATTTTACATTCTGCTACAGCATTCCTAAAATTTACGTTAAAATATGATTACTTGACTGGTTTTGTTAAAAATGACTCTTATTCATTCGATCTTTGGAGATCGCTGAGCCCGATACTTATATTTAATTATCGGTGGTACTTTTTCATTTCTTTTTGTTTTCTTGCTTAATTTTCGATTCAGTGGTTCCACTTCTGTGGCCGATTAAAGGCTCTGGGTATTGTTTAACCACTTATAGGATATGTTGTCTGCTTTTTAGCTCGACTGATCAGAGATCAGCAGAGCTTATGCCGTGGTGCGGTGTCCGTCTGTCCGTCCGTCTGTCTGTCTTTCCGTAAACTTTTTTTTGTAGCGACTACTCCTCTGAAACTACTGAATGGATTTTCATGAAACTTTACAGAAATGTTGCCCATGTTGCCCATGAAGTCTAGTTGATCCTAGCAAAAATTCATGTTGATGTGAAATCCAAGATGGCCGCCGAATCTAAAAATAGGTTTTAAAAAAACAAGTTTGTAGTGATATTGATATGGGACTTTTTCTAAAATGATCAGCATGACATGATGTTGGTCCTTGTCGAAAATCGTTTTGATTTGACGTTAAACATGGCTGCCAGTGGCCATCTTTGTTTACATAGAGTTATATAATGAAAACTTGTAGCGACTACTCCTCTGAAACTACTTGACGGATTTTCATGAAACTTTTACTTAGAGTTATATAATGAAAACTTGTAGCGACTACCCCTCTGAAACTACTTGACGGATTTTCATGAAACTTCACAGGAATGTTGCTCTTGATGTCTTATTGATCCTAGCAAAATTTCAGGTCAGCCGGAAATTCAAGATGGCCGCCACGGCTAAAAATAATTTTTCAAAATACAAGTTTGTAGCGACTACTTGTTGAAAACTATAAGTGATATTGATAAGGGACTTTTTCTAAAATGATCAGCATGACATGTTGTTGGTCCTTCTCAAAAATCGTTTCGATTCAACGTTAAACATGGCTGCCATCTTTGTTTACAAAGAGTTATATAGTAAAAACTTTTAGCGACTACTCCTTTGAAACTACTTGGCGGATTTTCATGAAACTTTACAGGAATGTTGCTCTTAATGTCTAATTGATCCTAGCAAAATTTCAGATCGGCCAGAAATTCAAGATGGCTGCCACAGCTAAAAATAGATTTTTAGCTCTACTGGCCAAGGGCCAGCAGAGCTTTTGGGATGGTGTGTTGTCCGTTGTCCGTCCGTCGTCCGTCCGTCGTCCGTCCGTTAACTTTTGCTTGTGTACACTCTAGAGGCCACATTTCTGATGCAATCATCAATGAAATCTCGGTCAAGTTCGAAAATGGGTCATGTGGGGTCAAAAACTAGGTCACTAGGTCAAATATTGGAAAAACCTTGTGTACACTCTAGAGGCCATATTTTAGACCCGAGCTTGATGCAACTTTGTCAGAATGTTTGTCTTAATTATATCTTGGTCAAGTTTGAAAATGGGTCACATGGGGTTAAAAACTAGGTCACTAGATCAAATACTTGAAAAACCTTGTGTACACTCTAGAAGCCGTATTTCTGACCCAACCTTGATGAAACTTTGTCAAAATGTTTGTCTTAATTTTATCTTGGTCAAGTTCAAAAATGGGTCACATGGGGTTAAAAACTAGGTCACTAGGTCAAACTTTGGAAAAACCGTGTGTACACTCTAGAGGCCATATTTTTGACCCGATCTTGATGAAACTTTGTCAGAATGTTTGTCTCAATAAAATTTTGGTCAAGTTCAAAAATGGGTCATGTGGGGTCAAAAACTAGGTCACTAGGTCAAATACTTGAAAAAACTTGTGTACACTCTAGAGGTCATATTTGTTACCCAATCTTGATGAAACTTTGTCAAATTGTTTATCTTAATTATATCTTGATCAAGTTCGGAAATGGGTCACATGGAGTTAAAAACTAGGTCACTAGGTCAAATATTGGAAAAACCTTGTGTACACTCTAGAGGCCATATTTTTGACCCGAGCTTGATGCAACTTTGTCAGAATGTTTGTCTTAATTATATCTTGGTCAAGTTTGAAAATGGGTCACATGGGGTTAAAAACTAGGTCACAGGTCAAATACTTGAAAAACCTTGTGTACACTCTAGAAGCCGTATTTCTGACCCAATCTTGATGAAACTTTGTCAAGATGTTTGTCTTAATTATATCTTGGTCAAGTTCAAAAATGGGTCACATGGTGTTAAAAACTAGGTCACTAGGTCAAACTTTGGAAAAACTGTGTGTACACTCTAGAGGCCATATTTTAGACCCGATCTTGATGCAATTTTGTCAGAATATTTGTCTCAATTATAGCTTGCTAAAATTCGAAAATGGGTCACACAGGGTCGAAAACTAGGTCACTAGGTCAAATACTTGAAAAACCTTGTGTACACTCTAGAGGCCATATTTCTGACCCGATCTTGATGAAACTTGGTCATTCTCATTCTGATTTCTCTCGTGATCAGACGTGTCTTAAACCAGTCTCGTGACTAGCAGTTGAAAACGCGCGGTTAACTTGTTAAAAACTCTACTTTACTTTAGTAAATAGTTGGAAACAGTTGAAAACCAAGGTTAGTAGATAAACATAGGAATTTTAAATAAACGTTCTTAACGTTCTTATCGTGTCATAAACCAGGATAAGGGATTAAAGAATTAACTAATTAAAACCTATCGTAGGTATTAATCAAAGTAAGCGTTTATACCATAATACATCGCGTGCCGTATTGAGCATTGAGCAATTCGCGCGCACCACCGTTTTTCTGTGTTAAAAGCTGTCTTTGTGTTGTATTGTACTGTTCTGTGTTGTGCTGTTCAAGAAAGAAAAGAAAGCTAGGAAACAAGTAAGTGTATAGAAAAACTAACAGTTAGATAATTTCAGTAAACATTAAATAATCAGTGTGAAATCCATTGCCAAATTGTTACTTTCTAGCAAAAAGCAAAAAAGCAAAAAACATTAAATTTTTGAAAATTTCTGATTGGCTGAGCGCATATCTTCCTGGCGCTGATTGGTCCGGTTTTCAAGCCGATCTTTGTGAATTCGAGATAAATCCTCATAATCAGCTACTTTAAACTAGATTTATCACCAGTAAAACTAAATTTTATACTAAACCAGGTTCCTAAAACCATCTAAAGTCTTTAGTCTAACCCTCTGAATATAAGAAAATTTTCATAACCACTTTATTAAACTAGATTTATCGCCAGCAAAGTGAGTGGGCTACAATAAACCATTTCAGGTTTAATACAAGTAAAAGTCTAGATAATACATCTAGCAAATACATCAAACCAATCTGTATAACCACCTCTAGTTTCTATCTAACTGTTATAAGCGCAATTCCTTTTTGCATTACAAGTCGTACAACTTGCGTGTTTCACTGTTTTCTTTGTGTTGAATTGTGATATATTGATATATTGTACTGTATTGTCCTGTTCTGTGATATATTGTGCTGATCTGTGGTGTGCTGTGTAAGAAAGGGAAGAACGATAATAAAGACAGAAGTCAAGTAAGTTTAGAGAATAAACTAATATCAGGATAATCATAATAACCTTTTCTTAATCCAGTATCAAACTACTAATATTTAGCAAAAAACTGTGAAATCTTTGAATAAACCGGATATAAGCTCGATTCTGATTGGCTAAGAGCAAATAGCAAATTGAAATAGCAAATTGTCTCCGTGGCTCTGATTGGCCCCCTTTTTCAATCCAATTTGGGAAATTCACTTAGAACTTCTAACCAAACTTTTATTATAGTAGTTTTCTTGTAGTCTTATTAGGACCACAGTATCAAACAAAAAATCCAAGTACTAAAGCGTAATTTTAACATATAGAGCAAATCGCTTGGCTCACTGTGTGGTTCTGTGGTGAAACTTGATATTGTATACTATAAAATAAAGTTGTGTGTAAGTTTGACATTTTGTACTATATTCTATTTGTGTTATATTGAATATTTGGGCTGTATTTGTGGTGGTCTGAGTGCTTACTGTATAGGGAAGAAAGGAAAAATAAGCAAGACAGTAAGCAAGTTAGTTTAGTGGACAAATTTACACCAAGAGTGTTATAATAACCTTTTATCAAACCAATAGCAAACCTTTAGTAGATCGTTAAAAAAAATCAAAATCCTGGAAAAAAAATCCTAAACCCTCTGAAACAAACTTGAATCTGATTGGGCTGAGAGCAAATTGTATCCCTGGCTCTGATTGGTCCATTCTTTTTGATACAAATTGTGAAATTCGTTTAGTTTTCAAAGCCATCTTTGCCTCTATTAGTTTCTATTAGTCTCCGTACAGCATTATTAGAACCATATTAACAATTTAATATCTACATTTACATTTCTGCTCTGACTGGACCGTTATCAAACAATTCTGTGAAATAAAAATCCAAAAAGAATCTAACTCAATTCTATAGGAAATTTTTCCTTGATTCTGATTGGCCCCATTTTCAATCCACTTTGTGAAATAAAACTGAACTTTAAAATATCAAGCCAATCTCAATAAAACACCTCCAAATGGTCTAGTATTCAAACTACTGACGATAAACCAACCTCTTCAGAAACATTTAACAACCATTTCATGAGCCGCTAGACAGAAACTTAGTATTTTACACAAATTAACTAAATCTCTGCACAAACCGGAAATAAGAATTAATTCTGCTAAATTCTGATTGGTTCATTTTCAATCCGGTTTTGTGAAACAAAAATTAAAACTTTTTCCATTATCTCAAATCTCCTAATTATCTTTTAAGCAGGGTGTATTAAAATCTTATTAGGGCTATAGCAACAGAATTTAGTATATACATTGGGCCAGTTATCAAACAGTCTTAAAAAAATCCAAAAAACTAAGATTCGAACGCGGATTGATAGAATATTTTCTCATTGATTCTGATTGGTCCATTATCAATCCGTTGTATTAAACAAAACCCAAAGTAAATTATATATAGTATATATCTGTCAGACTCAACATGAATATAAGCTGTGTGGATCTGTTTAGTAGTAGTGGTAGTAGCAGTGGTAGTAGCTAGCAGTGGTAGTAGTGAAAGTGGAAATGACAGTAGTAGTGGGAGCGAGTGTAGTAAAGGTAGCAAATGTAGTGGCCACATCGACGGGGACAACTCCATAGCGAGCTGCTCGACGTGTTCCCCCACAACGCAACGTACCTCCATGATAGTTAGAACGTATAGGGATAGCCTGGCGAGCATCACACCAGAGACAGTGCCGCATGTGGAGACGGCGGTACCCAGTACCGATAGTGGTACCATCAGTACCAGTGTCACCGGTGGCACCAGAGGGTATCAATAACAGTAGTACCAGAGAGTAGTGAAAGTAAGGAACCATGGGTAACCAAAGACAAACCCCCAGAGAAGCTCTCCACCTTACACGGCCTCAAAGATAGTGACAGTCATGATGACGCTATGGCACGGTAGCTGGGCAATTCCCACCCAAATGTTATGGGAAAGTAGTAGAAGCCTTTATAAGGCATGTAGGTGCTGCCTTTCTGCACACCAAGGACTGTGGGTCAGGGTCAAAACCCACAATTCTGTATTGTAGAAAGTAAATTAAACATAGCAAAGCAGTTCACGTATGGACAAATGGATTACAAACTTGTACCCGGTAGCCTCCTCTAGTAGTAGCAAAATAAACCAGGATAAAGCATACAGTAAGGGGGTAGCCCATACAAACTTAACAAAGGACATTACGGAGGAAAGACTAATGGCATATCTTGGACGCAAAAAACAACAACATAAGTAGCGCATATGTGCCTAATAGGCAATCAAATCAAAATTTGACAACAATCATTATAACATTTAGTACGGCAAGCATCCCATCCTCTATTAAAACAAAAACAGGAGTTACAATTGAAGTAAATCCAGCCCCTCCTAGCTATATATACTTGTCAGATGCACGGACATAGCACCATAAAATGTACCAAAGGACCCCAATGCCCTCACTGTGCAGGACAGCACACAGGCGAATACTGTCGTCAAAGAGGTAATAAAAAATGTGCAAACTGTCACCAAAAGCACAGTGCAGCATACAAAGGCTGCCCTTCGTACCATGAATATCTAAATATAGTAAAGGGCAAAAATGCTATAATACAAAAAGCCCATGTGGGTTCAAAAAAGCCAGTGTCATCACCGGCACCCACACCCCCTCAAAACAAAGAATGCGTCCAGATAGCGTCTGAGGTACCACCCCCGGTCCAATCTCTTGATCAAAAACCGGAAGCAATAATAAGGGACATAATTAAGAAAATAATACCAAAACTGGGGGTACCCAATATAGATCAGACCATAGTAGACAGCATAGTGGATGATGCTATAGCGTCAGAAACGGCCCACACAGTAGCACCAACCACCCCCGCCCCAAACACCGTAGTCAACGGGACACGGAGCAAAAATGTAGCCAACAGAAATCCAACCCTTCCCACACCCCACTGGGCTAACATGCCAGACCACGGACCAATATATGATCAGCACAGATCATTCAGATTGAATAGAGGACCACCCCCACCCCACCCCGATGGGGCAATCTCCCATACAATGCATATAGGCAGCAACATAGAATGCACCCATTAGACAGGAGGCCCCCTCAAAATATGGGTTACTTACCCCAACCCCCATACTACCCATACTAAATAAATAGGGTAAAACTCCCAACTGTAGCCCCAACCACTACTACTAGGATCGGTACTTCGTACGCCCCAAAAAATAATAAGTTTAACTTTAAGAAACAAAACCTAGTAGTCATGTCATGGAACGCCAGGGGCCTCACGGGGAGAAAAGCGCATAAAGCAACAGAACTCCAGCAGGTATTAGAAGATATGAACCCTAAACCTGATGTAATTTGCATTCAAGAAACATTTTCAAAAGAAAAGGCCATAAAACTAATTGGATATCAAACACCAATTAATACCCAAAGGCCAGGCACTGAAAAAGGTGGGGGGGGGGGGGGGGGGGGGGGGGGGGGGGGGGGGGGGTAGCGATTTATGTTAGATTAGGGATCCAATTTATAGAAAACAAAGTCAAAACAATAGAAAACATAGAATACAACTCTGTCAAAATACAAGGAACCACACAAAACGTGGTTATAATTAATGTCTACATCGCTCACACCGACTATGCCAATGAAAATAATATAAGAGCGTTATGTAACAATACAACACACTGTACAATCATGACCGGGGACTTCAATTTAAAAAATCCATTGTGGAACCCCCCGGGCGATCCAAGGCATGACAATCAGGCTACGTATCTTATAGAAACCATTAATAACAGGAATATGCAAATAATTAATAATAATCAGGCCACTAGATTAGGTGAAGACGGTCAACGGGACTCTACCCTAGACCTCAGTATAGTCTCAAATAGTATAGCCTATAAAGCAACCTGTAGTGTGCTTGATAACACTATAGGAAGCGACCATTACCCTACAATCACTAGCGTTAATTTCAAAACCCAGTACCAGCCCATAGTAATTCCAGCTAAATGGAAGGTAGATAAGGCAGATTGGAATAAGTATAAACACACATGTGACCAACACTTCGACTACAACACCCCTGAGACCAATATCCAAGGTAAATACAATGCTTTTACAACAGAACTACAAAATGTGTGCAAAACGGCAATACCAAAAACTAAAGCCGGCATAAAGAAAAGAAAGAACGTTTTTCCCTGCTGGACAGACCAATGCAAAATAGATATTAAAAAAAGGGAAAACCTCAGAAAAACATATAAGTTCAATAAAAATGATGAAACCTGGAAAAAATTCAAAACCCAGAGATCCATAGCCAAAAACACTATAAAAAAAGCAAAATATGAATGCTGGAAACAATTCATATCCCAAATTAACTACAAAACAACATCAAAACAAGTCTGGAATATAGTTAAAAGGTTCAAAGGTCAACCAATGGAGCCGATACCCACTTTAGTACAGGATCAAAAAGAAATATATGATAACCAAACTAAAGCAAACGTACTAGCATCCCAATATCAGAAAGTAAGCAGTGATATGAATATGACGAACAATTTCTAAAATTAAAGAAAGTAAATGAAACAACGTATGATAAATTAATGGAAACAGAGGGAGACCACTCTGACTGCGAATTTAATAAGCCATTTACACTCTCTGAGCTCAATTTAGCCCTCCTAACATGTAACAGCACAGCCCCGGGGGAAGATAGTATTCATTACGACATGATAATTAACCTCACAACAAATGGCAAAATCAAACTGGTCTAACTGTATAACTACTCCTGGTCAACCGGAACACACCCCGAAGAATGGAGTGAATCCCTCATAATCCCCATCCTAAAAATGGGAAAAGATAAAACCCTCCCATCGTCGTACAGGCCTATATCCCTGACCCCAGTACTCTCTAAAATCATGCAAAAAATGATAAAACCCAGAATTATAGCCTATGTAGAAACACAGGGCCTAATGTCAATAGATCAGTCAGGATGCCGGCCATACCACTCCTGCACCGACCACCTCGCACGATTAGAAAATGATGGTAGACAAGCCCAACTTGAAAATAACTACTTACTAACGGTGTTCATGGACCTTAGTAATGCCTTTGATATTCACTGGAACAAGGGAGCCCTCATGTTAATGTATCATCTGGGAATCAGGGGGAGACTACTCAAATGGCTCAATGTATTTTAAATGGAAAGAAAAATTAAAGTTAAAGTAAATGGTCATGTATCCGACACCAAAATAGCAGAAAATGGCTGTCCCCAGGGTAGCGTTTTATCCCCAATCATTTTCTGTATATACATGAATACTCTAAAATTGGCGGTAACAGAGCACAACGAAACTATTACAACACGGTTAAATCTCGCCCAATACGTCGATGACGGGGCCATGTGGATAAAATCTCGAAGTCCGGTTAGATTAACACAACTAGGGCAACAACTGATGTCCAAAATCGAAAAGTGGTCAATAACGTGGGGTATGAAAATAAACCCCGAAAAAACCCAGGTCATGATAATATCAAAACCAAGAAGATATCCGAAAAAGAATTTAAACTTAAAAAATTGAAACTATGTAACAAAACAGTAGAATACGCGCCCCATGCAAAACTCCTGGGAATGTACTTCGACAGGCACTTGACATGGAAAAAACACATCACTTATGTCGTAGAAAGATGTAATAAGGATATGCGCCTGCTTAGAATGTTAACTAACAGCACGTACGGTGCAGATAAAACATCCTTAATCAATCTATACAAAGCGTTAATTTTAAGTAAAATCAGTTATGGAGACATAGCATATGCCTCCGCGTCCGACGGGTTACTACATAAATT
Source organism: Cyrtodaria siliqua (assembly GCA_037043455.1). Taxonomy (NCBI): domain Eukaryota; kingdom Metazoa; phylum Mollusca; class Bivalvia; order Adapedonta; family Hiatellidae; genus Cyrtodaria; species Cyrtodaria siliqua. Next base: position 173,399 of record JAWPHD010001520.1, on the reverse strand, counting down.
ACAGGTAATACAAAATAAAGCCCTCCGCATCGCCACAGGAGCACATAGGTGAACCAACATAATTGGACTCATGGCAGAATGCGCAGAAACGCCACTCTTTATACACCGAGAAAAGAATATGCTTAAATACTGGGCAAGATCAACCCGGCTAAAGCAAAACCTCCCAATTAACGCATAAATAACAAGGATAGGCATATTCGAACATAAAAAAGATATTACTCGCCTAAAACTCCCATATACTCAGCAAATACAAACCTTGTTAAGTAAACATAACATGACCAATCTATCAATATCAAAACCCGTCTACCCCGATAATACGCTAATACGAACCTTAAAGCCGTGCCTCGATCTCACCCATTTAATTAATAAAAAACAAACAGAACCCGCGATAGCATGCAATATAAGTATAGATCATATAGACAGCAACTATAAGGATTATGTCAGAATATATACAGATGGGAGTAAAAACCCCGAGAAAGAAATAGCCGGATCGGGAATTTGCATATACAGTACCAACAATACTTTGATTTTAGAAAAAGGTTATAAAGTAGACCATAGGTTATCAGTATACACAACCGAACTAGTTGCGATTCGAATGGCGCTCGAATGGATAATAACTCTCAAACCCGAAAAAGTGGTGATATTCAGCGACAGTCTGAGTTCACTACAATCAATAGATAATGGTACTAACAATAGTAGACCCGACCTAACTTATTCGATCCTAAAACAAATCAACACCATTTCAGAACTAAACATACTGTTAGAAATGAATTGGATCCCCAGCCACGTAGATATAGAAGGGAATGAAAGGGCGGACTACTGGGCTAACAGAGGGGCAAGCAAAGGCACCCCAATATCCCTGCCATTAGGCCTTAAAGAAGTATATTCGATAATTAAAGCTAAAATGACAAGTGAATGGAAGCAATATTGGTCAAAAGCTACCACACAACGTATCTCCATGCACCCCCATGTACCAAATAAAGTAATACAATATAGCGATGATAGGCGCATGGATATTGCATATACCCGACTAAGATTAGGACATAGCCGGCTAGGAGACAATGATAAGATAAAAACTAGCAACGGAATAAGCACAGATTGCGAAACATGCGGTCAAAACGGATCATTTGACCACACCTTCTTTGATCCCTCGGGTCTATGCCCCTTAAACCTAAGCCAACGCGAAACACTAAAAACCGACCTTCTCAAGTTAGGACTAAAGATAATAGACCAAAAAGCGCTATTATTCCCGGAAACTCATTATGCAGTAGAAACGCGGAAAGCGGTATTTAAGTTCCTCCGATCGACAGGAGTTTTATACAGAATATAGACTCGAACATGCTCTGTTGCCGCTAAGTACTCAGTAAAAAGGCATAAATGGTGATATTTATGTGTATGGGGATCGCTGACATGCATGTAACAGTCAATTTCTTGCGTAATATGTGTGCCGGATGATCCTCATATACATTAAACTCATATGGTGTACATGTGTGTGGTCATATTTAAGTAGCAAATAGCCAGTAAAGGAATAAGTATGTCGGTATATGTAGTATGTAGCATGAAATGCATGGGTCTATGTGTATATTTAGCCATATGGGGGTATGCTGTACATCTGATCTTGACTTCTGCCATCAATAATATAAATGCATAAACGGAAATGCACACATTTGTTATTCTACCAACATATCTCAAGACGACTTATTAGCGCTAAAACACCAAGTAAATGGACCCACACTCTACTTGCAGCACCACAGCCCATCGGTATAAGGTGTCCAAGACATGCTTTGCTCCCATGGGCGCCGAAAGAGGGATGGGAAAGCAACTAGGGGTGGAACCCATAATTTAAAAACCATTAAAAAAACGACAATTCACTAACGGTGCCCTCACTTTGGACCGCGCGGATAATTTCAATCCGTTTTGCAAAACGAAAATGCAACTTACACCTGATTGGTTCATTTTCAATCCGTTTCGCGAAACAGAAAACCAACAAATCCCTGATTGGTCCATTTTCAATCCGTTTTGTAAAACGAAAATAAACCATAATTCCTACTAAATGGGAATTGAACATGTAACATGTAAATATAAATGTATGATTATATAGCTAATGTAAACATACCAAGATATGGACAAGTCAAAAAGCCCTATTACTATAAAACATAGCGAAAGTTAAAAACGATTAGTTGAGTCTAATGTGGGGCTCCATCTGCACAAGGAATGTTTTCTGTGGTACTGTGATAACGGCGGGGCTCAAGCGATCTCCATGGTTCATAACTCAGGCGGCACCGCATATAAACGCGGTCCTGCAGCCTGGTTCTGAACTGCGCGGTCCTGACCTTGGAATCCGAGTCATCAAGAGTACGGGCCCTAACACTCGCTTAAAACTTAGAATAGGACAAACCATATCATGACAGGCAGAATACAATATAACAGATAAAAAAGGTTAGGTAAATAGAGAAGATGTACAGTATAAACTATAAGTATGGTGCACACGGACATTGTAATATGGGCCCATGGCGAAATCCGCCATCCTTCCTGATACTCGGTAGTTACTGGGGTTGTAACTCACCCTGGAACCAGCTCTGTGAGCGCTGAGTAAGGTTAACGATGAGGACGCGGCACCGGACCCCATATCAATAATGGTAACAACATCACACGGTGAGGCCGCGCTACCAAATCAATGCCTAAACTATGAAGGAACTACACCTACATAGTGGGCGAGTCTCTCCACTGACAAAACACGGCGAACGGCTGCTCGCCGTAGTCTTTGGGGCGTGCAAACGTATTCTAGCTTAGACTTCAAGAAGACTTAAAAGATGGGGTAGCGCGACACCACTGTGGGGTGCTTTAGAAAGGGTATATGGACAAACGTACATAGCAGACCCGGCCATAGTTAGCATTTAGACAATTAATTTGGTATAATCATAGGCAAGGTACAGCAACCCGTGAAGCAGTAGAACAATATTAACTAAAAGCAGTATATACTAAATAGTGGCATAGCAAGGTCGACTTACCGACCGTCTATATGAGAGTATATGTGCGCTGGAAAGGGAGAGAGAGGGAAATTTGTGTGCATGTATGTATTTATAGGTGTATGTATGAAAGCATACAATTCTCCATATAACTAGTCTGTAAATTTTACCTCACTAAGTCTACTAAGTGACCGTCAGCAAACCTTAAAAACAATAATAATAGCGCTTTAAAACCAAGTGATTTCCATCCGGTCCCGCCGTGCATAAACTATACAATTGGCTAAATAATTAATTATACTAGCCAGTAGCGACTTTACAGCATAGGATATGATGGGGCACAATACTCTAAAATAAATGAGAATAAGTATGCGAACCAATAAATGTCTAGATATCATAAAGACCTTATCATATAATGGTAACCGCATAACCAAGAAAGCATTTTTACGAGGAAAAGTCACCTGTACACCCTAATATCACTTTAAAACCAAGTGATTTCCATCCGGTCCGCGCCGTGTCCAAATTGACAAATCCGACCTTGACACTTACATCGACCCTGACCCTGAATAACACAGTTAAGAAATACGGCAATAAACACATATTTTTAAGTAGGACACGCAAGTAGGGCAGGTCAGGCCAGTAGAACACGACAGGTTAAGGTCGACGCAATTAAAATGAAACAGCTAGGAAATAAGTGGAATGCCTATATGTATGAGTGTGTATGAAATATAATAACTACCTGTAATGATATTATTCTGGATATATCTAATATGTGTATGGATGTATGTATATCTATGTGTATGTATGATATCTTATATTATCCTTATATATAATTACCTACTATGTGGTATCACCCAATATACGTGTGTATATATATATATATATATACCCCGTGCATTAACGTACGTTCACGTGTATGGACAAGATATTAAATTTGTCTATATAAGTAACTACCATTGACATTCGCGTCGGACGAATAAGTAAATACAATAAAACGCGTCCCACGGAAATATCGAGCGGTGTTATAGTGGGAATAGCACATATAAGGCCACTTTTTAGGCATTCAATTTTTTGTATTATAACAATTATAAGTAAAAAACAAATAAATAAGCAAATAAGTATACCAGTAGGTGCCATACAAAAACATTAAATTTTTATTGTGCAGTATACCATAAGGGATGTGACCGTCTTAAAATCCAACAACTACAGTAATAATAGTGTAATAGTTCTTAACTAAGTACAAAAGTAATGTTAACTCTAAAAACCAGTAAACACGGCACATACCCATTTAGAACTAGGGAGCGCCTCCTTACGGTCCCTTTCATCACCAACCTGTGGGACACATCCCACAGGGGCAATCTTGACTGGAAACCGTTATCGACCATAATTGGCCTTTCCCTCCCAGTGGTAGCAAACCCCTTGCGCGAAAAAGATGTGGAATTGCTGCCACCTTACCTCAGACCAGACTCACACGCTATGCCCCAGGCATAGCAACAAACAAACTTAACACCAACAAACGCTCCAACATGTACAAACATACAACACAGAAATAACCGAACAGGCCCCAGTTCGATGACCACAAGTATTAGTATGCTGCAAATGGACACGCTAATCATCCCCAAGATGGCGTAGTACAGGCATACCCCTCATCAAACCCCAGCAAATATGATATGTTAAAAACATAATCATAACACTACAAGACAAGCACGCACCACATACAACACAACGCCAAACAAAGCTAGGACCGGAAGGTGTCAATACACGAAATTAGGTTGAATTAACCGCTGATGTTGACACCGTTTTTAGCACATATTTAGGCATTAAACAGACCTGTTGGCAAGGTCTAGATCAGCTTCAAAATTCAAAATTACACCTTTAAAAGTCCAGACTCTATTGTGCCCATCGCGTCAGGTATACCCTGACGTGTTCGTTGACGGACGGACTATAAACCTTAGAATTACACACACACACTGATGAAACTTGGTCGAAATGTTGTATTATTTATATTTTGGTTAAGTTCGAAAATGGGTCCCATGTGGTCAAAAACTAGGTCACTAGGTCAAATACTTGAAAAACCTTGTGTACACTCTAGACGCCATATTTTTTTTCATTCGATCTTTACCAAACTTTACCAGATTGTTAATGTCAATAACAGCTCGGTAAAGTTTGTTTTTAGCTTATGGGATGGTGTGTTGTCCGTTTTCCGTCGTCCGTTAACTTTTCTTGTGTACACACTAGAGGTCACATTTCAGATGCAATCATCATGAAACTTTGTCAGAATGTTTGTCTCAATGAAATCTTGGTCAAGTTCAAAAATGGGTCATGTGGGGTCAAAAACTAGGTCACTAGGTCAAATACTTGAAAAAACTTGTGTACACTCTAGAGGTCATATTTGTTACCCAATCTTGATGAAACTTTGTCAAATTGTTTATCTTAATTATATCTTGATCAAGTTCGGAAATGGGTCACATGAAGTTAAAAACTAGGTCACTAGGTCAAATATTGGAAAAACCTTGTGTACACTCTAGAGGCCATATTTTTGACCCGAGCTTGATGCAACTTTGTCAGAATGTTTGTCTTAATTATATCTTGGTCAAGTTTGAAAATGGGTCACATGGGGTTAAAAACTAGGTCACTAGGTCAAATACTTGAAAAACCTTGTGTACACTCTAGAAGCCGTATTTCTGACCCAATCTTGATGAAACTTTGTCAAAATGTTTGTCTTAATTATATCTTGGTCAAGTTTAAAAATGGGTCACATGGTGTTAAAAAGTAGGTCACTTGGTCAAACTTTGGAAAAAACGTGTGTACACTCTAGAGGCCATATTTTAGACCCGATCTTGATGCAATTTTGTCAGAATATTTGTCTCAATTATAGCTTGCTAAAGTTCGAAAATGGGTCACACAGGGTCAAAAACTAGGTCACTAGGTCAAATACTTGAAAAACCTTGTGTACACTCTAGAGGCCATATTTCTGACCCGATCTTGATGAAACTTTGTCGAAATGTTTAATTATATTTTGGTCAAGTTCGAAAATGGGTCCCATGGGGTCAAAAACTAGGTCACTAGGTCAAATACTTGAAAAACCTTGTGTACACTCTAGACACCATGTAGTACGACTCGATTCATCAATGGTATAACAGCCAGTAGAGCGTTCACAGGCCCTCTTGGGCCTCTTGTTAAAAAATAAGTTTGTAGCGACTACTTCTTGAAAACTATAAGTGATATTGATATGGGACTTTTTCTAAAATGATCAGCATGTCATGTCGTTGGTACTTGTCAAAAACCGTTTTTGATTCAATGTTAAACATGGATGTCAGCGGCCATCTTTGTTTACATAGAGTTATCTAGTAAAAACTTGTAACGACTACTCCTCTGTAATTTTCATGAAACTTTACAGGAATGTTGCTCTTGATATCTAATTGATCCTAGCAAAATTTCAGGTTTGCCGGAAATTCAAGATGGCCACCATGGCTAAAAATAGATTTTGAAAATTCAAGTTTGTAGCGACTACTTCTTGAAAACTATAAGTGAAATTGATATGGGACTTTTTCTAAAATGATCAGTATGACATGATGTTGATCCTTGTCAAAAATTATTTTGATTTGACACTAAACATGGCCGCCAGCGGCCATCTTTGTTTACATAGAGTTATATAATGAAAACTTCTATTGACTACTCCTATGAAACTACTTGATGGATTTTCATGAAACTTCACAGGAATGTTGACCTAGCTATCAAAAGTCTATCAGTAGAGCTTCAAGGTCATTGACCTCTTGTTAATTTAGTCTTCTGACTGTTACTTATGATATGCAGGCTTCATAACCGCTGCTCCCAACTAAATTCAGTTATGTTTATTTCGCTCTTCGGGCATTTAATTTTATTAGATACTGGGACCATATGCCGTACGACATGGGGAAGCAATAAACTCCATGTCCACCGCCATATACATGCCATCTTTGGGATGGTTAAAATTTTGAACTATTGATTTTATTAATATTGAGTTCTGCTCAACCCGGGGCTAGAGGCTGTGAGCGGTAGCTAGCATATTTCACTACCGCTCATGAACAGTCTCAATCAAACCGAGGTGCAATATTTTGTATGTGTCATTTTCGGCCGTTTCCAAAGGTCCATTATCATACTCTTTATTGTGTCCTGTTCTTTAGAACATAACAGTGTCTCTTGTGTTGAGATGCATAACAGGGATAATCTGATAATTATGTCCCTTCAGATATGCAACTTGCAGAGTTATATCCCTTGCTTAAGTCATGTGACATAGAACATGTAACATGACATAACACAATGCTGCTTCTGAAACAGCTGGTGTCATTAACAAAATGCCATGTTTAATGTAAGAACTGAAAATCAATAAAATAATTTATCAATTTCAGGAGCGGGATGGTTATAAGCGGATTATTGACTCATACGAGAGCGAGGTGACCATAAATATAGGTGCAGAGTCAGCGGGGTCACTGAACCGTGTTCATCATCTAGAGGAGAGTGTACAGGGATACCAGAAGCAGACGGAGTTTCTTGAGACAGAAATAAACAGACTGAACGAGGAACTCGTGTCAGCCAGACAACACACTACACAGGTCTGTAAATATGACAGGTGCTCAGAAACATGTTTGATGACATTATATGTCAAATGTTTGGAGAGAATCAAAAAAAAAGATGAGCTTGAGAAAGTATGCCAGACATAAAAGTGAGCTCTTCTATCACCTTTTAGACAGAGTTGTCTGTCGTTTATAACAATATATCCAAGTTTTAGCTACACACGTGGTGATATCATTATTATGAATATAATTTAAATGAATAGCATAGAATCTACGCCTACTAAAGTGTGAGAATGGGATTTCTTGCATACCGGACAAGGATATCCGTCATTTTACCGGAGCTAGATATTTCCATCTCACCCTAGGGTCGAGATAAAACTCACGCGCGCCAACATCCGGTATGCAGGAAAACATGTAAAACGTTAGTAGCTGGCGGCGTCGATGCACAACATGTCTCCAATATGCAAGAAAAAGAATTTATCATGAGTATTCGGTTCAGATAGGGACCAACCCTCGGTATAAGTGTTTTAATCGGAACCTCGGCAGAGCCTCAGTTCCGATTAAAACACTTTTACCTCGGGTTGGAATTCCCTATCTTCACCGGATACCCATGAAAGATTCTTAAAATCTAACAGTCATACATCATGAAATATATACTCTGCTCTGGGGTTGGATAGCTATCTCACAAATTTGATTGGTATAGACTACCTTTATCCACATGTCATTATAATGAAGCTCACCGTTCACTTGTTGTACTACAGTTAGAATCTAGACTGATGGAGTTCCAAAAGACAGTCCACAATGGCGGGACCTCATCACGCAGTGATCAGCAGACCATCCTTCATCTCAGGTACTGAAGTATCACGATTAATGCAGTAAATAATTAGATAACTCTCACCGGTATTCAAGTTAGAGCTATTCCATTGAAACATACCGGGGACCCCAGGAAGTTAATTTAACAAACATCTATGGGTGAACCCTTTATTCTGAAACTTGGTTGTTTAAACTCAGTTTTGCATTTATGGGTGGGTGTTCAGTTTCAAAAGTGCCTTCCTGGGGTCTCATGTATGCTTAAATAGTATAGCCCTTATGAAATCACAGGACAGTTCTTTAATATGTAAGAGCCATAGACCCTTGGAATTTGGACATTTCAGCAAGTTTTGAAATTGAAATATATATTTTATGTTTAATTTTTGAAGAGATGTATACGGTCTGTTGAAATAATGTGTATATGGTATAACTGGGTGATCTGACTTGATATTAAAACAACAGCATGAAAGCATAAAAAATTATACATTTTGGGAACAGATTTAGGAAATGATTTCATCATTTTATTTGCTAAAGGCCAGCAGAGCTTATGGGATGCCGAGTTGTCTGTCGTCCGTCCGTCGTTAACTTTTGTCTTGTTAAGACGATAGGGCCTACATTTTTCATCCGTCCTTTACCAAAGTTAAACAGGTTGTTAATATCAATGAAAGCTCAGACAAGTTCGAAAACCAGCCAGATCGGACCTGTAACAGCAGAGTTAAGGCCCTTGATTTAGTTAAAAATGCTATATTTTGCCTCGTTAAGACGATACGGGCTTCATTGTTCATCCGATCTTTACCAAACTTTATCAGATTGTTAATATCAATGAAAGCTCGGACAAGTTCGAAAACCATTCATATCGGACCAGAAACAGCAGAGTCATGGCCCTTGATTTAGTTCAAAATGCTATATTTTGCCTCATTAAGACGATAGGGCCTTCATTTTTCATTCGAACTTTACCAAACTTTACCAGATTGCTAATGTTAATAAAAGCTCAGACAAATTCAAAAACCGGCCAGATCGGACCAGTAACAGCGGAGTTATGGCCCTTGATTTAGTTAAAAATGCTATATTTTGCCTCGTTAAGACAATAGGGCCTTCATTCTTCATCTTATCTTTATCAAACATTACCAGATTGTTAATATTTATGAAAGCTCGGACGATTTCGAAAAACCAGCCAGTTCGGACCACTAACAGTGGAGTTATGGCGACTACTCCTCTGAAACTGCTGTACGGATTTTCATGAAACTCTGCAGGAATGTTGCTCTTGATGTCTAGCCAGCCATATCAGACTAGTTACAGCAGAGTTATGGCCCTTGATTTAAGTTAAAAATGCTATATTTTGCCTCGTTAAGACGATAGGTCCTTCTTTTTTAATCCGACCCGTCTGTCCGTAAACTTTTATTTGTAGCGAGAACTCCTCTGAAACTACTGGATGGATATTCATGAAACTTTACAGAAATGTTGCCCATAAAGTCTAGTTGATCCTAGCAAATATTCATGTTCATGTGAAATCCAAGATGGCCACCAAAGCTAAAAATAGAGTTTTAAAATACAAGTTTGTAGCGACTACTTCTTGAAAACTATAAGTGATATTGATATGGGACTTTTTCTAAAATGATCAGCATGACATGATGTTGATCCTTGTCAAAAATCGTTTTGATTCAACGTTAAACATGGCTGCCAGTGGCCATCTTTGTTTACATAGAGTTATATAGTAAAAACTTGTAGCGACTACTCCTCTGAAACTACTTGGCGGATTGTCATGAAACTTTACAGGAATGTTGCTCTTGATGTCTAATTGATCCTAGCAAAATTTCAGATCTGCCAGAAATTCAAGATGGCCATACAGCTAAAAATAGATTTTTAAAAATTAAGTTTGTAGCGACTACTTCTTGAAAACTATAAGTGATATTGATATGGGACTTTTTTTAAAATGATCAGCATGACATGATGTTGATCCTTGTGGAAAATTATTTTGATTCGACGTTAAACATGGCTGCCAGTGGCGATCTTTGGTTACATAGAGTTATATAGTAAAAACTTGTAGCGACTACTCCTCTGAAACTACTTGACGGATGTTCATGAAACTTCACAGGAATGTTGCTCTTGATGTCTAGTTGATCCTAGAAAAATTTCAGGTTGGCCGGAAATTCAAGATGGCCACCACAGCTAAAAATAGATTTAAAATAAATAAGTTTGTAGCGACTACTTCTTCAAAACAATAAGAGATATTGATATGGGACTTTTTCTAAAATGATCAGTCTGACATGATGTTGGTCCTTGTCGAAAATCGTTTTGATTTGACGTTAAACATGGCTACCAGCGGCCATCTTTGTTTACATAGAGTTATATAATGAAAACTTGTAGCGACTACTCCTCTGAAACTAATTGACGGATTTTCATGAATCTTCACAGGAATGTTGCTCATAATGGCTAATTGATCCTAGCAAAATTTCAGGTCGGCGGGAAATTCAAGATGGCCGCCACGGTTAAAAATAGATTTTCAAAAAACAAGTCTGTAGCGACTACTTCCTGAAATCAAAATCAATCAGTAGAGCTACAAGGTCATTGACCTCTTGTTTTTAAATAAAAAGATTTTAAGGTTTTTTTTAGTTGTTTTTTTTGCTCTTTGTTGGACCAGTTGGACCAGTAACAGGAGTTATGGCTCTCGATTCAGTTAAAAATGCTATATTTTGCCTCGTAAATACCGTTTGGCCTTCATTTTTCATCTGATCTTTATCAAACTTTACCACATTCTTTAGTTGTGGCCCTTGATTTCGTTAAAAAGCTGTTTTTTGCGCGAAACTTTCAAAAAAATGTAAATGGCAGTCACTCGCTTCATTGATGTTATAAGAGCCATGTTAGCCAGTAGAGTGTCCACAGGCCTGTTTTCATTTAGAAACAATTGAATAGCAGCCTTTATCATGATATCTTTCGTTTAAATAATGGCTAATCAAAATAATTATTTACTGACTGTTGTTCAATAAAACGTAAATAAAATCTTGTAAAACTCATGTGCAATTGAAAATGGAGTCATTTGGAGCTTGATTTTATTCTTATTTTCAAATAGTATATTATAGCATTATTGATGTGTTTCATCAGTAAACGGATGAACTAACAGATATGGTTATGGGTTATGGTACCTCTTCGAAATCATATTCAAAGCAGCAAGATTGTGCACTTGATGTTTGCAGTATGCTGTCATTTATGTTTTGATATTGTTCCATAGAGAAAAGCTTGCTGAATTGGAGAAGAGTTTAGAGACGTGTGAAAAGGAGAAATATACATTAGAGTGTAGACTGGAGCAGAGGCATTTACAAGTAGGTTGAGTTATATCCTTGTATTGTAGGATTGTGATATTTAGGCATTAGCCAATAAGCTAATCAATGAAAGTTGGCTGAGAGCGTTGTTGTTTTGGTGGTCAATTGATTTTTATAAACCCGTAGGGACGTATTATGTTGTGGCATTGTTTGTCCGTCCGTTAAATTTTACCTGATAACTGATTGTGGCTAATAACTTCCAAAGTATAAGGTCTACAACAATGACAATGAAACTTTGTAAACATCTTCAGCATGATCCAATGAATACATCTGATAAAGGCCGACAACTTTTTGGTTCATATTTTTGGGATTATTCCCCTTTGAAAAAAGGTTTAACCTGGAACTTAACCTTGCCTTATATAAGTGATAGTGGATAATAACATTTTAAGTATTAGGTGTACTACAATGAAACTTTGCACACATCTTCAACATGATCTAATGAATGCGTCTTATAGAGGCCATAACTCTCTGATTCATATGCTTCAAATTATTTCCCTGAATAAGGTTTTACCTGGAAGTTAACCTTGCCAATGACAGGCATAGATGCTCGGCTAGGCTTCTTGTTGTAAAGGCGGGACACTCACCTGAGATTTGAAAAAAAGTTAAAATGGGCTTAAATCTTGATCAATGCATGGTTCCTTATATCACTTGTCTGTATCAACATAAGATCCATACCCTGTTAGAGCAATCTTTATGAAACTTAGTTATGGACCGTTTTTTTGGTGTGGTGGCAGGGTATTGTGGTAGAATTGTTGCCTCTTAACTGAAAATTTGCGTGTTTAAGATGACTCCGCAGAACATTGTGCTTTGTGACGTTGATCAAGTCCTATACTCACACTGCTTTTTCCCTGGGAAGGGAACGTCTTCTCTGATTTACATACATACATCATAGAAGTTTATTCCTATTTCCAGGGCGACTATGACCCAACCAAAGTTAAAGTGCTGCACTTCACGATGAACCCCGCGGATGTTGCCTCCACCAACCGTAAAGAGGAGATCCGGTTGCTGAAGGAGGAGAACGAGCGTCTTCAACAGCGGGTGAAACTTCTGGAGGACAATGAGGGGACGATAGAAGATCTGACTGTTGCAGTAGAACAGAAGCTACGAGAACCAGGATCTAGTAAAGACATAGAAGGTACAGAAAAACAGGATTGAATTGGGATTTTCAGTTAAAAAGAGTCTTATTAAATCTTTTTATAATTATTTTTATTTTGGTTTAGAGTTTACCGTACAATCTACATGTCATGTCAATCGCTTAAAAGAGTCTATTAAATTATTTTTTGTTTGGAATTTACCGTATCAAAAGGTGTAAGAAGCTCACTGTTACTAAAAACAGAAAAATGCTTTCCGCTCAATAACTTAAGATAAGAATGAGATATTGGAATGAAACTTTATGGGTAGGTAGCTTGTATAAAATGCACATTTGGGATTGCATTTGAGGCCACTGGGGTCAAGGTCAAGGTCACTGTTACTAAAAATAGAAAAAACAGTTTTCACTCATTAGCTTTAGTTAGGAATGAGATATTTGAATTGAACTTTATGGGTAGGTAGCTTATATGAAAAGGAAGCTTGGGATTGCATTTGGGGTCACTGGGTTCAAGGTCAAGTTGACTGTTACTAAAAATAGAACAACTGTTTCTGCTAATTAACTTTACTTAGGAATGAGTTATTGGCCTAAAACTTGGTATGTAGGTGGCTTATATGAAAAACAAGTTTGGTATTGCATTTATGGTCAAGGCCAATGTTACTAAAAATATGCCGGTAGGGGACGTGTATTGCTCTGCAATACTTGAGCTTCTTGGTATCAGTTGTTCTATAAATGTCAGGGCTTTTTTCCACAAAATTGGGAAGAGGCCCAGGCCTGTCCATTTTGGGAAAAAAGAACGCGCTTATTTCTCATTTTGGGAAAAATACAAGGTTTCATAAATTCAGTAAATATGACATTAATATACTTTATTTATATTGTCATCCATTATTTACCATAATTATTAACTTTTCCAAGTCGGAATTTACTTAGCAGACAAAAACACACTGCAGAATTCATGCTTTTTCTCAAATTCTGAGAGACTGCTGTTTTCCGATTGGGAAATATTTCTGCCACAGTTGGGAAAAAACAGTCCAATTTTCTTTTGGGAAGAGGCCCTTTACAGGCCTCTGTTATATAAGGTAAAAAAGCCCTGAATGTAGAACATATTTTTTGGATGAATTGCATTAAAAAGTAACTGTTATTCCCCCAAATAATTACACAGCCTTCTGACCTCGGTCCAACAGTGAGCCAGGTGCAAACTATTGTCTCTTCTACAAGTTTCTTAGATAATAATTGGTTTGTCTGAACTATTATCCGAGAAATTCATGTACGATTTGTCACCACTTAGCTAACCTCAGAGTTTCAGAGAACAAGCCAAGTGCATTCATAGGGAATGTATACAGTAAGTTTGCCTAGGTATAAAGTATATTTATGTATATATTGTTGCAGAAATGCGAGTGCAGTTGGCAACAGCAGAACTGAAGAACAAGCGTCTGATGGAGGCATTCAAGAAGACTAGCCAGGAGGTGAGAGAGGTGTGTTATCAACTGACGGGGTACAAGATTGACATTCCGACGTCCAATCAGTACCGTGTCACGAGCATGTATGCAGAATCACCCAATGATAACCTACTCTTCCAGGTTGGTACCAGCCATCAAATTTAAAATGTCAAAATATTTGCATGTTAAATGTATGTATAAAAATTCAAAATTTTTATTGTCTTACTGACTCCATTTCTTTGCGCAACTTTGCTAAAATGGTTTGCCTAAGTAAGATATTTATGAAAAGCTCTTGGTATCTTCTTTCATACCCAAAACTTTTCAAACGTGTACAAGTAAATAAAAGTAATTTTTGAACGAAAAATGTTCAAGCTTTCTTATCTCTCAGTGCTGTGGGTTCAAATCCCACTGGGAGCTTGAATTGTCAAGTGAGAAAGTGTCCATTCTTACTGATGGCAGGAGGTTCCATACTGGTTCTACCCAGGTCTGCCTCTACGACCTATGGACTAACATGTGCCGAAAATGATGATATGCTGTAAAATATACAGTGTGGACAACAAAACCCTCAGATGCAAGATTAAAATACAAATACTTCGAGAAATGGCAGATGTTATTTTCTGTGTTATTTCATTGTTTGAATCATTTTGTACACTTCAGCAAAACTCGACGGGAGAGATACAGATGTTGGGTACCAGTTTCTCGTCGACAGTTCAGGACCTGATGGAGACGTACCTGACAAGTCAGGACAGTATACCGGCATTCCTCAGTAGCGTCACGCTTCAACTGTTCGGTCAACGAACCATGAACTTTGGATGACCAAGGATTAATTAGAAAACTCTTTATACAAATTGAGAGAAAAAGTATCTGAATCCAACCTCGCCATCATCCAGTTCTAATGGACTCCAGATCTTTGACAGATGTCTTACTGAGATATGGCCATTTGGTTTTTACAAGTCTTGCTGTAAAAAGAGCTAAATCAAATCTTGACTTCAATACATGGCCGCCCCGTGTGGTTCCCGGGGCCCCGTTTGGTCACGGTGCAAAGAATAGGGCCACTGCAGATCCCTTTGGAGGGGTAGGCAGAGGGGTAGAATCCCCCCCAAATTCATGTTCATTTTATCATTTTTTGTTCATGTTCATTAAAGGTCTTCATCATGATCCCAGCATAGTTTCAGGTGTCATCTCGCTCGCATCAAAAGAGCAGTGGCAGAAAAACAATAAACGTGGCTCCAGCGTAAATGGAGTTTCTACGATAGAATTTGCAGCAACTCTGCAGTTCAAGGTGAGAAGGTTCTAGGCCCATTTTCCATATTTTATCTCGATGTACATGGAGGATGAGCCTGGAATGTTCATGCGCCATATAACCTTTCATGTGTTGGTGCGCCTTAAAACCCAATTCAATTCAATTCAATAAATGGCCATGTTATGAAATTTGGATGAGAGGCAGTTTGGTTAATAAGATGGTACTGTTTATTTACCACAGTGAACTTTGGTTGATACTACTACACTGGCATGTGCAGTCATCAGCTTTTAAGCTAAATAACAAAGATGAAGGTGACATTAAAGCAACTAACTTTTAAGAACCATGATAAAATTTAAAACCGAACCAAATTATGTTTGCTCTTTGACAAATACATGTAACTAAATGTTGCAACAATTTCCTTTGAAGAATGCAGTTCTCTAAATTCTGTAAACAGAACACTTTTCTGTGCTCTTATTGAACGTAGGTATCGCATATTTTCGTACGTGCACTGTTTTCGTATAGCATGAATTTTCCTGAATCAACATATCTACAGGAGACTACTGTTTTAACTTGTTTTACACACTCTCGTTCAAAGAACATGAACATTTGGTGAAAGGGGCTTTAATGGAAAATACTAATTTTGAACTGAATATACAAGTTGGTTGGGGGTGGGGTGTGGGAGTGGAATAAAAGATGCAAATCAAGTGCGAAAACAGTTATAGGATGTTTACTTGGTCGATACCGACTACATTGCATAAGTCACCAACAACGGTCATTATGTAAACAAAATATTGACTTTATCCTGATTTTCTTACAAAATGACCCTTATTGGTGCCCCATGCCCTGTTACCGGCTGATGTCTACTTCATTCATGTCCTGTAGCTATTACATAGAACTGCTCACACACGTAAAACATGTGATATTGTCAGTAAGCGTGGTAATAAGATACCTAGATTTCAGTTGGGGCATTATTGTTGGATGGTTTTATGTATAAGTGTAATGTGATACAGACTATCGGACATCTAACACTCTTCTACAAGTACAGTGTTTTATTGAGAACACGTGTGTTATGTTGACTGGTGCTAGTGTAAATAAAATATATGGTAAAATATTTAACAAGCTTTGTGTTATTTTTACCTTCCATAATTCATTGGGATGGCATAATTTTTATTTGATTTGATCGCTGATAGCCGAGTTATCTGCCCTTGAATTGGCAAAATACATGATTTTGCCTTACGGGCACTCTAACCCCTCCATTTTCCATCCAATCTTCACAAAACTCACACGGTAGTTATATATCCATAATATCTCAGATGAGCTCTTGAACCAGCCGGATTTGATAAGTAATATCTGAGTTATATGCCCTTGAATTGACAAATAAATGCCATAATTTTGCCTTGTGGGCCTCTAGCCCATCCATTTTTCATCTGATCTTAACCAAACTTACACAATAGTCATATTTTCTTGAGCCAGCCAGATACAATTGCTAATAGCCGAGTTATCTGCCCTTGAATTGGCAAAAATGCATGATCTTGGACGAGATCTTGATCAAACCAGATTCGATGGCTAATAGCTGAGTTATCTGCCCTTGAATTGGCAAAAATCCTTAATTTTGCCTCGTGGGCTCTCTTGTTTTTTATCTAATCTTTACCAAACTTACACAATAGTCATATATCTGTAAGATATCGGACGAGTTGTTGAACCAGCCAGATTTGATTTTTAATAGCTGAATTATCTGCCCTTGAATTGTCAAAAATGCTTAATGTTGCCTTGTGGGCTCTCTAGCCCCTACATTTTTTATCCGATCTTACCCAGTTTATCTAACTTGCACAGTAGTTCTAGACCTAGATCTAGACGAGTTCTTGAACCAGCCATATTCAGTCACTTAAAGCTTGAATTATCGAAATTTTCATAATTTCGCATTATTACTATAAAAACACTTAATTTCCTGCTGATCTTAACCAATCTTTCACAAAATGTATACAGCAATAAGATCCTGGACAAGTTTTGCATCTAAGTATATTAGATGGTATCCAGGTGAGCGTTGAGTTGTAAACCTTCGCCTTTCACATTGAAAATCTCAATTCTTACCCATACTTTTGGGTTGATGGGTTTGCAAAAAAATGAGATTTTGAGTCCGAGTCTGATTCTTGTGCTCAAACATTTGATGAATTTAGGCTTTGGCCTAGAGATCACATTCTTGTAAAGAGTTAAATAGCGGAAACGTTTTTGAAGTAGCTATCCCACCAAAGAATGACAAAATTACACTACAAAACCTTTTGTCAAAACTCTATCCAGGTGTTCAGGTCATATAATAAAGTATATGTGCTGATTAAAAGTAAAGGTTAATTAACGGGTTCTCAGAATACCTGTGATTGAATACGCTTAAAATTAATTATGAGTTGGTAACTCAATTCGACGCTCCGGTTTTGGCCGAGCTGGTTAAAGCCGATTATATTGTGTCTATAGTTTGGATTCTCAAAATATGTAAGTTATATATATATATATATATACCTCATCGTCAGAAGGTTTAGAAATGTGTACTTGTTTTAAAATTTGGCTGTTGTTGTCGAGGTAGGTACTTTATGGCCTTCCTACAAGTTTGTTCAAATGGTAATCCTGTGTCAAAAATGGGCCCACTTTTAAATAAGGGTCAACTTTATTATTAAATACAGTTATATAGGGAAAAGGAAAAAAAAAACATCTGTGAAATTACATGACCTATAGCTCTGATATTTTTATAATACATTGATGTGGCCTATTGGTAAAGCGTCTGCCTCACATTTGGGAGGTCATGGGGGTCAATCCCCGGACGGTTCATACCTAAGACTTAATAAAATTAGTACTAACAGAGTACTCAAATGCCAAATAGTCCGAACCAATCAGATTTATTCCGTATAATATTTCTTGAAATATCTAAACATTGTATGGTTTAAAATCTTTTGCCTTATATAAGGCTCGAACCCTGAACCTTCAGTTCAGTACACACATAGTAGACGACGCCCTAACCGACGGTTTGTTGCGGTATTAAATAGTATATAACAAATGCCACAATCTGCAATCTGACTGGTTACGATAATTTGGCAAGTGAGCGATCTCCTAGTAGCTCCCTCGCTTGAAAAGATAGTTTCAGGACAGGTTGACCCGCATAGTCAGTACAAGTGACTGGGTGGGGTATTGCGTGCCTACAACCTGGTATTCCAGTATGGAAGCACTATAAAAATGAGCATTGACCTCGCCGCTACAAGTAGACATGTGGTATGGCTGAAAGATTGTTAGTCAGAATATGCCTATTGTTAACCTTAACAGAGATATTAGTATTTGTGTATATTTCCGTCAAATTTGCATTAAATTCCCCGATGTACCAGCCGTTAATAGAAACAACTGATTAGAAACGTACGCTTCGTTAAAAAGGCACGTTGACTTTTTAACATTTGTGTTTACATAAACATACCTGTGCTATAAATAAACCATTTGGATCTGCACACTTCCTGTGTTGTGCTTAGCGTGGGTGCAGCATGTAGGGGATACAGCGTAATTAGTACACAAATATTTATTTGGCATAGTGTGTAGTTTTATTTTATTCAGTTTATTTGTTAGCGTAATTCTCTTAGTTGTAATGCTTCAGAGTGCTTCGTTAACTGTTTCAGTTAATGTGTTAATTAAGCATATTATTCTGCCTTTAAACCCATTCATAATGCATTGGCTTACAGTTCTCAACCATGTTTGTTCACTTGATGCTCCTGGAGTCATAAATGACTTCTGTCCCAGGAGTCACATTTTTACATAGGGTTATATATAATAGGGAAATCTAATATTTTGCATGTAGTATGATATTGTGGTCCTCCATAAAGTTTTTTAGAATGTTGACCATGTTGACTCGAGAGTCAAATAAAGCCAAGCCCCATAGGTCACATTCACATTCAGAATTAAAGGGGAATGCAATTATTTCCAAGATGCTGCTTGGTTGAATGGTGCTTTAATAAATGTTCAGCACATTTTAGGCTATATATGACAGTCGATTTTTTCGTGGTGGAGGCAAATGATGTACTGCGTTTAATTTGATCACTTTAAAAATACACGATGGTGATATAAGCTGGTGAATATGAATTACAAATTGCCAACAATGCAGTATGCGATTTAAGTATAGCGCCGGTAGCTTTAAGAAATTTGGACTTTGCCTATCTTTATCAAAGTTATGGTCCCTTAAACTTTGAGGTAAGCTTGTGTGCTCAATTCTTCCTAGGCTTTTGTGTTGATTGCAATTAAATTTCCCAGATTTCATTACTAAAGATTTGGAGGATTTCACTTCTTCAACTTTTCCCTCATCATCATGGTCATCAAGTGAGCAATGCAGATCTTTCGTCCCATTTTGACCTCTTGTTTAGAAGTCCAGACCTTCATAGTTTGCCGTAAAGCTCGACACCACCCTAGATAGAACACCTGGGCATTCATGGCCTACTGTTATCACTGACCCTAGATAGAACACCCGGGCATTCACGGCCTATTGTTATCTTGTTATCACTGACCCTAGATAGAACACCTGGGCATTCATGGCCTACTGTTATCACTGACCCTAGATAGAACACCTGGGCATTCATGGCCTACTGGCTCGACACTGAACGTAGACAGAACAACTGGGCATTCATGGCCTACTGTTATCTCTGACCCTAGATAGAACACCTGGGCATTCATGGCCTACTGTTATCACTGACCCTAGATAGAACACCTGGGCATTCATGGCCTACTGTTATCACTGACCCTATATAGTACACCTGGGCATTCATGGCCTACTGTTATCACTGACCCTAGATAGAACACCTGGGCATTCATGGCCTAATGGCTCGACACTGACCCTAGCTAGAACACCTGGGCATTCATGGCCTACTGGCTCAACACTGACCCCAGATAAAACACCTGGGCATTCATGGCCTACTGGCTCAACATTGACCCTAGATAGAACACCTGGACATTCATGGCCGGCTTGACACTGACCCTAGATAGAACACCTGGGCATTCATGGCCTACTGGTTCGACACTGACCCTAGATGGAACAACTGGGCATTCATGGCCTACTGGCTCAACACTTACCCTAGATAGAACACCTAGGCATTCATGGCCAACTGGCTCGACACTGACCCTAGATAGAACACCTGGGCATTCATGGCCTACTGTATCGTCTTGAGGTAATTTGTACGATAAACGAACAAGACAATTAATTCCAAACAATAGTTTTTATTTTCTAAAATCACAATATAAACCAAATAACGAGATTCTTGTCCAACTATATCTGAAAGTTTGCTCATGATACGTATTTATATCTGATATTAAAAGGTTGTGATATGACTTAAAAGATTTTCTATTCCAATTATCCAATTATTTATGTAATATATATTTTTTCATAAAATTCTTTTACAGTTTTATAATTAAGTTTTATTTTTCCATCGTCATTTACTAAAACATGCGTTCCATTTTAAGGACTATCACAACCTTGAACAACATTTCTTATGATTTAAATGTAAACAATTCTAAAATCCTGACTTCACTTTGATCCTTGTGCTCTGTTAGCATCACAGAAGGTTACTTTTGACAATTATATAAAACATGGTCTTCTTCCAAGTTTAAAGGGGCTGGAGGCAATCTGGAAGACTATATATATAACTAATTTCTGATTTCATATAAAACGTGCAAGTACACTAAATTGGGCTCCATATTCTGTCTGGTTTAATTTTTATGAATATATTTGTCTGGTAACCTTGATGACTCGATGAGATTTTGTAATAGAATTTTTTTATGGCGCAATAAAGGTGTGTACTTGTCTTGTGATCACATAACTGATTTATTAATTGTAAAACTGATAGAAAAACTATCGGAGTAACTATAGCGATATTGTTATTTTAAAGGGACACATGGCTATCTTCTTCTTTTTTTTTAAAAACTCACAGCATCAGGTTAGTTTTCTACGTAACTTGCATTTGTTCAATCATTAATATTATGTATAAGAATAGTATAAAGCAAATTGTTTTTGCGTAGTACCAACCGTTGATTATATTTCAACTATAATATATTTAAACGTATGACAGAAAATGAAATCTCAAAATGTTATTTAAGATATACCAGTATGCCAGCTGGTTTCAAGTTAAGATAATACTAGATTAATAAACTGAGAGGCTAATTTTAATGCTTCATAAAAACTTCGAGACTGCCATGTGTCCCTTAAAGTGCTATTTCAAAATGTTAGATAATCCAGCGGGATAATTCCACAGGTAAAAAATAAGTTATTGCTTGGTATTAATAAACAGATAGGAAACTCTTAACCAACGAAGTAACCAACCTTCTCCTCTCTCAATTATTAACTGATTTTGATGAGAATACATTTAAAAGATTCATAGTGAATAGCAAAATGAGATTATAATAATTTATGTTTATTTTCAAAATAAGAAATTGAATAAAACGATGTTTAAAGTTTAAAATGTCATCATTTTTTGCTTTTCTCTTAAAAAATCAAGGTTTTGACATAGTCAACGTTTCCATCAAACTCCTTTGTTGCTCTAAATGTAGGAGTAAGGAAAATACTATCATTGGAAAGAAAATTAAATTTGTGATGGGATTTGGAATGAATGAAACTTGTATCTATAAAACTATTCATTATATGGGTGTTTTAAGTTGGGAAATATTTTGTGAATTTTTCACTGTGCCTCGTGAAATATAGATAATTTTCGTGGTGTCCAATCTATTTGTTATTAGGTCTGGTTTACCAAAATATTTTAAAATTGAAAAATTGAAAATAATTGCTCAAACAAGACTCGGTCATGAAATGACATCCACATTGCCTCCAGTCCCTTTAAATCCTGATGATGGTATATTAATGTTTAACACTCATAAAAATAGTGTGGTGGCGGGACTATAATCCTTACAATAACACACAAAAATAGATTATATATATAGTAATATACAATATTTTAATTACATTTGTGTATCACAACATCAATTTTACAACTGCAGAACAGGAGCTATGTTTAATCGATAAGGTGTTCGTGAAATTTTCTTCGTTTAATTTTCTTGTAATCAAGGTGTTCGTGAAATTTTCTACGTTTAATTTTCTTGTGATCAATCTTGCTGAATGGGTTTCCGCGACAAAAATTTCTACTAGTACATAAATGTCCATTTTTGAATATTGAACACAATGCCCTTAGAATTGATTCAGTGTAAACTACGGGAAGTTGGGGTATACTGAATAAGTTCACGGCTGTACAGCGGTCAGATTTTTGAGAGATTCCCGTCTCCTATTCTCCAGTTGTTGGAGTTAATACATGATCGATATATTCCCATTCCTGCTGCGATTATTGCCAAAAACCAATGAAGAAAATATATTTTATGTAAAAAAAAAAAAAAGTGTATAAACTATGAAGATTACAAGATTGTACGGTATGTAAAGACAAATTGCCACGATAGGAAAGTTGAAAAAAGTTAAATCAGGATACCATACTCAATGTGATTTAGAAAATGTTCACTAAGTTTTAAAGAATATCCTCTTGTAATTCCTAAATTTAGAATCTATTTTTAGTAACACTGAATATTTTAGATTTACTGAAAAGACAAACAGAAAAATGTTGCGTGTAAAGTACACACTCGAACACATAAGAAAACATACTTCACATATACAAACTAAGATTAAATGTTCCACAGCAGGAGCAGAATGTGAAGAATGTAACAAATACATTTACTTTGGACCAGCAAAGATACGCATACTGACTAGAGGAATAGTCTACCTAGATAGTTACAAGAGATTTAAAAATAATGTAAATGCATGACAAAAATTGAAATAAAGGTAATATGGCGCCAAAGAGGAATGAACATGCCAGGCCCACCCTCCATCTACATCGAGATAAAATACAAAGAATGGGCCTAGAACCGTCTAACCTGGCAGCTAAAAAATGATTGAGTGACCATGGATGCATATCGAGGGATGGTCGGTGCAATATATACTGTTGAGATATCCTATGAACACTTATTTGCCTTGTTAATACTGGGCGGGTGGAGGTGGGGTGGGGGAATAGATCTAGACTGTTAAATAGTACAGCATACATATATGACTGTGGGTTCCCCCTTGCTAAAGCTGGGGGTGGTGGGGTGGGTGGAGGGGGGGAATAGATCTAGACTGTTAAATAGTACAGCATACATATATGACGGTGGGTTCAACAAAACTTTATCTGACAATAAATATATGACGGTGGGTTCAACAAAACTTTATCTGACTTAATAATTTATAAAACAGACCTCAAAATTGTACAAAACGTCCAGCTTCAAATTCATGCTCAGTATTACCTTGGCCGTTTCTAAATAACAATTATTTTTAAAAACAAGAGGTCAATGACCTTGAGCTCTACTGATTGATTTTGATTTCAGGAAGTAGTCGCTACAAACTTGTTTTGTGAAAATTTATTTTTAGCCGTGGCGGCCATCTTGAATTTCCGGCCGACCTGAAATTTTGCTAGGATCAATTAGACATCAAGAGCAACATTCATGTGAAGTTTCATGAAAATCCGTCAAGTAGTTTCAGAGAAGTAATTGCTACAAGTTTTCATTATATAACTCTATGTAAACAAAGATGGCCACTGGCAGCAATGTTTAAGTCGAATCAAAATAATGTTCGAATCGGATAACCATCATGTCATGCTGATCATTTTAGAAAAAGTCCCATATCAATATCACTTATAGTTTTCAAGAAGTAGTCGCTACAAACTTATTTTTTAAAAATCTATTTTTAGCCGTGGCGGCCATCTTGAATTTCCGGCCGACCTGAAATTTTGCTAGGATCAATTAGACATCAAGAGCAACATTCATGTGAAGTTTCATGAAAATCCGTCAAGTAGTTTCAGAGAAGTAATTGCTACAAGTTTTCATTATATAACTCTATGTAAACAAAGATGGCCACTGGCAGCAATGTTTAAGTCGAATCAAAATAATGTTCGAATCGGATAACCATCATGTCATGCTGATCATTTTAGAAAAAGTCCCATATCAATATCACTTATAGTTTTCAAGAAGTAGTCGCTACAAACTTATTTTTTAAAAATCTATTTTTAGCTGTGGTGGCCATCTTGAATTTCTAGCCGATCTGAAATTTTGCTAGGATCAATTAGACATTAAGAGCAACATTCCTGTAAAGTTTCATGAAAATCCGCCAAGTAGTTTCAGAGGAGTAGTCGCTTCAAGTTTTTACTATATAACTCTTATGTAAACAAAGATGGCCGCTGGCAGCCATGTTTAATGTCGAATCAAAACGATTTTTGACAAGGACCAACATCATGTCATGCTGATCATTTTAGAAAAAGTCCCATATCAATATCACTTAGAGTTTTCAAGAAGTAGTCGCTACAAACTTGTTTTTTAAAAACCTATTTTTAGATTTGGTGGCCATCTTGGATTTCACATCAACATGAATTTTTGCTAGGATCAACTAGACTTCATGGGCAACATTTCTGTAAAGTTTCATGAACATCCATTCAGTAGTTTCAGAGGAGTAGTCACTACAAAAAAACGTTTACGGACAGACGGACGACGCACCACGGCATAAGCTCTGCTGATCTCTGATCAGTCGAGCTAAAAACTGCGATTTGAAGCCAGTTGCCCTGTACATGATAAACTATATACGGTATCTGAAGAAAGAAAAAAGCACAAATATTAACAATAATAACAATGGATGAAGTGATAATTTTACACACTGGCAGTAAACTTCAACATTGGATTTCCAGAAAACCTAAATATAGATTTGTTTAAAACATAAACAATGGATTTCTAAACAAGCTGGAATTCTGGTACAAGCAAAGGATGCAAAATCACAACACAAACTTCACATAAATGCAACAAGGATAAAAACATGAGATACACAATCATTTCCTTGAGAGTTATATCCAGAAAAATGACAAAATACAACTTGATTTAGAATGTGTTTAAATGCATTTTTTTTTCTCTCTTAAAAATTGTAAAAGTATTCTTCAAGCTAGTTTCGTACATTTTTTACTATCAGTAACTAAAAGGTAAAATGTCATGGAATGCCGATACAATCATAAACAAATTCTGGAAACCGACAATAAAAAATACAAAATAGAATTTAACAAGCAGTAAATATAACAAACAATATATATCTTCTTTCATATTGCACAAGTAACTCTTGCAATAACAATAAATTCATTTATATCTGTAACAGGCTGTATAACGCAAAATAATATCACTAATTCAATTCTTAATTCCAGGAATGTTTGTCATAAGGAATGGTTTGTTTTTCTTTGTCACTAAATATGTTTAATATTTATAATATAAACTATTTCTCAATTTATTTTCACAGAATAGTAGAGGCAATATCGGTATACTAAACCATGTTTATTGGAGAATGAAACTTGCGTAGTCAATTTTTTTTTATGGAACTACAAGACAGATAGGTACGATATAAACGTGTCCATAAACACGAGACTATGAGAGTGAGTAAAATAACAAGAGTACATGGAACAACAAAATGTTAGACTTCTTTCCAACTTGCTGTTGCTCTATTTTAAAAAGGTATGAAACAGAACGAAATAAAACTAATATGAATAAGTATAGAAGTTGAATATGACGGCTATTGGACCCTAGAGTAAGACCAAACAGTTTTTTAGACAATAAAGAAAAGCCAGATTAAATTTAAGCAATTATTCCTCTTTTAAACTTCCACAAAAAGTATTTCTACAAAAAAGCTTTAACAATAACCTTCAAACATTCCATCTACTACTTTAAATGTACAAAATATCAGAAATATCCCTGATTGAAACCAGTATGGATAAAGAGTCGAATAACTAAGAGATTGCCAACAGTGCAAAGTTCAATTACAGAAACCTACATGTAGAATGTATATAAGAGAACAACTTCTATTAAGCTGGGCTCAAATTTAAGCTGGCATACTGGCACAATTCAAGTGACATTTTCAGAATGCCAGTAAACTTTACAAGTACTGACAAAAATTTGCAAGTGCATCAAAATACCTTACGTATTTAATTTAGAATACCATGTCTGCTTTTTTTCTAAACATGTGCTTTCATATCAATAGTGTTTTAATATTTTTAAGTTTTCCTGCTACGTCTCTTTATTTGTATGACACACATGGAATCTAGCATGTTTGCTAATGATGAATCATCTTGTGCTTTTTACTTATTTGTTACATATTTGTATTTACACGGCCGTAGAAATTGCAAGTAACTTTTTCGTTTTGCCAATTACAAAAAATGCTACTAGCGAAATGTTGCCAGTCCAAATTTGAACCCTGTTAAGAAAATATTTCACTGTTATTTCTGTTAACAATACGGTACTATGAAACGAAAGGAAGTTCACACATACATATACCATCACCTGATTCGAAATTACTCATTTATTTTTTCTGATTAAAGCCGACAAATTAAAAAAATGTTAAAATGTTTTTAAACGCTCATGCATGGATTATATTCAATCCTTCAATGATTTCCAAAAATGTAGCAGGCTTTTAATTTGTAAAAAAAAAAATCTTTTAAAAACAAGAGGTCAATGACCTTGAAGCTCTACTGATTGATTTTGATTTCAGGAAGTAGTCGTTACAGACTTGTTTTTTGAAAATCTATTTTTAACCGTTGCGGCCATCTTGAATTTCCGGCCGACCTGAAATTTTGCTAAGATCAATAAGACATTAAGAGCAACATTCCTGTGAAGTTTCATGAAAATCCATCAGGTAGTTTCAAAGAAGTAGTCGCTACAAGTTTTCATTATATAACTCTATGTAAACAAAGCAGCCATGTTTAAGGTCAAATCAAAACGATTTTCGACAAGGACCAACATCATGTCATACTGATCATTTTAGAAAAAGTCCCATATCAATATCTCTTATTGTTTTGAAGAAGTAGTCGCTACAAACTTATTTATTTTAAATCTATTTTTAGCTGTGGCGGCCATCTTGAATTTCCGGCCGACCTGAAATTTTTCTAGGATCAACTAGACATCAAGAGCAACATTCCTGTGAAGTTTCATGAACATCCGTCAAGTAGTTTCAGAGGAGTAGTCGCTACAAGTTTTTACTATATAACTCTATGTAACCAAAGATGGCCACTGGCAGCCATGTTTAACGTCGAATCAAAATAATTTTCCACAAGGATCTACATCATGTCATGCTGATCATTTTAGAAAAAGTCCCATATCAATATCACTTATAGTTTTCAAGAAGTAGTCGCTACAAACTTATTTTTTAAAAATCTATTTTTAGCTGTGACGGCCATCTTGAATTTCCGGCCGACCTGAAATTTTGATAGGATCAATTAGACATCAAGAGCAACATTCCTGTAAAGTTTCATGACAATCCGCCGAGTAGTTTCAGAGGAGTAGTCGCTACAAGTTTTTACTATATAACTCTATGTAAACAAAGATGGCCGCTGGCAGCCATGTTTAACGTTGAATCAAAACGATTTTTGACTAGGATCAACATCATGTAATGCTGATCATTTTAGAAAAAGTCCCATATCAATATCACTTATAGTTTTCAAGAAGTAGTCGCTACAAACTTATTTTTTAAAAATCTATTTTTAGCTGTGACGGCCATCTTGAATTTCCGGCCGACCTGAAATTTTTTCTAGGATCAATCAGACATCAAGAGCAACATTCCTGTAAAGTTTCATGACAATCCGCCAAGTAGTTTCAGAGAAGTAGTCGCTACAAGTTTTTACTATATAACTCTATGTAAACAAAGATGGCCGCTGGCAGCCATGTTTAACGTTGAATCAAAACGATTTTTGACTAGGATCAACATCATGTCATGCTGATCATTTTAGAAAAAGTCCCATATCAATATCACTTATAGTTTTCAAGAAGAAGTCGCTACAAACTTGTATTTAAAAACTCTATTTTTAGCTTTGGCGGCCATCTTGGATTTCACATCAACATGAATTTTTGCTAGGATCAACTAGACTTTATGGGCAACATTTCTGTAAAGTTTCATGAATATCCATCCAGTAGTTTCAGCTGTGAAGTCGCTACAAATAAAAGTTTACGGACAGACAGACGGACAGACGACGGACTCCGCACCACGGCATAAGCTCTGCTGATCTCTGATCAGTAGAGCTAATAATAAAACTAAAATTGTTGAATAAATACTTGTAGTCTTTCCTTTAATACCATTTTACAATAAAAATCCTACAAATGAGTAATTTCAAATAACTGCTAAGCCTACAAAACGTCCAGTTATACTTTTGTAACAATGAAGGGGAGTAACTCCATCTTGTGAGAAGTAACTAGAGTAGCATCCCCTCATTTCTGTGTTGATGTTCAGTAGAGGTTGTATTTGTTCCTGCTGCCCAGGCTTTTCAGGAGGGAGATAAGATCATAGTAACCCTCCTCACCGTAGAGGTTCTGATTCATTTCACGCTCCTGCAAT
The DNA here is from genome assembly GCA_037043455.1 of Cyrtodaria siliqua. Lineage (NCBI taxonomy): Eukaryota > Metazoa > Mollusca > Bivalvia > Adapedonta > Hiatellidae > Cyrtodaria > Cyrtodaria siliqua. Next base: position 144,549 of record JAWPHD010001520.1, on the reverse strand, counting down.
TGCAAAGAATAACTATGTCAGATGTACGTAATCAACTTTGGTTTAGGAGGGCTTCAAGGAGGGCTGGCATTACTGAGCATCAGTAGTGACTTGCCCAAGGTGACCAGAACAATGTTCTGCGACAAATCTCGAACCCACAACCTTAGGGTTAGAAGGCCAGCATGCTACTATCTGACAACTGCACCCATTGTTTAAAGTGTTAGTTCAAAAGAATTCACATATTTTTTTGTTTTTAATAATTATAAAAAATCTGATTATTTTTTCCTGAACAAGAAACTTTAAAAGGAAAAAAGAACAGACTTCTTATCAATTTAATTTCATAAAAATTTAAGATTAAAATGTGAAAAACAACAATCATTTATATGTGTGGATTAAACATGGGAATAGCGATCTGTTTCAGACAACCTATAAGGGTAACACAAACAGTGAGATTTTATCTGGAACTGAGGTAACAATCTGCCTTGTAAGTGGATCATACCTGTTGGCATGAACTGCCCTCATTTTCCTGGGTAAAGTCAAAGTCCACAATTTGCGCCTCTTTGCGATCTGTCGGTTTGTTATCAACTGTCACACACTTGCGTCTCTTCATGTCCTTGGGCACACCGTTGATCTCCACGGTAACCATGGCCTCGACAGTGTACTTGCCGTTATCCAACAGTCGGAAGTAATCATCGTACTTGCCTGGAAGTTGACCGACGTTTCATGTTACAGATTGTCAAACTGTGTACGTTAATTGGCAGGTTATTAAAAACTGATGCTAAGAGACAAGAACAGCTAAACATTCTCTGACATAAAAATTGTTTTGTGACTTTTAGTGAATTCTCATCCACACTTTTATTCAGGTGGTATTCATTTTGCCATGAATTCTTTTAAATTCTTTTGTGTATATATATATATATAGGGAGAAATATTTGTGAACTACCAAGGACAGAACCTTCGGACGAACTACGGCAGGGCGCCTAGCTATGACGAGATACACAGAAATCAAGCGTATGCATTCACTCCCTATAAAGGATAGCTGCAACACACGTTGATGAACTGTATCTCTACATCATAACACACTCGTCTGGAGGCACAATTAACATATAGACGCATACATAAATACAATTATAGCTCATATGAGTGGGCCACATTTAAGCATTCAACCACACACAGCTATATTGAGACAGTGACAATGAAAGGTGCCGGATCTTGGGGATACTGTGAATTCAGGTAAATATAATAAAGGGAGATAATTTGAACTCACTACGGCAACTTTCGAAATATATACATATAGTGTAACAATGTCATTTTTTTCACTTTAAATTATAAACTTCATTATTTTTTTAATAGCATCGAGCAAAACATAGCCTCTAGGACCTCTTGTTTCTTGTACATAATCTTATGACCGAAACATAAATTCATGAACACAAGAAGTTGAATAAATAGAGAATCTTTAATGAGTACTCATTCATTATTGAATTTATTAAACGAGTTGGCAAAATGATATAATGTGATGCTGTTGCCGAGCATTGTATCATCTTTTACTGCATTTTGCCTGTCGCTTTAACACGTGAAACCGACACAAAATGTGGGAATTGGATCATAGTCATTATCAATATTTTTTGACAGCGCGTACTAGGCTTATCTGCATAGTTATATAACTAGTTGTATATTCAAAATATAGAATGGTGTTATTCCACTCCCAAGTCATAAATTATGTGATAAATAGGGATCCATGCATTACACAGGCAACCAAATATACTTGTATAATTTATTAAGCATTATTTAGAAAAATTATGAAATATGTCCATAATTTTTAAAAAAAAAATATCAACAAAGGAATAACTTACTGGATAAGATGTCATGGTCGATATAGTTATTGTTCTCGTCATAAACCTTGATGGCTGCTCTCAAATGTTGCAGTTCTTTAGGCATCGTGATGGTGCCCTTCACTCCAATATGGGCCTAAAGTGAAACACAAAACGAAGTTAAATGCATGTTTAGTTCTTTGCAGCCAATTGTTCCTAGTTAGCTACAGCAGAATATTTATTGTAGCCACAATCAGTTAGAAACAAACAACTTCTAAGCATACACAGTCAAACTCACATCACATAAAACTTATTTAACCTTCTTTTTTAGTTTTAAGTCGCACTGCTATTTGCGTCCTTTTGAATATAGCACCATTACTTAAACATTACACACTATACATAAACATGTATGCTCAGATTTTGTTAAAACTTTAAAATGGATTGAGATGTATCATCTATAAATGACTGTCAGAGTACCAGTAATAAGCGGTCTTAATTTTTTCGAAGAAATATTGAAAACTTTGTCGATGAATTATTATACACTACCTGGAACATGAAGTTGAATAGAGCGTTTATGTTATCGTTCCAGAATTTAGGGAGTTGGTCAGCACTGGGAAACTTCTCACACCCCAGCTCTAGTGTGATCTCCATACAGTCAACACTGAGGTAGTTGTAGTCCTGCATTCCTGCAATAGTAAATAATGCAGGCTTGGTACACAGGCACAGTCAATACATGTAGGTGAATGGAGACTTGGTACACAGGCACAGTCAATACATGTAGGTGAATGGAGACTTGGTACACAGGCACAGTCAATACATGTAGGTGAATGGAGACTTGGTACACAGGCTCAATCAATACATGTAGGTGAATGGAGACTTGGTACACAGGCACAGTCAATACATGTAGGTGAATGGAGACTTGGTACACAGGCACAGTCAATACATGTAGGTGAATGGAGACTTCATACACAGTTACAATATTGGTGAATGACCTTGATCAATTCACTGATGACAAGGAAGAATGGAGACTTCATACACAGGTACGATATAGGTGAATGAGGTACATTAATTCACTGATGACAAGGAAGAATGGAGACTTCATACACAGGTATGATATAGGTGAATGGAGACTTCATACACAGGTATGATATAGGTGAATGGAGACTTCATACACAGGTACGATATAGGTGAATGAGGTACATTAATTCACTGATGACAAGGAAGAATGGAGACTTCATACACAGGTATGACATAGGTGAATGGAGACTTCATTCACAGGTATGATATAGGTGAATGGAGACTTCATCCGAGGTACGATATAGGTGAATGAGGTACATCAATTCACTGATGACAAGGAAGAATGGAGACTTCATACACAGGTATGATATAGGTGAATGAAGTACATCAATTCACTGATGACAAGGAAGAATGGAGACTTCATACACAGATATGATATAGGTGAATGGAGACTTCATACACAGGTATTATAAAGGTGAATGGAGACTTCATACACATGTATGATATAGGTGAATCGAGACTTCATACACAGGTATGTTATAGGTGAATGGAGACTTCATACACAGGTATGATATAGGTGAATGGAGACTTCATACACAGGTATGATATAGGTGAATGGAGACTTCATACACAGGTATGATATAGGTGAATGAAGACTTCATACACAGGTATGATATAGGTGAATGGAGACTCCATACACAGGTATGATATAGGTGAATGGAGACTTCATACACAGGTATGGTATAGGTGAATGGAGACTTCATACACAGGTATGATATAGGTGAATGGAGACTTCATACACAGGTAAAATATAGGTGAATGGAGACTTCATACACAGGTACGATATAGGTGAATGAAGTGTTGTTATTGAAAATTCCACCCTTGTACTCACCCCCTGGCACAGAGTACCAGTCTGCCCCGTTGGTAATTCCATCCTTGAATTCCCCCTTCATATTATCGCACGGCTTGTGAGTTCTGGCCATGACCTTGTGTGGTAGAGAGTAACTCTTGGCCAGGTATCTGTAGAAGTAAAGTCAAAACAACATTTAAACTTAGCGGTGAAACAAATTGTTAGAAGAAACAAGTGTTATTGTGAGTGTGTAAAGCCTATCTCCATGACAAGGTCCAGACAAACTGCATCATCACCACTGCTATGACATGACAAGGTCCAGACAAACTGCATCATCACCACTGCTATGACATGACAAGGTCCAGACAAACTGCATTATCACCACTGCTATGACATGACAAGGTCCAGACAAACTGCATCATCACCACTGCTATGACATGACAAGGTCCAGACAAACTGCATCATCACCACTGCTATGACATGACAAGGTCCAGACAAACTGCATTATCACCACTGCTATGACATGACAAGGTCCAGACAAACTGCATCATCACCACTGCTATGACATGACAAGGTCCAGACAAACTGCATCATCACCACTGCTATGACATGACAAGGTCCAGACAAACGGCATTATCACCACTGCTATGACATGACAAGGTCCAGACAAACTGCATTATCACCACTGCTATGACATGACAAGGTCCAGACAAACTGCATTATCACCACTGCTATGACATGACAAGGTCCAGACAAACATCATTATCACCACTGCTATGACATGACAAGGTCCAGACAAACTGCATTATCACCACTGCTATGACATGACAAGGTCCAGACAAACTGCATTATCACCACTGCTATGACATGACAAGGTCCAGACAAACTGCATTATCACCACTGCTATGACATGACAAGGTCCCGACAAACTGCATCATCATCACTGCTATGACATGACAAGGTCCAGACAAACTGCATTATCACCACTGCTATGACATGACAAGGTCCCGACAAACTGCATCATCATCACTGCTATGACATGACAAGGTCCAGACAAACTGCATCATCACCACTGCTATGACATGACAAGGTCCCGACCAACTGCATCATCACCACTGCTATGACATGACAAGGTCCAGACAAACTGCATCATCATCACTGCTATGACATGACAAGGTCCAGACAAACTGCATTATCACCACTGCTATGACATGACAAGGTCCCGACAAACTGCATCATCATCACTGCTATGACATGACAAGGTCCAGACAAACTGCATTATCACCACTGCTATGACATGACAAGGTCCCGACAAACTGCATCATCATCACTGCTATGACATGACAAGGTCCAGACAAACTGCATTATCACCACTGCTATGACATGACAAGGTCCCGACAAACTGCATCATCATCACTGCTATGACATGACAAGGTCCAGACAAACTGCATCATCACCACTGCTATGACATGACAAGGTCCAGACAAACTGCATCATCACCACTGCTATGACATGACAAGGTCCAGACAAACTGCATCATCACCACTGCTATGACATGACAAGGTCCAGAAAAACTGCAAAGCAGCATCATCACGACTGCTATGACATGACAAGGTCCAGACAAACTGCATCATCACCACTGCTATGACATGACAAGGTCCAGACAAACTGCATCATCACCACTGCTATGACATGACAAGGTCCAGACAAACTGCAAAGCAGCATCATCACGACTGCTATGACAAGGTCCAGACAAACTGCATCATCACCACTGCTATGACATGACAAGGTCCTGACAAACTGCAAAGCAGCATCATCACGACTGCTAGGACATGAAAAGATCCATAGAAACTGCCTTGCTGTATGATATTAACTGCCTTGACATAATAAGGTCCAGACAAACTGCCTTGACATAATAAGGTCCAGACAAACTGCCTTGACATAATAAGGTCCAGACAAACTGCCTTGACATAATAAGGTCCAGACAAACTGCCTTGACATAATAAGGTCCATACAAACTGTCTTGACATAATAAGGTCCAGACAAACTGCCTTGACATTATAAGGTCCAGACAAACTGCCTTGACATAATAAGGTCCAGACAAACTGCCTTGACATAATAAGGTCCATACAAACTGTCTTGACATAATAAGGTCCATACAAACTGTCTTGACATAATAAGGTCCAGACAAACTGCCTTGACATAATAAGGTCCAGACAAACTGCCTTGACATAATAAGGTCCAGACAAACTGCCTTGACATAATAAGGTCCAGACAAACTGCCTTGACATAATAAGGTCCATACAAACTGTCTTGACATAATAAGGTCCAGACAAACTGCCTTGACATAATAAGGTCCAGACAAACTGCCTTGACATAATAAGGTCCAGACAAACTGCCTTGACATAATAAGGTCCATACAAACTGCCTTGACATAATAAGGTCCAGACAAACTGCCTTGACATTATAAGGTCCAGACAAACTGCCTTGACATAATAAGGTCCAGACAAACTGCCTTGACATTATAAGGTCCATGCAAACTGCCTTGACATAAGAAGGTCCAGACAAACTGCCTTGACATGAGAAGGAAAAAAACTGCCTTGACATGGTATGTTCCAGACAAACTGCCTTGACATAAGGAAAAAAACTGCATTGACATGTTTTGTTCTAGACAAACTGCCTTGATATGAATGATAAGGTCAATACAAATCGCTTTGACATGATAACCAGATAAATTTTGACTTCTACATGTGACCTACTTGAATGTTTTATCGTCAGGACTCTTCGAGTAAGTGTGGGGGCTGCCGTCCTTTGTCTCGTCCCAGGGGTAGTTAGACACATAGTCACCATTATGCATGTTGGCAGACAGCACAAACGGAATGGAGTGTAGCCACATCATCACCATCTGTGTCTCGGCCTCCAGCTGGTACAATGTAATGGAAGTGTACACTAGTTTTTAACAGACAAAAAATAGTTTTACAGAACACATGCATTTGCCTGAATAAAAGCATACATTTAGGAATCTATGACTGTCAGAAATTGCCTTTATCTGTTATTTGATGACTTATTTGAGGGTTCAATGCAGAATTGCATTACATGTATCTCCGTTCCTATTTACATGTAGTTACTACAGTATTGCAGTGAAACCCTCAAATTTTTGAAGTACTGTAAGTAAAGAACGAATGAAATAATCAGATAAGGCCAAAACAAAAAGTCTGTTTCTGGTCTTTTTCCCAAAAAAATTAGGGTAGGTAAGTAGGAAAATATTTTTTTTCTTTTTTTTTATAGAATTAAATCCTAAATTCAAATCAAGAACATCAAAAGCATGTTTTCTTGAACATATTACATATTATGAGTGTTGCACAACTCTAACATGCCTTAAAAACCTAAAAAAAAATATATATATAAAAAATGTCGTGCCCTAAAAAGTTTAGGGTTGGGGCCTTAAAAATAGGGTAGGTTGGACGACCTGAAACAAACTCTTTCAACATTTTCATTGTTATAATATTTCTATTTAATGATTACTTAATGGTTATCCATTCCTTATAGTGTATTATGTTTTACTGTTTATTTGTCCAATGTTTTAACCTTAAAAGGCTTATATACAAATATTTATCCAAACAAAACAATTTTCCTACTGTTTGATCATGTTTATTAAAACCAGAGTAGACTCCTAAATTCACATGTTTAGCTATTAATATAGTCATATGTATTTAAGTTACTGCTATAACACACTCACTGAATAAGAATAACTAGAAAATTGCAACTGCATTAAAATATCTGGTAACACACTGGCAGATTGATTGCAACTGCATTAAAATATCTGGTAACACACCGGCAGATCGATGTGCCTCAAGATGTACAAGGTTTACATGGCTGGACGTCTAACAAGCATACCTGTATTTATTATATTCAGACCTAAACTGTGTGCAGGCTTTGGAAAACAAAACAGAATTGCAGAATGATTCAACATTATTACCTTTCCAGCGTATTGTTTCAAATCGTCCTCCAGCCTATCAAGATGATTGTTCTTATGGCCTGGTGTCCGCTCCTTTTTGAAGAATTCCTTGTCCAAGTCTGGGAAGTTTCGGTTTAGGTCCACGTTGTTACCATTGGTCCGACCAACCAGCCAGTCTTTAGCACCCTCCTACAATATAAAATCATTATCATCATCATCATCATCATCATCATCTCCATCAGGGTAACTGTACCTGCTTTCATCATAAGCATTATTTTAGAATCTAAAATCTTTTTGTTGTATTTTCACAGATCCATACAGTTATTCTGTATAACAGCAACATTGCAATTCAAAGCTGTTTATAATGTATATGAGCCAATTAAAAGTATATAGATTTATTCTAGGGTTCTTTAAATCCCCGTGACTGAATATGCATGCGGTAAAATTAATCTTGAGTTGGTAACTCTTAATTCGGTGCTGCAGTTTTGGGGCTTGGTCTGGCTGGTCAAGCCGTTTATAGAGTATGGTTTTTCAAAATATGTAAGTTATATTATATATATATATAACTCGTCGTCAGTAGGTTTAGGATAGTTGTGCATGTTATTCAACAGCCAGACAAGACCTGACACGTACATGTCCTAAAGGAGTTGGCCTGATAATCACGACCATTTTTCTCTCGAATAAATCCAACGTATCAATCATCAAGTATTGATCTGCGTATAAACATGTCTGATATGGACCAGTTCGATATTGGAGAGATTTTAAAGGGGCAACATATATGTGTAAGAATTGACTACAAGAAATCCGTGGATTCATATGTCTCGCCTAATGGGGGCTGGACTTAAAAATAAAAAGGTCAATGATGCTTAAATTGAATTGAATTGGATTTTATAGTCGCACCAACAGCTAAGGTCATATGGCGACTTTCCAGCTTCCATTGGTGGAGGAAGACCCCAGGTGCTCCTCCGGGCAATATTCGTGCACGGGCGGGCACCTGGGTAGAACCACCGACGTTCCGCAAGCCAGCTGGATAGCTTCCTCACATAAAGATTCCTAGGCCACTGAGGGATCTAACCTACAGCGGTGAGGGGCAAGTGATTTCAAGTCAGAGACGTAAACCACTCGGCCACGGGCGCCCCTTCAATGATGCTTAAATGAAAGTTTGTAAACATTTTAGCAACTAAAAACAATCGAGTTTGCCGTTCGCTGAGATAACATTTAAGAACAAAATGCCATTTTATTAAAAACAAGAGGCCCAAGAGGGCTGAGGATGCTCTACTTGCTAAAACGGCTCTTATAGCAAGGGTTGTCGACATAAAATTCCCATCAGTAGTTTTTTTAAAACATTACAAAAACAACAGGGATAGATCGCTCACCTGGTAATAATGGGCAATAAGTCTGCTGTGTCTAGTCTGGCATGGGCATTTTTTAATTTGTCCCACTTTCTTCTATGAATGAAATTTCATAAAAATGGGTGTGGGGGTTGGGTGTGGGTGTTAGGGGTGGCAGGTGGGTGGGTGGGGGGGGGGGGGGGGGATATTAACATTTTAAACAAATATGGTAAAGATCAGATAAAAAATGAAGTAACTACAGATTTAACAAAGGAAAATACAATATAGCATTTTTCAACAAATCAAGGGCCATAACCTGCCGTTACTAACTAGATCTAGCTGGTTTTCGAACTTGTCCATAATTTCATTTGATATACCATGCACAACTAGACATCATACTGAGGCTTCCAGCCAAATTTTGTAAAAATCCAACAAGCCGTTTAGGAGAAGTAGCGCTGACAACAAATTTAAAGTAAAAATGTCAAAGTGCCATAACTCCGTCATAAATCAGCAAACTGGAACAAAAGCGCGATATGCACAATTAGACATCTTATCGATGCTTTCTGCCAAGTTTTGTCAAAATCCAAAATGGCGTTTAGGAGGAGAAGCGCCGACAAGAAATTAAAAAAAAAACGGGGAAAAAAAATGCAATAAGCACAGCAATGCTTCCTGCTAACACGGTGTTAACATAAAAAAAATATATATATATATATATGAGCCGCAACACACGAAAACGTCCCTTCGGACGTTCAGACGACAACGTCATAACGTAACATTTTATGACGTCGGCCGGTAATCAATTAATTACTAATCAAATTTCTCGTCACTTCTGTGTTTTACCTAATTATTATATCATAGGGAATATGTTTCTTAATATAAATAGTTGATGCTATAGAAAATGGTAATTGTTTATGTTTTTTGTTGTTTATTAATCAACAACGTCGTCCAAGACGTCAACGTCATAGCGCAAAATTAATGGTGAGTACAATCTTTAATTTTCAAATTGAGATAAAATCATTTTAAATTAAGATATCAACATAAAATAAAGAGATTTTTAAAGAGAAAATCACCGTGTTTCATAAACGTCAAAAAACATAAAATGTGAAAATTTTGTCTGAAGGGTCGTTTTCGCGTGTTTCGGCTCATATATATAATGAAATAAGAAAATTAAAAAAAAAAATTGAATTAAAAAAAATATATTAAAAATTTAACAAACAAAACAAAATAATAAAAAATAAAAAAAAGATTTGATAAAAATAAATATAATATATATATAGATATATATAGATCTATAGATCTATATATCTAGGTATTAAAAAAATAAATAAAAAAATTAAAAAATATACCGAAGTTTACCGAAGGTTCATAATTTATATACAAACGTGTGTGTAAAAAAAATCATTAAAAATAATAATGAAATGGGAAGTTGTTCACATTGAACCTAAATCTCTTGAAGATCTAATCCCCTGTTTGATGCTGGATTAATCGTAATTATCAATTGAAAAGAAACTATAACTTTTCCAATAAACAAATTAATTTTATGGCAGGCTAATTTCCTCAGGACATCCACTGCAGGTTGTTAAGTCCAATATTCATGTATACATATACATTTTCTTTGATTATCCACACAAAGACACCCACTGGTTACTATGTTACCTGCTTTGTGGGGATTTAATATTATTCAAAAGAGATTCTTCTTTTCATGCTTCTTTAAAGGACAATAAATCAGTGTGAATGGTGTTTTTTTTAAATACTGGGGTTAGCGTATCAGTGGTAGCAGTAGCAGGCTTGCATTATAAAAAAGAAATGTTACAAGTCTGAGGTTGGTTGGTTGAAGAGGTTCTATTAGGTGCCATATAACCTTTCATGTGTTGTGCGCCTTAAAACCCCAATTCAATTCAATTACATCACTTTCAGCAGATGTTAGGCTATATATATGATTGGCAATGTTTCATGGTGGAGGCCGCCCTTCCACTTTTCCTGGCTAGAACCATTACTGTATCACTCCCACCATATGTAAGATTCGACACTTTCTGACTTTACTACAAGTCAAGCTCTCAGTTGGATTCGAACCCACAGCGATGAGAGACGAAAAGGTTTAAAACACAGGGTCTTTACTACTAGTTTGAGGACCAGGCCCCTAAGCTTACTTCCAATGCTTTGGACATGGGAAAGAGAACATTTAACCCTTAACCCGCTAAGCACGACTATAATGGCCTTTGCGTCCATTGTAAACCCAGATCAGCCTGCGAGTAAAAAGCTGATCAGAGATTACAAATTGTCTGGCTGCTGATAGTCATTTTCCCAAAAACACCCCTTTGTCACAATATTAAATCGAATACTATTCTTAATTCGATGTATAACTGTGGTTTCAGAGAAGAAAATATTTTAAGGTTTCTCCATCTACAAGTCTATGTAAAACTAATCTGAGCCTTCTCTGACATAAGGCCTATAAAAAAAAATTGTGTGGTTCGGGTCACCCGACCCTACCTACGAATACCCTCCGACCCTGACGATTTTTTGGTCCATTTCGAAAAAAAAATAAAAAAATTATAGTACATAATTCAGTGCATCTTCTTTGCGTTCATAAAAAAAAAAAAAATCCGACCTACCCTACCTATCAATTTTGAACATGTTACCAGAACCACACAATTTTTTTAGGCCTAAAAGCCTATTTTGTGTGTTCTTTTTTGTACACAACCAGATGAAATAACAAAATCGTAAAAAGGGCTGGTAAGGTCAGAGAAGGCTCTGATTAGCTGATGCTACTTGTAATATATGAGAGCTCTGTGCCTTGTGGTTTCAGAAAAGATTCTTTAAAGTTTTTCCCTATAAGTCTATGAAAAACATGCAAAATCTTACAATATACAAACTTTGGGCCCCACCCCGGGGCACAGCCATTTTTGACCCCGGGGACTTCATTTGAACAAAATTAGTCAGGCATTCCAGGCGCTCATTTTAAAAGAAAAACTGTCTAAATTTGTCCAGCGGTTCTTGAGAAGAAGATTTTTTAAGGTTTTAACCATATATGGTAATGGTGGCCATCTTGGATGTCGCACTGAACTAATTTTAACAAATCTAAAAACCATTCATCTGAGGATCATCCATATGAAGTTTGGTCCAAATTGGCCAAGCGGTTTCTGAGGAGAAGTCGTTTAAAGCAAAATATAACGACGACGGACGAAGAGTGATCTAAAAACGTCAATCTAAAATTTTAATGTAAATTAACAGTGTAAAAAGTAGGTCAAGGTCATTTATATTGACTTAATTTGGGTAGGAACATATTGCTGCCATAAAGATGTGTGTATGAAGTTTGGAAACTATGGCTTTTGGTATCTGAGAAACAAGTTAATAAAAAACGTGAATGTAAAGCTTTCATGTAAATTAACAAAGTGCCTAAGGTAGGTCAAGACGTATTATTGATGCTTTTCTGTATACATGTATGGCACTGTAAAATGTGAATAAAAAAAGTTTAGGGTATTTGTGTATTTAAACTTCTGACCACTATCCCAGAGTCCCATAGTGACCCTGGAGCAAATTATACCGATATTCCCAAAATCATTACAGTTTATTGAGAAAGAAAAATAGATATTTGACCGAATTTACCTCTCTCACCCCCTACCCACCCCCACAGTATATACTGTAAATATAATCCCTTCATCAATATGTCCATTTGTGACATAATTAAAAAAAAAAAGGACCCCCTGTTACAGGGAAGATTAAAATAATAAATCATCTGAGTCTCTTTCATAGTCGACTATAATATAAATTAATTTGCAAAAGTATGAAAAAATTACACTTTAACTGAATTATTAGTATATTTAATGCCCCTTCCTCAAGGCCCCACCGATGGCGTAAGTATGTTGTTTACCTTTCATAGACGATTACAAATATACTGAAAGGAGAAAGAAACGTGACGCGGGAATTTCCGCTATATATTGTATATACTGCACACTTACTTCCATATATATTCCAAGGCAATCCCAAGATGATGTTTTGTAAAAAAAATAATTGCAGTTTAATAGTTGGAGAAAGGACACAACTGTGATGTTGTAGATGTTTTAATCACAGAACACGTTGTAACAAGAAATTCATAAATGTTGGAATTCCTCTTTAGAAATTGAGCCAGTTCAGTACCGTATTTAACGCGAAGAGTTTGCAAAATTTTGCATCCTAAGTTTGCTCACATGCTTGAGCCAAACGCGTTCTCTGTAAACAATGAAACTTTGCAGGAATACTATTTGCTGTGTAACAGTGTTACGTGTTCTTTTAGTATTTTTTCCGAAAGGAAATATCTTACATAGCCATGTACCATTGGATTAACAGCAGCATATTGTACATACAATGTTTAGCGGAAATTCCCGTGTCGCGTTTCTTTTTTCTTTTTGCTTTCAGTATACCAAGTTATGTGCAAAAATATTGAAAAATGACACTGAATTATTAGTTCATTTGATGCCCCTTCCCCAAGGCCTCACCGCTGATGTAGGAGGAAAGAAATGTATACAGTGTAATCCCATCACCATAATTTTTCATTTTCATTTGAGACATAATTACAAAAAAAAAAAAAAAAAAAAAAATACCACCCCCTACCCACTCCCGAACCTGGGCAGACGACCGAAGTTAGAAATAACAAAATCGTTTCATATGTTGTTTATCTTTCATAGACGATTACGTAAACACCAAGTTATGTCCAAAAATATGGAAAAATGACAAGTGTAATTGAATTTTTAGTGTATTTGACACCCCCTCAGGGTCCCCGAGTGCGGAGCCAAAAATAATGATATTCTTGCACACCGTCATATGGTGAAGTCATACCTTAAGTTTGGTTGAATTTAAGTAGTTTAGGAGGAGATACAGTAACGGACGGACAGATGTGGGTATAAATATTAAATCTCCGGCTCTGTAGTTGCAGAGAAGGTTTTAAGTGTTTCCCAATATAAGTCTATGTAAAACTGTGACCCCGGGACAGGGCCATATTTATACCATTTTCTATCAAAAGTGTCAATGTCAACTATTTATGAAGTATCATTCAAATATGCATTACTAACAATACCATAAACTTCGACATTAATACATTTATATACCTTTTTAATATATTACTTGAATAAATATGATTAAAACTTGCAAAAGTAGTACTAGTAATATATATTAGTAGTAGTAGCATAACACCTGATGTATCTATTGTGCAATTGATGTGACAAATGCTCAATATGTGACTTTCTTTGTATATATACAATCATGTACAAGAATTTTATTGTCTGTGTCGTGTTTAGTTTTTTATGTTTTATATTTTCTAATAGCTATACTAAACATCTTTATTTCAATATAAATCTAAATCCACTCTTGTCCTTACTGTTTGAGGAAAAATTGTTTTGTAACTCATGAAGTTCATGTTAATTATATACCAACCCAAACTATGATGATTGTTTTGATATTTATCTATTCATCACCGACGGATAAAGCAAATAATAGGTTTCAAAACAGCGCATCTTCCTTTTCAAACACAAATTCGAACTTTGCGCAAAACATGCTCGAATTGCGCAGACACTTGTGTATATTTTATATCTTTTAACCCCTTGCGCAATTCCAGAATCCTCCATATGCTCACATTGCATATAACATATACAGTACCAAAATATGTGCAAAATTGATGATGTCAGTTTTAGTTTATTTGACCTTTTGACACCCGAAGGCCCGTAGTTGCGGTGTCAAAACTAATGTTGCTCTTGCTCGCCACTATTAATTCATTTGGGGAAGTCATACACTAAGTTTAGTTGAATTGTGTAAGGAGGAGATACATATATGGTGACACAGAGGCATTCACAATATCCCCTTACACTTTGTTGGGACAATGTGTTCATGTGCCATTAACAACAATTTAATACACTAAAGCCATTTACCTGCTTAGCAGCTTTATTCCAGCCATCTGGGTTCATCGACGGCATGATGTGAATGCGAGTACGTTTCATCAACCATCGAATGGAGTCTCTGTCAAACTCGTCTTCCACAATGGCATCATCATTCGTGTATATATCACACATATAGTCCATCAACTTCAGCAGGATTTCTCGGCCCACAACCTCATTCCCATGCATGTTACCAATGTACTTGAACTCAGGATCACCTTTAAGTGATATAAATAAAATATTACTTATTTTGCATAAACCTGAATTGTGCCCTTACAGATAGATGGACCATCATTTCTAGGATAAAACACACCCACATTTATTGTAGAAATTCATTAAATAAAGGCACTAGGATAGATCTTTTATACAGGATCTCTTGGTTCTTAACACAATATGTCCGCAGAAAAATTTTTGGATCCCAGATCAAGGGGTAAGGTGTCAAAATATGCTCTTGTAATTGAGTGACATCGTACATTCACAGAAGAACCTGCTCAATCCTCTAGAAATGTATGACATAACAGAATGAAGGATTGTTTGATTGTTGCAAATTTTGCCAGAAATTCAAATGGAGTCATGTATTGTGTAATGTTTTGACAGATTGTGGGGATTATTATAAAAGGCACTGAACTGGTTTAAAGCAGGTATTAAACTGATTAAAACAATGTTGAATGGAGAAATCAGAGTATCTGTAATTCTGAACACAGCTTAGGCCAGGGGGAAAAATACCTGTGTTTCTGGTTACCCGACCGTCCCTATTTTTTGGCGCCGACCCTACAGTTTTTTTATCATAAAAAAATATTAATTAAAAAAACATAAAAAAAAAAAAAAAGATGTTCCGTGTTATTTGTTGAAAACAAACATGTTTTAAGTTTTCCTGAAAAAATGTCCCAGAGTAATGAAGTTATAGACAATGAAGTGGCCAAATTATCACGTAGCACCTTAACTTTTTCTTCGAACATCTCTTTCAAATATTCATAGATTTTGATAGATTTTGATAAGAATACATGCAAAGATTCATATTAAAATAAATGGCAATATGGGATTATAATAGTTTTCCTAATTAAGAGATTGTATAAAAATACCATTAATTTCCGCACTGCCACGTGAAACAGATATACATTTCACAGTATCCAATATATTTGCTATTAATTTATAGGTATGTGGTTTTATATAAAACAAGAAATGTCACAGTAAGTGACAAATGCCGTAAGTGTGACCTTGACCTTGGAGCAATATGAAACCAACAGATATATTTAAAAAAAAAATATTAAAAAAAAATCAAACATACAATAAAAATCAAATAAAAAAAATAAAAAAAAATATAAAAAAAAATTAATAAAAAATAATTATTTTTTTTCGCGACACGACGTCTTGTTGTGGTGAGCAATTCGGAAGTTATTTGAAAATCCTTTGATTATTGTCCGAGTTATGAAGCGGAGACGATTGTATAGACGAACGGATTTTGAACTTTGATCTCTAAGTGTGGCCTTGACCTTGGAGCCACGGACCTGGATTTTGTGCGCAACATGTCGTCTTGTTGTGGTGAGCAATTGTGCAAAGTTATTTGAAAATACATCCATTATTGTCAGAGTTATGAAGCGGACACGAGTGTACAGACGAACAGATTTTGACCTTTGACCACGAAGTGTGACCTTGACTTTGGAGCAACGGACCAGGTTTTTGTGCGCGACACGGCGTCTTGTTGTGGTGAGCAATTGTGCGAAGTTATTTGAAAATCCGTCCATTATTGTCAGAGTTATGAAGCGGACACGAGTGTACAGACGAACGGACAGACAGTGCGACTACTATATGCTATACTGTGTTGATGAGCCGTTAAACAACATTCAATTGTACTATATGCCACCCTTCGGGGGCATAAAAATATCCAGAAGACTGAGAAGTGGTATAAATACTAAGCGTAATGTCAAAAATCAAACAAATATATGCAATATAAAAGATGATTTGTGTGCGTCAGCATGATAGGACACTTAGGCTGTCATTCTTGAATTAAAACTTAAGCCCCTAGCAAAGATGCTATTTATATTAAAATAGAATCCGATTAATTTTGACATCCATGAAAAAAATATAAGAAAAAAAAATACCTACCTACCTACCCTAATTTTTTCAACCGAGTAACCAGAAACACAGGTATTTTTCTTTCTGGCCTTATATGCGCCATATTTTGACCTTGCACGTAAATCACATTTGTAACGCATTATGCCATATTTGGTAAGCATGAACAATTATGGTCTATGGATCAAGAGGTTTTTACATTTTCAGGGGTATTTTACATGGAAATGTCTCTTATCTGAGGCTCTGGTTAGGACGATGCATATATTATGTCATGTGTATATCTCATAATCTGTATGCAATTTTGTTTGCATATATATATATATATATTTCAGTCAAAGAAATTAGGATTTTTGTTCACTGTCTTTTGCACGGCTGTTTTTGAAAAATCGCGGCCTACATTTGGAGGAGTGGGTGGGGTAAAAACAAGTGTTTGTTTGTTTTGTTTTTTGCTAAACACCTCCAAACTCTTACTTTCTCAATATTGTTATGTTTTGTATACATTTATAGAAGAAAGATGATCTAAAATGCACCTTTGTGAAAATACTTTAGCCCATAGACACCCTGTTGGCGCGAATTGGTGCATAACATAGTGTTAGCAACTTATTTTGCACACCATGTTTGCATATTTGCACACCCAGTTCTTGAATTTCTGCCTAATACACTGACTAGCCGGAATTATTATATCATCATTTGGACTACTACAATTTTCATAAACTATATAAAATTTCTAGATTTTTCTAGCCCAAATTAATATTTACTAGTTTTTCACCTTCGGGCTAGTTCTAATTTCGACCACTGATATATCTATATATTAGTGGTGTTCCGATAATCGATTATAGTCGAGCATTGGTCGCCACTGAATTGATGACGGTCAATCATCGACCATAAAAATCTGTAGTTGATCATTTAAAAAAAAGCGGATTAGAATGTACTATACAATAGGTTATTAATTTGAAAAGCCGAGACGCTTGTTTTGCAAATTATAAGTAAGGCAAAAAAAAAAAATAGGTGCGTTTCCTATTGCATGCTCTAAAAATATAGGGTCGGTAGGTAGGCATTTTTTTTATGTAAGATATTGTGAGATTCTACATGTATTTATCTCATAAACCCCATACAAGTTGATACAGCTGAAAGTTGCTCTGTGATCTCAGTTTACCTCGATATATTGTGATAAATCATTGTTCAGAACAAATAAAATATATATATATATATATATTTATTTTTTTCATTTTTTTTTTTCATAAAAAGTTTTAGGGTCGGCCCCTTAAAAATAGGGTCGGTCGGGCCACCGGAAATACAGGTATTTTTTTGTTTGGCCTAAACCGTTTTTTTGGGTACATTAAACAAGAATAAATACAGCAAAATACATTTTATGATTAGCGTAACTTGGTTGTAATATAAAATATATCTACTGTAAAAAGATGAAAATGCAGCATAAATATATAAGACCAAATAAAAAAGTACCTGTGTTTCCGGTGGCCCGACCGACCCTATTTTTAAGGGGGAAGACCCTAAAACTATTTATGCAATTTTTTTTAAAAAAATATATATATTTTTTCCATTTCTTCTGAACAAAGATTTATCTGACACATAGCTTACATCATGGAAGTGAAACATAACACCATTCTATATTTTATGTAACCCACTGGGCACTGGTGGTATTTGCAAATAATTACCAAATTACACAGCAAAATTGGAAAATATTTAGGTAAGCCATATGATTTGCCTGGAATGTCATATGATACATTCAGAGTTTAAACTAAAAGGGACACTGTCCGTAACTTTTAGCTTACAAAACACCCAATAATTATGTTCGCAAACATTATACACTAAACATTATTCAATATTTACTAATTAAAAGCAAGATTGTTTAACGGAATTTCTATCGCGGTACAAAAAAAGCAAATCCACTTCGTGGGTTTGAACTCGCAGCCTAAACTCGCAGTAAAACTAAGTGTGCGTGAGCGTAAAGTTGTCGGAACTCACTCCCGACTGAGCTAAGCGGGCTACACATATTACGCAATACTACTATGGTGAAAACCTTGTGCGCTATGGAAGTCACGTGAACGCATAAAAGGTAAATATTGTGGGTCCCACTTTTATTTACATTTAATAATTAAAACTTTTTTTTTTCAAACTCACGAATGTATTCCTACCTACTTCTTAGGGTCTATCCTCATGTTTTCATGTATACATTTCAATGAATAAAAGTCAGACAGTTATTTAGTTATGCTCAATATCTGCTTACTTACGGACAGTGTCCCTTTAACAATTTTCTTTCAGGTAAACAATGTGATGCTAATTACTAATTTAGTAAAATGCATGTTAAACAAAGGTCTTCTGGTTTAAAGTGCCTATTATTTGTAACATGAATGCGTAATTCAACTGGGGCAGTCTTATATCCAGGTAAACTGACAACATCACAGAAATTTTCCTGAATTGTTCCTGTTATGCTCCCTAGTCAGAGAAAAATATTATGTCGAATCAGTGGGGGTCATCCGTGTAATTAACTTACCAGCTAACTGAATATACAATTAACACCAATGGACATAATTAGTTCCTTCAGTGTCATAACAACATGCGTAATGCAGCAATATCTGTTATTTCTTTTATTGGTCAACCTAACTGAAAAAGCAAGTGTGAGGAACTAGCAACTCCTTATGTGTGATACCACTATAACAGCTGTTGTTGTGTACAAAATGATTATACATGTACTTTGCATAAGAGTTGACTTTGTATTTGCATTTAGCATGCATCTGTGTAGAAAAGTAACTGTACTTTCATAAAAAAGGTTGTGGTAGAAACTAAACTAAGTCTTATCGAATTACTATGCTAATTAATTTTTTTCTATAACTATCAAATAATGCATGAACTTGTTTAAAGGGACACTGTCCGTAACTTTTAGCTTATAAAACACACAATAATTATGTTCGCAAACATTACACACTAAACAATATTGAATATTTACTAATTAAAAGCATGATTGTTTAATGGCATTCAATCGCGTTACAAAAAAAAGTAAATCCGCTTTGTGCGTTTGAACTCACAGCCCAAACTAAAATTACACTCACAGTAATAATAGTGTGCAAGAGCGTAAAGTGGCCGATCACGCTCCCGACTGAGCTAAGCGGGCTATACATATTGCGCAATACATACTGTAGTGAAAACCTAATGCGCTAATGGAAGTCACGTGATCGCAGAAATGGTAAATATTGTGGGTCCCACTTTATTAACATATAATAATTAAAACTTTTTTTTTTCAAACTCACGAATGTATTCCTACATACTTCTTAGGGACTATCCTTATGTTTTCATGTATACATTTCACTGAATAAAAGTCAGCCAGTTATTTGGTTATGCTCAATATCTGCTTACTTACGGACAGTGTCCCTTTAAAATAATTTAAATTTGCGCTTTAAAAAAAAATAGTGTGAAAATCAAGTCGCATGATCCAAATTTCCACAAAATTTTGTGTTATAATGTTTTGGCGGTCCCTTAGGATTTGGGAAAGAAAAAGAACTTTAGAAAGAGAAAACTCACCTTGCACATGTTCTCCTGGCTTTTCGGCAAACTCAATAACCCATAGTTCACTACCATTTACGGTTTTCTCTGGTATTTTGAAATCGTTGGCTGGTGGTAATTTGTAAATTCGTGTGTTGTCTGGACATTTGTTGTGAACTTCTGTCATAACAGCTCGCATGCTGGCATCGTCATGGTGCATAGCCAAGTCGTATCCTGTACTTTCTGACCATATTATTGGCAAAATTGCAATGAATAGCAGAGTTTTCTGCATTTTGAGCCAATATGTCACGGCTGAAACGTGGTATGAATTGACCTGTCTGTTCCTATGGCGAGTTTTCAATTAATACAAGCCAAAAATGTCAAAAAGAAATAAAAATCGACCCTTTCCTTCCTTCTCCTGTCACGAATATTTATTTATGTTGTGATTGACGTCATCAAATCATGTATAATGAGGGATGATTTATTTTACACCTCAGGATACATGACATTCTATCAGTATTAATTGTTGAATTATATTTAGAACCTACTCATTGAAGTCTCTTTACACATAAATAGTAATCTATTTAGATTTTTTTCATTTAAACAACAATATTCAACGATTTTACTGAATTTGAGATGCAGTTTCAATGGTTGGTCCCTTTCAAGCGTTTTCCTTTTACTTCCACCCACACACTCTTTTGATTGGCTAGTATTATATTCTACTCGATTTTGATTGGTTCAAACTGGTCGATAATTTAAAGTACGATTGTCAGGCTATGGAAGCCTGTACGGTGACAACCGATAATTCAGTATATCGACCCTCCCTGGATAATTTGAGTTAACAACTTCAGGCCTGCCAAAACATTTTAATACAATCCTGAGATTTTTAAAAGTTAAGATTTAAAACGCGCGAAGAACATTTTAACTGGACATTTGTAGAGCGCGACTTGATTTCCACACTGTTAATTGAAATTATTTATGCAATTAATACAAGTTGATGCATTGTTTGATAGCAGGACCCGTCTATATTACATGTATATGAGTCCCTGATTATAGCAAATAATAATTGAATTGAATTGAATGTTGTTTAACGGCTCATCAACACAGTACAGGTTATTTAGAGCGAGAGAGGGGAAGGATACATAGGAATACGGGAACCTGCCCTACTCTTATTATCGAATAGATTCCTATGGTTCTTTAACGTGCTCGGTTGATAGACCGATACACGGGACCGTCCGGTTTACGTCCCCATCCGACGGACGAGGCTAAGGAAAAGTGTCTTGCCCAAGAACACACCGACGGAACTCAGTGGCACCACGGAGGATTGAACCCGGGGCCTCCGATTACAAATCCGCCGCGCTACCGACTGCGCCACGCCAGCCCTAGCAAATAATAAATTAGCATAGTAATTCGAAAGACTTGGTTTAGTTTCTACCACAACTGTTTTTTTTTATGAAGGTGCACTTACTTTCCTACACAGATGGGAGCTTTAAAATGCAAATACAAAGTCAACTCTACAAATTATAATGGTCGTACACAGCATGTACCTGTATATCAGCTGTTATACACAAGGAGCGCACTTACTTTTCTACACAGATGCATGATAAATGCAAATACAAAGCCAACTCTTATGCAAAGTATAATCATTGTACACAGCAGCAGCTGTTATAGTGGTATCACACATAAGGAGTTGCTAGTTCCTCACCCTTGCTATTTCAGTCAGGTTGACCAATTAAAGAAATAACATATATTGCTGAATTATGTCCTTAGTTGTTAATTGTATATTCAGTCAGTGCATTACACGGATGACCCCCACTGATTCGACACTTGTATATATTCCTCTGATTAGGGAGCGTAACAGGACCAAATCGGGAAATAGCTGATAAACTGTGGAAGTATATAGCTGTTAAATCATGAACATTTTGTTTTGATGGAACACCCGGAGATTGTACACTTAAATCCGGTGTAACTTCCATAAATTTCCTGGTCCAGTTATTTCCCGTTACAGCGGAGATCCGGAGAGAAAAATACGGAGAATCACACTTAAATCCGGAGGTCCGGAGAGCGACTGAAGAATCCGGAGAATCTGGTTATCCGGATACCTGTAGTGTAACTCAAATAAATCAAGATTGTATGACTTAACTTTACGGTGTATAGGGCATATCATGTTAACATAACACAGTTCGCGGTTTCTAAATAGACAAGTTTCCTCAACAATATCATCCTAAACAGCTATATACACTGCATTGAGATAAACCCTATACGTGGGTATAAGCATGGATATACAGGTACCCTGTATGTAGATCTATGGTACAAGCGTTTATTTATCCTCACTGTATTGCACTGGACATTTTAGCGAACAGTCATAGACATCAATATCAAATGGTATTGATGTCTATGGTTTGTCTCATCCGAAGGACTAGTCAGGTGTGAAATAATTTTTAAGTATTTCGAGAATTAATCCAAATTCGGTCATGGCTGGGCAAGAACGTACGCAAAATCCCTTTATTACTAAACCATGGTGCTAATCATTACACCAAGGCGACACCTGTCTCTCTATAATTAAGTGTATATCGCGGTAGCGACTGTCTCAACCATGACAAGCCAGTGTACGCTTTTAACTACTGTTTTAGTCTGGTACCCTTCGCTACTCTCTCTTCGTGAGGTCAGGCAATGGCTGGTGGAATTTTGAATGAGGCATTGTGGGTCAATGTGTCAAAGAGGAGAGAGTAGCGAGCGCAGTAGGGGAAGGGTACCAGACTACTACTGTTTCATAGTCTCGGCCAGCTAGACCGTATCATGCATATGTCTTGCTTGCAGATATCGGTCTGGGCAGATTAGGCCAATTAAAGCGCCCACTAGCGATTAGCACAATTTATTCGCGCGTTTTGCGTGACGTCATGTTGTAAATAGACGTACAACGTCAATTGTTAATGCATCAGTTAACTTTTTTAACGTCAATTGCTGCTTCTCATAAGTTAAAAATAAGAAATTATTATTAAATTAACTTAAAAAGATATATTTTGAAAGTCTCGTTGAATCTCTCAAAATCTCTCCAAAATCGCCCAAAACGAGAGGGCCCAAAACGAGAGGGCGATTTTAAACGTCCTATTTTCCCCAGGCCCTGGTTCTGGATCCGTGTAGTCTCTGTCACCCAGACGTACGCAATCTGCGTCACTTAGAAAAGGTGGGCAGATGGGTGATAGAGACTAGGATCCGTGTAGCATAGCGTAACGAAGAAATCAGAAGTGGGCCGGGTGACCGAGGCTATAATAACCTAAGTTCCGGTTCTCACTTCCGGTTCCGGTTCTAATCAAGAAGGACGTCTCTTCCTTTCTACGGATACTGCATGCAGTCAGTCTGGATTATCACGGTAGTCTCGTTTCCGAGAAAGGGTTTACGGGTTGCATGTATCACTGATAAACGCAGAAGTTCATCGATATCGTCAGCGTGTTCAGAATATTGCTATCCCTACACAGGGGACCGACGGTTGTACATCCCCTCCGAAGGATGGCATACGTCCACAGTACCATGACCGAGTAACATACAGCGGAAGTGCTTCTGAAAAACCCGGGACGTGACCACACCGGGAATCGAACCCGTGACTTCTGGAACCAGAGTCAAGTATGCTCTAAAATCTCAACAAACATTCAGGATGACCCTCATCTTTTCTCTCTTTTTTGCTACAAAAAAAATATCGTTTTCTTTCAGTTTTTGTTCGGGTGTGTCGAGCACGTTTAATATTGGATGACTGTTTTCTTGTTTTCAATACATGTACTGTATCAATGGTGAAATTGTGCTAGTGACTTAGTGGATATGTTTTTTGTTTTAATTTTTTTTAAACAAGAGGCCCAAGAGGGCCTGTAAGGCCCAAGAGGGCCTGTAGACGCTCTACTGTGTAAAAATGTAAAAACGTCATATTTAGCCCTTTCCTATAAACTTTGAGTCGCCACGGCGGCTAGTTTGATTATTGCAAGAAAACAAAAAACACAAACCTAATAGACGCCAACCATTGTGATAAAGTTTCAACAAAATTCATCAAAAGGTTTCCGAGAAGATTTCATATTTAACCTTTTCCTATATAACTCTATGTAAACCTTGGGTCACCATGGCAACCATTTTGATTATTCGATGGTGACGAAAAACACAAATTTGATAGAGGCCAACCCAAGGAACATGTACATGATATTTCACTGGAATGGATTAAGTAGTTTCGTCGGAGATGTCGTTTGAAATTTCCTTAAATTTTACTTAGTTTTAGCCATGGTGGCCATGTTGGACAACTTTCGGCTGCGAAAAACACAAATCTGAGGCGCACTATCCCAAAGATCATTGTGATAAAGTTTCAACAAAATCCTTCAAGAGGTTTCAGAGAAGATGTCAATTTTAGCCCTTTCCTATATAACTGTATGTAAACTTTGGGTCGTCGTGGCGGCCTTTTGATTATTCGACGATAACAAAAAATACAAATTTGATAGAGGCCAACCCAAGGAACATGTACATGATATTTCACTGGAATGGATTAAGTAGTTTCGTCGGAGATGTCGTTTGAAATTTCCTTAAATTTTACTTAGTTTTAGCCATGGTGGCCATGTTGGACAACTTTCGGCTGCGAAAAACACAAATCTGAGGCGCACTATCCCAAAGATCATTGTGATAAAGTTTCAACAAAATCCTTCAAGAGGTTTCAGAGAAGATGTCAATTTTAGCCCTTTCCTATATAACTGTATGTAAACTTTGGGTCGTCGTGGCGGCCTTTTGATTATTCGACGATAACAAAAAATACAAATTTGATAGAGGCCAACCAAAGGAACATGTATATGATATTTCACTCGAATGGATTAAGTGGTTTCGGTGGAGATGTCGTTTGAAATTTCCTTAAATTTGACCTAGTTTAGACATGGCTGCCATCTTGGATGACTGGCGGCCGCGAAAAACATAAATCTGAGAGGGACTATCCCAAATATCATGGTGATTTAGTTTCATCAAAATCCTTCAAGCGGTTTCAGAGAAAATGTAATTTTCAACCTTTTCCTATATAACTCTAAGTAAACTTTGGGTCGCCGTGGTGGCCATTTTGATTATTCGACGATAACGAAAAACACAAACTTGATAGAGGCCAACCCAAGGAACATGTATACACTGGTCAAAATTGCAAACCGGTCATTATATCAAGTACTGTATATTTTTAGTTGATATTTTATACAAATAAATATGGGCAGCAAACAAAACAATCAATACACTTTTTTAACTTCAAAATCCGCACTCGTGGCTTCTTTTGGCGCGAAATCGCATTATTGTCCCGTGCTGCACGAGGTAAGATTTGAACATGTGTTTGTGTTCTCGGAATTGTTTATCGTTTCAATCCCAAACAAAAACTTACTAAAAAAAAAAAAAAAAAAAAATGCGTCGGATGACAACGAAAGAGCGTGGACGGGCCGTCGGTATGATTATTGCTGGTACTTCGATTCGGCAGGTAAAGGACATTGCGGAATTTGTTCATTTTTATTAATTTATTTAATCGATTTTTAACGTTTTATTTTCTATTTTTCAAGTCCAGTATTGTGTATTATAATATTCCTCATCCTTCCGGCAGGTTAGTTTATTCATAAGTTTACTTGTCTGTCCGTCCGTCCGTCCGTCACTTCGTTTGTTCGTTCGTACGTGATTCTGTCTAACCATGTTCATTATTTCTGAAAAAGTCGCAAGAATGAGTTGTTTTTATATTTATAGGTAGCCACAACAGTCAACAGAAGTTTTTCAACAATTCACGACCTTTGGCTCAAGTACAATCGCACCGGAAGTGTTGATGACCTTCACCGAATGCCAAAAAGACGTGTGACAATGCAGCGTCAAGATTGCTACACCCTCAACACCTTCGTAATAGAAGAATAACAGCGACAGATACTGCCAGACGTTTAATAGGCGTCCATAATAGTAATGTGAGTGATCAAACAGTACGAAATCGACTACGGATCATGGGATTGAGAGCGAAAAGACCTTTTGTGGGATTAGTATCGACTGGAAGACACCGACGAATTCGGCTTCAGTGGGCCAGAAGACACTTGAGGTTCACTAGAGCAGACTGGGCAAATGTCGCCTTTACAGATGAGTCCAGATTTAATCTTCAGAAGTCCGACGGCAGAGAGCGAATTTATCGACGACTTGGGGAACGATATTCGGATAATTGCGTCAATGTAAGATCGCATTTTGGAGGAGGGTCAGTGATGGTTTGGGGAGGTATTAGTTTGCACACTAAAACTGATATGGTGGTTGTTCGAGGAAACCTGAACGCAGACCAATACCAGCAACAAATACTTCGACCAACGCTTATTCCCCATATTCGCGCTAACCGTGGGATGACATTTATGCAAGACAATGCACCTTGCCATACTGCAAAAACCATCCGTCAGCTACTTCAGGGCAACAACATTCGAACAATGGAGTGGCCGCCATGTAGTCCGGATTTAAATCCAATCGAACATGTGTGGGACGAAATCGACCGTCGTGTGCGACAGTTACCAAGGCAACAAAATATTGCTGACCTCACAAGGGACATAGTCAATGTTTGGAATAACATACCTCAGTGTTTTCTACATAACTACATAAATTCCATGCGACAATGCTGTTTAGCTGTTGTACGCGCAAACGGCGGTCATACGCGATATTGATTTTTGTAAATTTTGAAATTACTGGTATCTTATCTATGAATTTTGATAAAATAAACTTCTTTGAAATTCATAAAATACTTTGCTTTACTGATGTGATTACTTATAGAACATTTTTCAATACATTTATTTCCAATTTCACTTCTTTTTTTTCCGAGACAAATAAATAAGAAAATAACAAGTGATCGGTTAATAATTGTGACTCGTGTACGATATTTCACAAGAATGGAATAAGTGCTTTTGGGGGAGATGTCGTTTGAAATCTCCTTAAATTTTACCTAGTTTTAGCCACGGTGGCCAACTTCGATGACTGGCAGCCGCACAAATCTGAGAGGAACTATCCCAAAGATCATTGTGATTTAAGCTTCATCAAAATCCTTCAAGCGGTTTCAGAGAAGATGTCATTTTTAACGTTTTCCTATATAACTCTATGTAAACTTTGAGTCGCCGTGGTGGCCATTTTGATTATTCGACGATAAAGAAAAACATAAATTTGAAAGAGGCCAACCCAAGCAACATATTTGTGGTATTTCACAATAATGGAATAAGCGGTTGCGAAGGAGATGTCGTTCGAAATTTCCTTAAATTTGACCTAGTTTTAGCCATGAATGAATGGCGGCCATGAAAGACACAAATCTGAGAGGGGCCCTCCCAAGTAACATTGTGATGAAGTTTCATCAAAATCCTTCAAGCGGTTTCAGAGGAGATATCGATTTTATAAAATTGCTAACAGACAGACGGACAGACAGACGGACAGACGGACGAAAAGTGATCGCATAAGCTCGCCTGGCCTTTGGCCAGTAGAGCTAAAAATCATAATTCAGATCGCAACCGAACGTCAATACCAGAAAATCTAAAAAGACTACCAAATTGGCCTACGAAAGTAGGTCTCTTTAATCTTTTACGCGAACTGTACACTATAGTAAAGTGGCGTACCACCAGATGGTGGAAATAGGCCTAAGAAACCAACGGTTTAAAAATGGCCTTGTTGACAGTATCATCGGAACTGTGGATATGCTACTTGTTAGAGAATAGTTAATGGTGGGGATTTCTTTATTTACACTGTCCGTTTTATTGGGATGACAGTAGGGTTTAAACCCCCAGCGGCCTTTTTTGCCACTGACCGTTCAGTGGGTCCAGTATTTTCCCGTTACACCGGGGCGGTAGCCATATTGTCAACCCTTTTTGTGTTTGTGACGTCATATGCCTTTACTCCTTTTTAACATTGCCATTCATGTTTGTCATTTTACGTATTTTTGGTTTTACGGTGTTTTGTGAAAGCTGCATTTCCTGCTGACAAATTGTTGGTATCCCTATGGGTACGAACTGTGCACCACTTGTCGCAAATTTGTTTTTATATTGCTATGAAAGAGATTTCATGTTGAGTCTTTCTCCAGATACCCAGGCAGATGTTATTGAAGCCTTTAATGAAACCTCTCGGTATCTGGATGACATATTAAACATTGACAACCCTTTCTTACCAATTATGGTTAATAATATTTATCCTAAAGAACTGCAGCTTAACAAGGCTAATATTTCAGATAGTAACGCTTCTTTTCTTGATTTAGATCTCTCTATCGAAAATGGTGAAATTATCCGCAAAATATATGACAAGAGAGATGATTTTAATTTTGACATTGTTTTTTATCCCCACTTAGATGGGGATGTTCCCCGAGCAACTTCTTATGGGGTCTATGTTTACTTTCGTTGTTCAAGAGCTTGTACTCGAGTTGAGGACTTTAATATTCGTAATCTTTGTATAACTAAAAACTACTCCATCAGGGTTACCGTTACCATAAACTTCGTAAAACCTTTGCAAAATTTTAATATCGTAATATATAAAGGACTATCACAACCTGACTTCTATGGTGATGTGATTTATGAACTTCGTAAGATTTTGGTCATGATCACTTTCATACTATCTTTGTTAAACTTGTTAAAAGGTTTATCAAAAGAGGTTAGTACCCTATCACGTTGCAACGTACTGCATGCTTGGTGGTGGACCCTTTTACAGTTCGCCACTATGCTTTCCTCTTTAATTGTACGATGACCGGACAGGCTGTGGACCCTATGATAACGCCTACCTAAAGCCCATTAGGACGGTGGCGTTTGATGTTTGTCCGCGGTCTTGTCTTGTCATTCCCTCAATGATTTATTCTCTTGTTGCTCTGGCTTCTGCCAAGTCATCGAGTACCTTCATTGTGGTTTTCTAGGCTTTTTTTTTTGTGTTTAAATATACACGAGCATCTAGGTGTTTTACTTAGGGAGTTTTACTTATATCGCCTTTTAACGCTGCCTTGTTGGTTAGAGAATATTTCATGGACGGGATTCTTTATTTACACTGTCCCGTTTAATTGGGATTACAATAGGATTAAGTGTGAGGTTTGGTGCACCCTGAAACCTGGTTTAAACCCCAGCGGAGTTATGACCGTTCCAAGGCGGAAGCCCTATTGTCAACCCTTTTGTGTTTGTGACGTCGTTTGCATTATTTATAACTTTTGCCTTCTCGTTTTTCTGTTTGCGTGTTTGTTTTTAGCTCTAATGGTCGAAGACCAGCAGAGCTTATGGGATGACGAGTTGTCCGTCGTCTGTCGTCCGTTGTCCGTCGTCCGTTAACTTGTTCTCGTTAAGACGATAGGGCGTTTATCCAATCTTTACCAAACTTTAACAGGTTGTTAATATCAATGAAAGCTCGGAAAAGTTCGAAAACCAAGCAGATCGGACCAGTATCGGCGGAGTTATAACTATTGATATATAGGGCCTATACATGTAGTTAAAAATGCTAAATTTTGCCTCGTTAAGACGATAGGGCCTTCATCTTTCACTCGATCCTTACCAAACTTTACCAGATTGTTAATTTCAATGAAAGCTCGGAAAAGTTTGAAAACCAGCCAGATCGGGCCAGTATCGGCGGAGTTATGGCCCTTGATTTAGTTAAAAATGCTATATTTTGCCTCGTTAAGACGATAGGGGCTTCATTGTTCATCCGAACTTTACAAAACTTTATCAGATTGTTATTGTCGTTGAAAGCTCAAATAAGTTCGAAAACCAGCCATATCGGACCTGTAACAACGGAGTTATGGCCCTTGATTTAGTTAAAAATGCTATATTTTTGCCTCGTTAAGACAATAGGGGCTTCATTGTTCATGCGATCTTTACTAAACTTTATCAGATTGTTAATATCAATGAAAGCTCGGATAAGATCGAAAACCATTTATATCGGACCAGTAATAGAGGAGTTATGGCCCTAGATTTAGTTCAAAAATGCTATATTTTGCCTCGTTAAGACGATAGGGCCTTCATTTTTCATCCTATCTTTACCAAACTTTACCACATTGTTAAAATCAATGAAAGCTCGGATAAGTTTGAAAAACAGCCATATCGAACTAGTAACAGCGGAGTTATGGCCCTTGATTTAGTTAAAAATGCTATATTTTGCCTCGTTAAGACAATAGGGGCTTCATTGTTCCTCCGATCTTTACCAAACATTATCAGATTAGTAATGTCGTTGAAAGCTCGAACAAGTTCGAAAACCAGCCCTATCGGACCAGTAACAGCGGAGTTATGGCCCTTGATTTATGTTGCCTCGTTAAGACGATAGGGGCTTCATTGTTCATTCGATCTTTACCAAACTTTATCAGATTGTTAATATTAATGAAAGCTCGGACAAGTTCGAAAACCATTCATATCGGACTAGTAACAGTGGAGTTATGGCCCTTGATTTAGTTCAAAATGCTATATTTTGCCTCGTTAAGACGATAGGACCTTCATTGTTCATCCGATCTTTACCAAACTTTACCAGATTTTATGACTTTCTTTTTTTAAATAATTATTATTATTTTTTTTTTATTTTTTTTTTAAATTATTATTAATATTATTATTATTAATTTTTTTAACTCTATGTTGGACCAGTCGGACCAGTAACAGAGGAATTATGGCTCTTGATTTAGTTACAAATGCTATGTTTTGCCTCGTTAATACGGTAGGGCCTTCATTTTTCATCTGATCTTTACCAAACTTTACCAGATTCTTTAGTTATGGCCCTTTTTTTTTTAGTTTTTTGCCCGAAACGTTCAAAACAACGTAAATGGCAGTCACTCGCTTCATTGATGTTATAAGAGCCATGTTAGCCAGTAGACCGTCCACAGGCCCTCTTGGGTTTTGGTTGACTGTCGTCATTGAATGCTACTTTCTCTGTCCGAATTTTATATCTTTCTTTTTTTTATACTTATTTTGAAATACTAGTATGGTAATATAAGTATATGTTCCAACGACATCTCAACCATCTCGGTACTTTTTTTGGTCCTGGTCCGATACAGCTGGTTTTCGAACTTTTCCGAGCTTGCATTCATATTAACAATCTGGTAAAGTTTGGTAAAGATCTGATGGAAAATGAAGTCTCTATATCGTCTTAACGAGGAAAAATATGGCCTTTTTAACTAAATCAAGGTTCATAACTCGGGTGTTGCTGGTCCGATTTGGCTGGTTTTCGAACTTGTCCGCGCTTCCATTGATATTAACAAGTCTGTAAAGTTTGGTAAAGATCGGATTAAAAAAGAAGGACCTATCGTCTTAACGAGGCAAAATATAGCAGTTTTAACTAACTCAAGGGCCATAACTCCGGTGTTCCTGGTCCGATGAGGCTGGTTTTCGAAACTATCCGAGCTTTCATTGATATTAACAACCTGGTAACGTTTGGTAACTGTCGGATGAAAAATGAAGTCCTTATCGTCTTAACGAGGCACAAGTTAACGACGGACGACGGACGGACGAATGACGGACGACGGAATACTCGCCATCCCATAAGCTCTGCTGGCCTTCGGCCAATAGAGATGAAAATCGACCGTTATATATAGCCTAAAATATTCTGAAAATGAAGTAAAACACTTTGTTTTCAACCAACCGCCATGATTAGTTAAAAATATCGATTTCCGCCGTACAGGCTCCCATAGCCTAGATGCCGATACTAATGAATGATTGCCAATTTTGTTATAAAAAAAATAAACAAATAAATAATAACAATCATGGTGTTCTTCAGTTTCACATGAAATGCGCAACAATCTCATTAAAATCATATCCTAATTAAGGTGCCGTAGCGTGACCAAAATCTCAAATACTCACGGGGGTAGGTGCGGAAGGGGGACATTTTTAAAAAATAAACGCTCGTACGTGACTTGTGGTGCATTTTAGGGTCAGGATGAAAGATTTGAATCCGGTCGAAAATACCATTATTCCTTAACATTTTATTCACCTTAGAACTGAAAATTATGGCTCACCTTTTTATTGCGTTTTTCGAGTTTTTAAGTTTTGAGCCTTCGTTTGAAAAGTTTTCTTACGTGAGTAAATGAGTATGGCACGCTACGCGCTTTTGATACTGCGCTAGTATCGAACAGCATGGCAGCATGGTAAAGGGTCTGATTTTAATGAGATTGATGCATGGCCCAAAATAGAAATTGTTCAGATATTAAATCAGAGATTAAAACATTCTATTGGCACTTCTAGTCGTATGATGTTTTACACAAAAGTATTGTAAATTTCTAATTGCAACCATACTTAATTTTAAATTCTGTCAAAAGGCTTACCGAACTAAAACGTTCCTCTGACAGATTACAAATAGAAGCTGATCCAACTGATAAAAGAAAATGTAATTGTTGCATTACGTTTCATTTGTTTTAGAATGTAATTAATATATTCATTTAAGAAGACAATGTATTTACAAGTACTTTGGAGACGACCGAGTATGTTCACGTTTGTGGAATTAATTATTCAACTGGTAATATCCACAGGTGGCTGTATCGTAGTTGGGAACTAAAAAAAAAAAAAAAAAAAAAAAAATAATAAAAAAAAAAAATGTTGTTTTTTTCGTGTTATTTGTTGAAAACAAACATATTTTAAGTTTTCCTGATAAAAATGTCCCAGAGTTACGATACTCTGTGGTAATATCCGCAATATCAATCGATGTATATATATATATCTGTGTGTGTACATATGTCTAATAAACATACACTGAACACAATTTCTAAGTATCAACTTTTGTATCTTAACTAATTTTCTTATTTTAAATATATTTTAGAATAGATATATGATAAGTGTTTTATTTTGACCCATAGTTTGTAAAGTTTATTTTTTGTTTAAATTGTTACATCTTTTGAGAGTTACCCTCCTTTTATATGAAAACATGAAATGTGCTGATAAAACACATAACATGAGTCAAAGATCGCTTAAAGAAAATGTAAGATATACAATTCTTAAAACTGGTATGAAATAATAGAAAAAAACATAAAAAATTACCCATTTATCGCAGATTTTCCGTCTATAAAAAAAAAAAAATATGGATAATCTTAAATTACCTCCCTTTAAATTGAATATTGTTTGAAATTCAAGTAACTGTAATTCAGCGTTAACATTAAATATTTCGAAAATTTCTTTTGCAAACGCATGTGTAGTTGTAATGCTAGTAAAACATGATGTCAAAATAATTTTAACCGGCATATTTTAGAATTAGGAACACCGAAAGCTTCACTTATTCGGAGAATTTAATAAAATCCTATATATCCAGTTGTATAAGTGTTATAACTTATTTCTAAGAAAACACATTGAGTGAAAAGTTTTAAAACATTTTCCTTTGAGCCGGAATATTTTTTGTCAACTTGAAAGACAGAATTATTTATTTTTTTAAGTTTTACTATTTGTAGAATAAGAACATAATGATGTTGTAGGTCTACTCAACGTCTGCGTCAAGGTTGGTTTTCAGTTGTTGGCCAAGTCCTGTTATTTCAGCAACCACTGGTCAGTGAAACTTGAAATATGTCCTCAGTACCATCAAGGACACTGGTAGACACATGTTCCATAACTCTGTATGGCATTTAAGCAAAAACATGGCTGTTTTATTACTTTGAATTTCTGGTTTAAGTTCTTGTTTGACAAGTCCAGTTATTTTAACAACTGAAAGTCGTACATCAACAAAACTTCAGTAAAGTTTGGAATATCAAGGGCACGAGTAGACACATGTTCCATATTAACTCTGTATTGCATTTAATCAAAGTTATTTTCTTTTTTCGACTTCAAAATTCTGGTTAAAGTTTTTAGACAAGTCCTTTATTTCAATAGGTGATTGTTAATTATTAATACAACTTCAGTAAAGCGTGAATGCTAGCAGACACATGTTCCATAACTCTGTATTGCATTTTAGCAAAATTATGGCCCTTTATCTGAATAAATATTTTCTGTATTGTATTTTAGAAAATGTGTAGCACGCTCCTATTTTCGACTTAGAATTGCTTTTATTTTATTTGTTGGCAAGTCCATTTATTTCAATACCCACTAGCCATATATCTCTGCCAAAGGAGCTTGACAAGTGTCATCACTTACAGACACATGTTTCATAACTTTTTATTTCATTTTAGCCAGCTGATATTTTCTTTTTCAATTTAGAGTTTCAGTTAAAGTTTTTTAAGCATCCTCATATATTTCAATGAAACTCACTGCATACATCCAATACAATGACAAGCCTCTAAATGTCTTTAGCCCCATAAACCCCACTCCTACATCTCCACCACCATCACCCCAGATAGACAAATATTTATTATATTCCTTTTAGGTTCTCTTCAGTTACCATATCTGCATCCATCCTGTTCTCTATCTCTCCACCCCCCCCCCACCCCCCACCCCCCCTCCCCCCCACCACACACTCCACCTTACACTCCCCCAATGAACATGTGTTTTTGTTTTTACCCCTATTCAGTAACATTTCACTTCCACTCCCCACCCTCTTCAAGTTCATATTCTGGGGTACTGAAGGTCTTGCTTTGATATGTGGTATATATGTTTACTGACCACCCGCACCCCGCTCCCCGCTCCCCGCTCCCCGCTCCCCTACACCCTCACCTCAGTCACCACCACCTATTAACCTCCACAATTAAGACTTGACTACCATGTTCCATACTATTCTTATAAACACTGGCATATAGTGCATAGCTTTGTCTACAACCTGGCATTGCGTGTAGCTGAAGCTGCTTCTTAAGTCCACTTACTTGTTGATGATATTCACAAAGTCCATCGCTCAAGTATCAGGACCCTTGTATTGTAATACTTCCATGACCACTGCATACCACATTGATTACTAACATGTCCAAATGTACATGTATAATATGTATAACTACCATGGCTACTCTTTACCTCATTTTCTACTACCATGACCACTGTATATTGCAAGTATTACTACCATGACCACTGTATATCACATTTAGTACTAACATGACTACTAAGACTAAATAACACATTTATTACAACCATATTTATTACAACCATGACCACTGAATACCCCATTCATTAAATAAAATACCTACTTTCGTTTTGTCGTAGGAGGGTTCGTAAAACGAATTATCAAAAAATAATGGCCTTATTACAACCATGACTTATGTATACCACATTAATTATAATTACGACTTTATATGAATATCATGTTCATTACTACCATGATCAATGTATACATACCAAATTACTACCATGATCACTTTATAACACTTTATACAATACATTTACCACCCCCATTGCCAGTGTACCAAATTTACAACAGCCATGACTTATGGTGGCATGTGGCTGCCATGCACTTAATTTAAGTTGACATATATTATCGTGACTTTATGATCATTTTATTGCGACTTTTCGTGATAATTTCTCTTTTAAGGCGACATAATTTCAAAATAAAAAGCACGATAAAATATCTCAACAATTAATAAATAGTCGCGATAATGCTTCAAGGTGCCATTCAAATAACGACTTAAAATATCTAAAAATAGAATTTTGCGGAAGTATGGTGGCATGTGGCTGCCATGCACTTAATTTAAGTTGACATAAATTATCGTGACTTTATGGTCATTTTATTGTGACTTTTCGTGATAATTTCTCTTTTAAGGCGACATAATTTCACAAATATAAAAGTAAAAAGCATGATCAAATATCTCAACAATTAATAAAAAGTCGCGATAATGCTTCAACGTGCCATTCAAATAACGACAATATATCTAAAAATAGAATTTTGGTTATGCGGATAGTTTCTGTCATTTACGTAATATTTTTGGAGCCATGTGTTCCGAACCAAAACACCGCGGCTAAAAAGTACGATTTCACATGTATATATGAGGCGACGTGTGACTTTGCCAATTTTACACGATTTAAATTATCTTTACAGTGTTAGAAAGTAGTTATCTTTAGCTAAATAAATCTATAAAGTTATTAAAGATCAAAGCTGTATTAAATAATTAATATACTAATAATTAAATAATGTTTTTTTTTAGTGATTAGAATAAAGCAATTTTGTGATTCTGATGGTTTTGTGTGTTGCATGTATTAAATCGCTTATTTTGCATCTAAATTTAAACATCTTTATTGTTTTAGAAAGTGCATGCATATTGACATATAGTATTGTAATATCTATAAAATACTAAAAAAGTTATTCTGGGGACAAGGTAGTACCATACTTTTTTTCACCATAAATATAGCAGACGGCCAACAAGTAAACTCGTTAGTCAAAGGTCTTCCGTATGGTGGCATGTGGCTGCCATGCACTTAATTTAAGTTGACATAAATTATCGTGACTTTATGGTCATTTTATTGCGACTTTTCGTGATAATTTCTCTTTTAAGGCGAAATAATTTCAAAATAAAAAGCAAGGTAAAATTTTTCAACAATTATTAAAAAGTCGCGATAATGCTTCAACGTGCCATTCAAATAACGACTTAAGATATCTAAAAATAGAATTTTGCGGAAGACCTTTGACTAACGAGTTTACTTGTTGGGCCTCTGCTATATTTATGGTAAAAAAAGTATGATACTACCTGGCCCCCAGAATAACTTTTTTAGTATTTTATAGATATTACAATACTATATATCACTGGAAAGCTCAGAATATGCATGCACTTTCTAAAACAATAAAGATGTTTAAATTTAGATGCAAAATGAGCGATTTAATAAATGCAACACACAAAATCATCAGAATCACAAAATTGCCTTATTCTAATCGCTAAAAAAACACATTATTTAATTATTATTATATTAATTATTTAATACAGCTTTGATCTTTAATAACTTTATAGATTTATTTAGCTAAAGATAACTACTTTCTAACACTGTAAAGATGATTTAAATCGTGTAAAATTGGCAAAGTTATACGTCGCTTATATCAGGGAGTACGTTATATAACGTACTCCCTGCTTATATAACGTTATATAACGTACTCCCTGCTTATATATACATTTGAAATCGTACTTTTTTAGCCGCGGTGTTTTGGTTCGGAACACCTGGCTCCAAAGATATTACGTAAATGACAGAAACTATCCGCATAACCAAAATTCTATTTTTAGATATCTTAAGTCGTTATTTGAATGGCACGTTGAAGCATTATCGCGACTTTTTATTACTTGTTGAGATATTTTATCATGCTTTTTATTTTTATATTTGTGAAATTATGTCGCCTTAAAAGAGAAATATGGTGGCATGTGGCTGCCATGCACTTAATTTAAGTTGACGTAAATTATCGTGACTTTATGGTCATTGTATTGTGACTTTTCGTGATAATTTCCCTTTTAAGGCGACATAATTTCACGAATATAAAAATAAAAAGCATGATAAAATATCTCAACAATTAATAAATAGTCGCGATAATGCTTCAACGTGCCATTCAAAAAACGACTTAAGATATCTAAAAATAGAATTTTGGTTATGCGGATAGTTTCTGTCATTTACGTAATATCTTTGGAGCCAGGTGTTCCGAACCAAAACACCGCGGCTAAAAAAGTACGATTTCACATGTATATATAAGCGACGTATAACGTTGCCAATTTTATACGACTTAAATTATCTTTACAGTGTTAGAAAGTAGTTATCTTTAGCTTAATAAATCTATAAAGTTATTAAAGATCAAAGCTGTATTAAATAATTAATATAATAATAATTAAATAATGTGTTTTTTTAGCGATTAGAATAAGGCAATTTTGTGATTCTGATGATTTTGTGTGTTGCATTTATTAAATCGCTTATTTTGCATCCAAATTTAAACATCTTTATTGTTTTATAAGTGCATGCATATTCTGAGCTTTCCAGTGATATATAGTATTGTAATATCTATAAAATACTACAAAAGTTATTCTGGGGGCCAGGTAATACCATACTTTTTTTTACCATAAATATAGCAGAGGGCCAACAAGTAAACTCGTTAGTCAAAGGTCTTCCGCAAAATTCTATTTTTAGATATCTTAAGTCGTTATTTGAATGGCACGTTGAAGCATTATCGCGACTTTTTATTAATTGTTGAGATATTTTATCATGCTTTTTATTTTGAAATTATGTCGCCTTAAAAGAGAAATTATCACGAAAAGTCGAAATAAAATTACCATAAAGTCACGATAATTTATGTCAACTTAAATTAAGTGCATGGCAGCCACATGCCACCATAGAGAAATTATCACGAAAAGTCACAATAAAATGACCATAAGGTCACGATAATTTATGTCAACTTAAATTAAGTGCATGGCAGCCACATGCCACCATACATTTCAACTGGAGTTTTGGATAAACTTCTGAGCAGAAGTTGTGTATGTAGGCAGATCTTGGTTAAACATTTCCGTGTTGAATCCACTGAGTGACTGATGAAGTAGATCTACATTTATCATATAGACTGAAGAGCCAGATTATTTTTTC
The DNA here is from genome assembly GCA_037043455.1 of Cyrtodaria siliqua. Taxonomy (NCBI): domain Eukaryota; kingdom Metazoa; phylum Mollusca; class Bivalvia; order Adapedonta; family Hiatellidae; genus Cyrtodaria; species Cyrtodaria siliqua. The sequence continues at coordinate 105,755 of JAWPHD010001520.1, read as the reverse complement.
CCTCTTATTGGACTCACATGCCAGATTTTTTTCTTCCAAGAATGAGAGAGAAGGCTGGATTATTTTTTTCCAACAATTTGAGGGACTTTTTTTTTTCTTCCTTCAAGTCAGAGCCAGGGATTTTTTTTCTTCAGCAATTCAAGGGCCAGAATATTTTTTCATAAAAACTCCCAGGCCCCCAACAGAAATCGAAATGGTCGGTACCTTATTGACATATTCTTTGGTAGGTACTTAGCAATTTGGTTTAGTATAGATGTATTACATGTTTTATGAAAACAACTACATATTTTATATGACACAATGCTACTAAAAATGTTTTGTTGTTGTTTTTGTTTATTTTTGCTCAACACTTTCTATTTCATGGAGCTAATGCCGGTGTAAATGTTTAAACTTAAAAATAACTAATATAACATTCACTACATTGTATTAGTATTAAATCGAAGATGTTAGTTTCATAGTTTTTTCATGAAACTTTACAGGAATGGCTGATCTGTACGGTGTCCTGTTAGGCCATGTTACCATCGCCGCATCTTACCATCGACCTATGTCGATGGTCGATGGTAGGATGCGATGGTCGATGGTAAGAGGTCGATGGTCGATCATCGACTTATCAATTTTCATGCTGATCAAGATCTCACGATTACCGTAGGAAAATGTCTAGGTCGATGGTAAGATATCGCGCGATGGTCGATGGTAAGCTGCGATGGTCGATGGTAAGATGCGATGGTAAGCTGCAATGGTCGATGGTAAGATGCGATGGTAAGATGCGATGGTCGATGGTCCATCGCATCTTACCATCGACCATCGCATCTTACCATCGACCATCGACCTGGCCCTAACAGGACACCGTAGATCTGGTTGCCTAGTTAATCCTAAATAAAAACTAAATAAGGTTGGCCGGAAATTCAAGATGGCCACCACATCTAAAAATAGATTTTAAAAACACACAATTTTGTGGAGACTACTTCACAAAAACTATAAGTGGTTATCAATTTGAAACCTTTTCCAACGTGACTTGCATGACATGTAGTTGGTCCTTAAAATTCGTTTTGATTTTATGTCAAACACCTTTGCTCTTGGTCGCCCGAAAAATCATAATGGCCTCAATCGCTCAATCGCTAAACATATATTTTTAAAAACATATTTTGGGCGACTACTTCTCAAAAACTATAAGAGATATCGATTTGGAACCTTTACCAAAATGACTGGAATGGCATGTATTTGATCCTGAACAAAATTTATTTTGATTCAACAACAAGCATGGCCGCCAGCAGCCATCTTTGTTTACATATATTTATATAGGAATAACTTGTTGCAATACTACTATGAAACTAATACTTAATATATGTTATCATGCAAAAAACATGAATACTATCGAGAAACAATTACAACAATGACTCAATAAACTTCAGACCTGGTCTGATGAAAATGGTTTTAAATTTTCTAAATCTAAAACTAATTGTATGCACTTTGTCAACTTCGTAAACATCATGAAGACCCTCATCTAACACTGGATGGGTCAACAATACCAGTAGTGGATGAGACAAAATTCCTTGGTCCTATTTTCGACCGTAAATTAACGTTTATACCACACCTTAAATACTTGAAGGCCAAATGCCTTAAAGCTCTTAACTTACTTAATGTAGTTGCAAACACTAATTGGGGAGCAGTTCGAAAAGTCCTCTTGCGACTTTACAGATCTCTTATCAGATCAAAGCTGGACTACGGCTCGATAGTATATGGATCGACCCGCAAGTCGTACTTGCAGATGCTCGACCCTATACATAATCAAGGATTACGACACGTCTTAGGTGCCTTTCGTAGATCCTAATGAACCATCACTGTCTCATAGACGGGACAAATTAGCTCTTCAATACGCCATTAAATTAAAGTCTAACCCTTCAAATCCAACTTTCGATAATGTGTTTAATCCTAGTTGTGAACCTCTTTTTGATCGAAAACCGAAGGCCATTCCACCATTTGGTCTTCGTTTTAAACCAAAATTAAGAGACACTGAAATCGACCTAAATTTGATTGCCAAGTACAAAGTACCACAAATTCCACCGTGGACTTTGGAAACACCAACAATTATTTTTGATCTTTGTAATAATAACAAATCCAGTACAGACCCTACTGTCTTGCAAAGCAAATTTAATGAAATTAAATCGAAATACAGTAACTTTCAACATATATACACAGATGGCTCTAAAGATGGAGATAGGGTAGCTGCAGCAGCTGTTGTTCACAAACACAGCATAAAGAGCCGCCTGCCTGACAAGGCCTCTATCTTTTCAGCTGAACTTAAGGCAATTGAACTTGCCTTAAATTATATTCAGGAATCTGATGATGTCCATTTTGTAATCTTTTCTGATTCCCTTTCATCTCTTCAAGCACTGGGTAATATGAAACATGATAACCCAGTTGTGCTTCAACTTTTAGAAAAGTACAATTCTCTTATAATTGATAATGTTATTATTTTCTGCTGGCTTCCAAGCCATGTAGGAATACGTGGTAATGATAGAGCTGATAGTACTGCTAAGGCAGCATTATATTTACATATATCTAATACCAAATTACCTTATACTGATTTTAAAAGTTGTATTAACACATATATTCGTAACTCTTGGCAAACCACTTGGGATTTGTCAGTTAACAATAAACTCCATTCAGTTAAACCGTTACTCGGAGAATGGCGTTCTTCTAGTAGACCCATTCGTCGAGAGGAAGTTGTCCTAGCCCGGTGCAGGATAGGGCATACACGTTATACTCATTCATATTTATTACAAGGTGAGCAATTACCAGAATGTATACCCTGCTTTGCACCGTTAACGGTCAAACACATCTTATAGGAATGTGTAGACTTTGATCCTATGCGTCAAAGGTTCTACACTGTTAATATAACGAAAGAGTTATTTGATACTGTAGATTTTAGTCTTGTTTTAGATTTCCTAAAAGAGATCAGACTATATAAATCATTATAATGTGTTCTTATATATATTTACTTGTTTATATACCCGTTGACGGGCATTTGTTGATTTACATATATAGTTTATATTACACCTTATCATCCCTTATTTTTTAATAGTTTTATCTTTATATATTTACATTAATTTTTATTTAATACTTCATTTCTTCATTTTTCATCAATTTTTGCGCACAATATGACCTATTTATGTGTCGACGTGCTGTAAAACACTATTCATTCATTCATTCATGACACTGAATAGGAATGTTGTTAAGTTGCTCCAAAGTAAATCATCTGATTGATGGATTGTCACAATTCAAAATCACAATTAAAAATATATTATATATATACATTTTAGAACTACAGTTTTATTAAACATTAATTGATTTCACCACATGGGCGGATTTATTATGACGGCATTTTGACACAACCTGGCTATGTCAATATCCTTAGTTAATGTTCAAGTTTATTATTATTATTATTATTATTATTACAGATGTATATGCCAAACGTGAACAGTTTCATATTTGCATGGCCAATCACAGGTATTCGGCGCGTAATTTGGTCACTACTACCCCCCACCCCCCACCCCCCTCTACTACCCCCCACCCCACAAAAAAAACAACATCATCCAAAAAGTCATTTCATAACATTTTAAAACTTTCCAAAAAAAAAATATACAATATAATATACGAAAAAAAAACCCACAAAAAAACCACAAAAAAACAATATCATCCAAAAAGTCATTTCATAACATTTTAAAACTTTCCAAAATGTTGTTTTTTTCGTATATTGTATTATATGAACATTTTTTTTGTTTGGAAAGTACAGACCTAACTCTAAAAACTGTATACATCAAACGTAGCCGAATTGTTATGCGCAACGTCTTTGTAGTAGCCGCCGATCGTTTGATCTGTGAACGCGGCAAGTCTACAGTATTCGAAAAGGCGGAGCTCTGTTTTTGAGTGGCAGTGCCAAAATACGAGCAGTGTTACCCAGCTTCCCATTCAGATTAGGCTTCAGACGTGCAATATACACTCATATAGGAGGGAGTATTTTTGTGTAGTTAGTTCAAAATGGCTTCTTTGGCTTTGGATAACCCAGCCGTATATCAGAATACGCAGTTATTGAACTGGGTGTATATGACGGACGGACAGACAAATACGAACTATACAAACACGTCTTTGTATAGCGACCCGTGGTCTTCAAATGGGATGAACACGGGGATGAACACGCAACTTAACACTGTGAATACAGTTTCTTCTCTGATGAAGTATCATCGGCAGCCGGATCTATGGTCACCAAATACCATGAACCAAATGGGTCCGGTAAGTTCTTTTATTTACGCAATCTCCCATTCAGTAGTCTCACTAGATCTACTAAATATAACACATTTAACTAAAACTTAACTCTAATATAGCCTGGCACATATGATATGGTTTTCGCCATACCTTCCGAGTTAACAAACGTAGGAAAGCGGTACAGAAACTACTTCGCTTAAAAGTAAAACGGGGAATATTATATGAAATCGGCCTAGCAATGTTATATTTTTGAGGATATACATATATACAGACATGTTACTTTTGTTTTCAAACATCCAACACATTTGTTTGAAGTTGTTCAAAACGTTTAAGATATGCGGAAAATGAGAGTAAAATATAATTAAGGTTATTGAAGTAGTCAGTTCCGTTCTTACTTAACCAATTGTACAGCGTGGTGTACTAGACGGGATACTCGCATGTGCGATGTGAAAACTTCCTAATTGCATTTTTTTGCTGTCTAGTGTAATGAAAACGTAAACAAAAACAACAAGAGTGATTATACAAGGTGTAAATGTTTCCCAATGCAACCAGATCCATGTTATCAGTTTATGAGCTGATACCAGTGATGGGGGGTATCGTATTACTGGCAGTCCATTATTGATAATAATGCGTGACCTGCACGTGTGTCCGAAGTACGGAGTGATGAAAACAAACATCCTGGATGCATCCCGTGGTTAATCCCAAGATGTGAAGTTCCCCAGGGGTGTAAGTTAATAACTACTGGAAGCTGATGAAATGATAAGATCTGTTACATGCGTGTTACATGGGAGCAGGGCCCTATAATGATAATTTTCATTCCTGATCTTAAAGCTTTAATACTTTTATTTCAATTTATCCAATATCTGCCAGCATATATTGCCTTTTTTTTCTCGTAACTTCAGTAAAAAAATGTAAAAAAATGTAAATAAATGTACTTTTCTAAAAAGTTGTTCTTTTTATTGAAATTACTGACAAAGAAAGAACACGAGAAGATTATGTCGATGATTATTTTGACCTGAAACTTCCAGTTGCGGATTTGTAACCGGAGGCCCCGGGTTCAATCCTCCGTGGTGCCACTGAGTTCCGTCGGTGTGTTCTTGGGCAAGACACTTTTCCTTAGCATCGTCCGTCGGATGGGGACGTAAACCGGGCGGTCCCGTGTATCGGTCTATCCTCCGAGCACGTTAAAGAACCATAGGAATCTATTCGATAATAACAGTAGGGCAGGTTCCCGGATCCTATGTATCCTTCCCCTCTCTCTGGGGCGGCTCTAAATAACCTGTATTGTGTTGATGAGCCGTTAAACAACATTCAATTCAGTTCCAGTTTGTGATGTTTTAACCTTTAATTATCAAGTTAGTCAAGTAATACTACAGACTTGATAAATATGTTAATTGGTCAATGCATGTCTTTATTATGAAATATCACCGCTGTAGGTTCGATCCCTCAGGGGCCTAGGAATCTTTATGTGAGGAAGCTATCCAGCTGGCTTGCGGAACGTCGGTGGTTCTACCCTGGTGCCCGCCTGTGCATAAAAATTGCCCTGGGGACTTCCTCCACCAATGGAAGCTCGAAAGTCGCCATATGACCTTAGCTGTTGGTGGGACTATAAACCCTAATTCAATTCAATTATTATGAAATAAGCAGAGTATTGATCAACTTTTTTTAAATAAGAATAACACTGTTTATTATTCAAGGCTAGCACTGTTTATTATCCAAGGCTAGCACTGTTTATTATTCAAGGCTAGCACTGTTTATTATCCAAGACTAGCACTGTTTATTATTCAAGGCTAGCACTATTTATTATCACAGACCTAATAACAAATTTAAAATAATTTATTAATAGGTCTGTTTTATTATTTAAGGATAGTACTATTTATTATTCAAGGCTAGTACTATTTATTATTCAAGGCTAGCACTATTTATTATTCAAGGCTAGTACTATTTATTATTCAAGGCTAGCACTATTTATTATTCAAGGCTAGTGCTAGTTATTATTACTATTTATTATTCAAGGCTAATGCTAGATATTATTTATAATTCAAGGCTAGCACTATTTCTTATTCAAGGCTAGTACTATTTATTATTCAAGGCTATCACTATTTATTATTCATTCAAGATAGTGATAGTGCTAGTTATTATTTATTATTCAAGGCTAGCACTATTTATTATTCAAGGCTAGAACTATGTATTATTCAAGGCTAGCACTATTTATTATTCAAGGCTAGTGCTAGTTAGTATTACTATTTATTATTCAAGGCTAGTGCTAGTTAATATTATTTATAATTCAAGGCTAGCACTATTTATTATTCAAGGCTAGTACTATTTATTATTCAAGGCTAGTACTAGTTATTATTCAAGGCTAGCACTATTTATTATTCAAGGCTAGCACTGTTTATTATTCAAGGCTAGCACTGTTTATTATCCAAGGATAGCACTGTTTATTATTCAAGGCTAGCACTATTTATTATCACAGACCTAATAACAAATTTAAAATAATTTATTAATAGGTCTGTTTTATTATTCAAGGCTAGTACTATTTATTATTCAAGGCTAGTACTATTTATTATTCAAGGCTAGCACTATTTATTATTCAAGGCTAGCACTATTTATTATTCATTCAAGATAGTGATAGTGCTAGTTTATTATTCAATTATTTATTATTTAAGGATAGTGCTAGTTATTATTATTTATTATTCAAGGATAGTGCTTATTATTATTATTTATTATTCAAGGATAGCACTATTTATTATTCAAGGCTAGTACTATTTATTATTCAAGGCTAGCACTATTTATTATTCAAGGCTAGCACTATTTATTATTCATTCAAGATAGTGATAGTGCTAGTTTATTATTCAATTATTTATTATTTAAGGATAGTGCTAGTTATTATTATTTATTATTCAAGGATAGTGCTTATTATTATTTATTATTCAAGGATAGCACTATTTATTATTCAAGGCTAGTACTATTTATTATTTAAGGATAGTGCTAGTTATTATTATGCACACAATATGACCTATTTACGTGTCGTAAAACCCCATTCATTCATTCATTCATTCATTATTCATTATTCAAGGATAGCACAGACCAGATAAAAAGTTCAAGTATAAGTAAAAATACAAATATTCAGCTTTACCTGAGTTGCAAACTTGTATTACTCATAAGCCTTAGGGGATGCCATTCTTTCAGATATACACAACTAACTCTAATAACTAAACCTACCTTCTATGAATACAATAGAACTTGAATTATATTATTTTATTCAGAAAAAGAAATATCCAAAAGGTAGTCTCATTATATAAACCATCAAACTGTATATTCGAAAGAGAAATAACATCTTCAGGCCGACCATAAAAAATTGTTGGTTTGCCGTTTCCCTACCTACTCGCGAAAAAGGGCCCTACCCAAAACTTTTTATAGCAATTCTTTATAATTTTTTTTTTTTTTTTTACTATCTTTTTATTTTTCTTTCATTTCTTAACGTTTTTAGTCTTTTGCCAAAAAAATAATATCCCCTACCTACCTACCCACTTATAAAATCCTGGTTTGGGAAACGGCAAACAAATATATTTTACCAACAATATGAAAACATTCGTCATCTTCAGTTTGTTTGCAGAGAGTGCATATTCTATTTTCGCATGATATTTAAGGTAATAACCTGCATTTATTTTAGTTTAATCATGTGCACTAATTCTGTTTTGTGCAAGTTCTTTGTAGTTAACTTGGGTAAGAAGGTTGTAAATCAGAGCTATTTAGTTTATTATCGGAGATTGTTTGTGATATAATTCATAAGTGAAGTTTGTCATAAAACCATTAATAAATGAATACACTAAAATGAAATTAAATCGGTTATATTGTTTTGGAATAATTTACTATTAATAATAATTTACTATTTAATACTAATAAACAATTTTTTTCCTAACTGTTTTTTAATATTTTAATTGTGAAAAACATTGGCCACACTTGTGAAAAAACACACCCTATGTTGAATTGTGAAGTAGCTGAATGTAGAAGGGGGAAAAAGCCATGAATACAAATGAAATTGAAAGTCTGTTTTAATGTTGAGACGTCCCCTATGCATGTTGAGGTATGTTGTGAGTGTTATCAGCTGATTGCTGGTGTGGCTTGATGCAGAAACATCTGGTTCTCATCACCTCCTCTGTGTTACATACTTGTACATATGCTACTTCATTCACCCAGATCTGTGTTACATACTTGTACATATGCTACTTCATTCACCCAGATCTGTGTTACATACTTGTACATATGCTACTTCATTCACCCACATACGTGTACATATGCTACTTTCCCTTAGCCTTGTCCGTCGGATGGGGACGTAAACCGGGCGGTCCCGTGTATCGGTCTATCCTCCGAGCACGTTAAAGAACCATAGGAATCTATTCGTTAATAAGAGTAGGGCAGGTTCCCGGATTCCTATGTATCCTTCCTCTCTCTCTGGGGCGTCTCTAAATAACCTATACTGTGTTGATGAGCCGTTCAACAACATTCAATTCATTCACCCAGATTTCAGCCTTCATCACATGATGTATAAAACAGTCTATTAAATCAGTTTAGAATTTCTAATGTTTAAAATTTGCCATAGAAACGTGTTACTCATTGAGTAATAATGTAAATGTTAGATCGGAAAGTCAAGAAATGCATTACTCATTGAGTATGGCAAACAATTACTCATTGAGTAATGCAAACACTTAACATATCCTTTTCTTCAAAGCATTGAAATCAGCGTGTTCTCAGAATAGGGTCCTATATAGGAGTCATTTCATATGTTCTCAGAATACAGCGAGATCTATATTTTGTATAAATATAAGTAGTGTTGGGAATCGGTGATCATCAGAATATTTAACCGACCATGATCAGACTATAATAAAGAAAAGAAACACATTTCATGTATGTTCTGGTAATAAAGCAGCTGAATGAAACTGACCAGCATTTATTTGAAGTACAAGTTTGTGATACCCCATAGAGATATCATATGTGATTACTGGCACTTGTTGCAAAATGAGCCTGGCATGTTCATTCCTGTTAGGCGCCATATAACCTTTCATGTGTTGGTCCGCCAACCCCAATTCAATTAAAGTAACATTTTAGCACAAGAGAATGAAACGATTTAAGGCAATAGGTTTCAACAATTTGTACCTGAGGCACCCGGTTCAATCCTCCGTGGTGCCACTGAGTTCAGTCAGTGTATTCTTGGGCAAGACACTTTCCCTTAGCCCCGTCCATCGGATGGGGACGTAAACCAGACGGTCCCGTGTATCGGTCTATCCTTTGAGCACGTTTAAGAACCATAGAAATCTATTCGATAATAAGAGTAGGGCAGGTTCCCGGATTCCTATGTATCCTTCCCTTCTCTCTGGGGCGGCTCTAAATAACCTATACTGTGTTGATGAGCCATTAAACAACATTCAATTCAGTTCAATTCAACAATTGAGTAAAGTCGATCATGAAAAATTGTAATTGATTAATCAAAGTAAAGACTTTAATAACTGATTGATGATCGATCAAATCAATTAATCGGAACAACACTATTACTAAGTAATGAGTTTCTTGACTTTTTGATGTGGCAAATCCTAAAAAGAAAACAATTTTAAGCAAACCAGATTAACCTATGTCATTGTACGATTTAACCAGTGTTGTTGCACCAGCTTTAACCAAAATGTACCAGATTTATGCAGTGCCATTGGGCCGACCATAAAAAAATGTTGGTTTGCCGTTTCCCTACCTACCCACCAAAAAAGGCCCTACCCAAAACATTTTATAGCAATTCTTTAACAATATTTTTTTTTCTTCTGTTTTTAGTATATCTTTCTTTAATTTCTTACGTTTTTTTTACTGTCTTTGGCAAACATTTTTAGCTCTACTGGCCGAAGGCCAGCAGAGCTTATGGGATGGCGAGTTGTCCGTCGTCCGTCGTCCGTCCGTCCGTCGTCCGTCCGTCTGTTAACTTTTGCCTTGTGAACACTCTAGGGCCTTCATTATTAATCAGATCTTTACGAAACTTTGCCAGTGGCTTTATATCAATGAAAGCTCGGACAAGTTCGAAAACCAGCCGGACCGGATAAATTTCACCGGAGTTATGGGCCTTGTTTTGCTGAAAAATGCCATATTAAGCCTTGTGAACACTCTAGCACCTTCATTTATTATTTGATCTTTACCAAACTTGCATAGATTGTTAATATCAATGAAAGCTCGGACAAGTTCGAAAACCAGCCAAATTGGTTCAGTAACAGCAGATTTATGGCCTTGTGAACGCTCTAACACCTTCATTTATTATTTGATCATTACCACACTTGCACAGATTGTTAATACCAATGATAGCTTAGACAAGTTCGAAAATCAGCTAAATTGGGTCAGTAACACCGGAGTTATGGCCCTTTTTTCTGAAAAATGCTATTTTTTGCCTTGTGAACACTCTAGGGCCTTCAATATTAACCTTTACTTAACTTTGCCAGTGTCTTTATATCAATGAAAGCTTGGACAAGTTCGAAATCGGCAAGGTCGATTTAATTTCACCGGAGTTGTGGCCCTTGTTTTGCTGAAAAATGTCATATTAAGTCTTGTGAACACTAGCACCTTCATTTATTATTTGAACTTTACCAAACTTGCAGAGATTGTTAATATCAATGAAAGCTCGGACAAGTTCAAAAACCAGCTAGATCGGACCATTAACAGCGGAGTTATGGCCCTTGATTTAGTTAAAAATGCTATATTTTGCCTCGTTAAGACGATAGGGCCTTTATCTTTATTCAATCTTTACCAAACTTTACCAGATTGTTTATATAAATGAAAGCTCGGACATTTTGAAGATCAGCCAGATCGGACCAGTAACAGCGGAGTTGTGGCCCTTGATTTAGTTAAAAATGCTATATTTTGCCTCGTTAATTCGATAGGGCCTTCATCTTTCATCTGATCTTTACAAAACTTTACCTGATTGTTTATATCAATGACAGCTCAGACAATTTCGAAAAACAGCCAGATTGGACCAGTAACAGATGAGTTATGGCACTTGATTTAGTTAAAAGTGCTATATTTTGCCTCGTTAATTCGATAGGGCCTTCATCTTTCATCTGATCTTTACAAAACTTTACCTGATTGTTTATATCAATGACAGCTGAGGCATTTTCGAAAACCAGCCAGATCGGACCAGAACAGATGAGTTGTGGCCCTTGATTTAGTTAAAAATGCTATATTTTGCCTCGTTAAGACAACAGGGCCTTCATTTTTCATGTGATCATTATGAAACTTCACTAGATTGTTAATATCAATGACAGCTAGGTCAAGTTCGAAAACCAGCCAGATCTGACCAGTAACAGTGGAGTTATGGCCCTTGATTTAGTTAGAAATCCTATATTTTGCCTCATTAAGACGATAAGGCCTTCATCTTTCATCTGATCTTTAAGAAGCTTTACCAGATGTTAATATCAATGAAAGCTTGGACAAGTTCGAAAAACATCCAGATTGGACCATTTACATCGGAGTCGATGGCCCTTGATTTTCTGAAATATGCTATATCTTGGTCTCATTAAGACGAAAGAGCCTTCATTTGGCTGGATTTCATTGAAACTTTGCAGGGATGATCAGAACCAAGCCTCGTTGTACATAGTCACCGTGTTCCAGATGAATGATTTTGGCGGAGTTATAGCCCTTTAAAGGTTTTAATACACAAACTTTGTTCTGATCTACTTCTCCTGAACCCCTCCCCAGATTTCAATGAAACTTTGCAGGGATGATCAGCACCAAGCCTAGTTGTGCATGTCATCGTCACGTTCCAGTTTACAGATATTTGGCAGAGTTATGGCCTGTTAAAGGATTTTGATACCACAATTTTTTTCTGGGCTAGTTCTCCTGAACCCCTGGCTGGATACAGACGAAACTTGACAAGGATGATCAGTATCAAGCCTAGTTGTGCATATCATCGCCATATTTCGGTTGAATGATTTTTGGCAGAGTTGTGACCCTTTAAATGTTTTAATACACAAACTTTGTCCAGATTAGTCTCTTCTGAACTCTTTGCCAGATTTCAGCGAATCTTGGTGAGGATGATCAGTACTAAGCCTAGTTGCACCTGTCATTGCCATGTTCTGGTTGAATGATTTTTGAAAGACTTATGGCCCCTTATACATAAACTTTATCTTGAGCCAGTAGAGCGTCCACAGGCCCTCTTGGGCCTCTTGTTTTTTTACCTACCTACCCACTTGTAAAATCCTGGGTCGGGAAACGGCAATCAAATATATTTTTAAGGATGGCCTTATACCAGATTTTTGCAGTGCCGATGTATCAGATTTAACTAGACTAGTATCTTGCACTCACATATATATATTTATCACATAACGTCCCGTGTTAGCAGTGTCGATCACCCATTTAATATTCTATTGTATGACACACGTGTAATACAACCTGGAACGATTTTGATTGGTTGAGTTAAACCTGTAACACTTCGCAAGTTTATTAACTGAAACTATTTTATTTATTACAAATTCACCCAGATCTGAGTCATAAACTTACTATTTGTGACAGCTTATACAAATAATGCACGTTATACAAAACATTGTTGTTGGTTTTTAAAAAGTTGGCGTAAACTGCTATTTTGTAAAGAGGTAAAACCCGAACTCTTTTATACGCAACGTTATGTGTGAGACGCGACGTTGCGACGTCACATATTTTATGACCTTTTGGCGCTAAGTGTGTCGTGGCGGCTCTATGTCCATCTGGATTAATTTTTACTAATTTGATTGCATGAAACTCGTTTTGAATTATTTTTAATTCATAACGAGTTTCATAAATCTTGTATGAAATGGGATCTTGTTTAAGATCCTCTATCTCTGCTAACTACTAAATTAGAGTATGTTTGCCTGAAACTTTTTTATTTCTTTTGTAAATATAATTTTCAGAATATCTGCAAATTAGATGTTGCACGATTTGAAATAACGCATGAAAACAATTTAGTTTTAATTGGGACTATTTTACTACAAAAAATACAAAAAAAACACGTACTTATGTCTCCTCTATCGAACATTTCAAACCGAAGCTCGATAGCAGAAATTTACTAAAAAAAAACAAACTCGTAGAAATAAAAATTGAAATGATTTAATATAGGTCTATATTTTATCTTTGCAGATCACGCAGAAATATTTATTATAAACATTGTCATAACTTTTTTGAATAATCACGTGACCTAACCGTTTGCCCTACTTCCTTTGACGTTGACGTGTCAAATGAGGAACGAGTGTACTCTGGGTAGAGATTGTAGTAATATATGGAATATACAAGAAATGTAGAATTGTATATCAGTGATTACTTTTAATTACCTGGCCATGTGATATTTATCAATCTGATTACTTCATCTCATTACTATGGCTACTATCAGATGATCTTGTTATTTCAGGGGGAGGGTCATATTTGGCTCAAGTTTGGCTATAGCTTTAAAATAAATCAAACTTTCATTAATATAAACACTCAAACCAAGTTTGACAGGTGACCCAGGGGCAGAGCCAAATTTGACCAATTTGCAAACTTGGTAGCAGGGGCGGATCCAGGATTTCAGCTTAGGGGGGGCGTAATATTTTGGTCAATTTTCGGGTCCGTTTCTAGCCTCATAAAACGGTTGCGGTAGTGCATTGATAGGGTAAAAAAGTCCGTTTTCAAATAAAAGGAGTTAACAATGTGTTAATTAAACCACTCATTAGCCATTATGCGTCGAGCGAGATAAATTGTTGTTATACTGAAGGCGTGCATCGAAATTGTTTGATATTTTATCTACAGTAACATGGACATACATGTATGAATAAAAAAAGTCCGTTTTCAAATAAAAGGATTTAAGAATGTGTTAATTAAACCACTCATTAGTCATTATGTGTCGAGCGAGCGAAGCGAGCGAAAAAAAAAGTATACTGAGGGCGTGCGAAATTGTTTGATATTTTATCTACAGTAACATGGACATACATGTATGAATAAAAAAAGTCTGTTTTCAAATAAAAGGATTTAAAAATGTGTTAATTAAACCACTCATTAGTCATTATGCGTAGAGCGAGCGAAGCGAGCTAGAAGATTTTTTATACTGGGGGCGTGCATCGAAATTGTTTGATATTTTATCTATAGTAACATGGACTTACATGTATGAATAAAAAAAGTCCGTTTTCAAATAAAAGGATTTAACAATGTGTTAATTAAACCACTCATTAACCATTATGCGTCGAGCGAGCGAAAAAAAAATGTATACTGAGGATTTAACAATGTGTTAACTAAATCACTCATTAGTCATTATGCGAAGAGCGAGCGAATTCTGAGGGCGTGCATCGAAATTGTTTGATATTTTATCTACAGTAACATGGACATACATGTATGAATAAAAAAAGTCCGTTTTCAAATAAAAGGATGTAACACTGTGTTAAGTAAACCACTCATTAGCCATTATGCGTCGAGCGAGCGAAAAAAAAAAAATACTGAGGGTGTGCATCGAAATTGTTTGATATTTTATCTACAGTAACATGGACAAACATGTGTGAATAAAATAAGTCCGTTTTCAAATAAAAGGATATAACAATGTGTTAATTAAACCACCCATTAGTCATTATGCGTAGAGCGAGCGAGAATTTTTTTTATACTGAGGGCGTGCATCGAAATTGTTTGATATTTTATCTACAGTAACATGGATGATCCGGAATTTTTAGGGGGTGCGCGCGCCGCTAGTGGGTAGAGGAACATAAGCTGAGTATAAATACAAAATATTAAACTGTAGATTCAGAGAAGAAGATTTTTTAAAGTTTTTCCTGCATATGTCTATGTAAAACATGTGACCCTTGGGTTGGGCCAAATTTGACCTCCGGGTCACCATTCAAACAAACTTGGTAGAGGACCATAAGCCGAGGGTATATAATACAAAATATTAAACCTTTGACACTTGTATTTTTAGAGAAGAAGATTTTTTAAAGTTTTTCCCTATAACTCTTTGTAAAACTGATCCAACAAGGGCCCCTAAACTCCCCATTAAAGAAAAAAATGAACCCATGAACCAAAGTTTCTTACGAGAATGAACCCATGAACCTGAAGGTTTCTTAGAATTTTTTTTTTATAAATACAAAAAAATAAACAATATAAATAATAATAATAATAATAAAAAAAATAATTAATTGAAAATAACTATGTAAAACTGATCCAACAAGGGCCCCTAAGCTCCCACTTAAAGAAAAAACTCATGAACCAAGGTTTCTTATTAGAAGAAAAAAAAAAATTATAAAAAAAAAAAAATGAAAAAAAAGTATGCCTCCAGTGAGATTTGAAACCATGACCTGAATAATTCAAGGGGTCATTTATCAATTTAAGGGCAATAACTCCGGCGTAACTATGACGATTCCAAAATAATTTGCTGC
The DNA here is from genome assembly GCA_037043455.1 of Cyrtodaria siliqua. NCBI lineage: Eukaryota > Metazoa > Mollusca > Bivalvia > Adapedonta > Hiatellidae > Cyrtodaria > Cyrtodaria siliqua. The sequence continues at coordinate 90,096 of JAWPHD010001520.1, read as the reverse complement.
GTTGCATTCCACTATTGGGATAAACATTATAATGAAGTTTATAATAAAAAATCAAACAAGCAGTTATCAATATATGGCTCTGGACGGACAGAATTAAGCAATTTTATCAATTAAAGGGCAATAACTCCAGCGTTACTAGTGCAATTCCGAAATAAATTTGCCGCGTCACATCCCACTATAGGGATAAACCAGTTACCTTATAGTAAAGTTTAATGAAAATCAACTAGCGGTTATCAAGATATGGCTGTGGACCGATAGAATTAAGCAATTTTTATCAATTAAAGGACAGTAACTCCGGCGTTACTGGGGCGATGCTGAAAAAAAACGCGCGTCATCCCACTATCAGGATAAACATTACCAAGCGTAATGAAAATCGAACCTGCAGATGTGAAGATATGGCTCCGGACGGACGGACAACACCAAATTAATATCCGCCTTGGCGGGGGATTATAATGCCTTTGTACCAGGTCTCCTCGGCGATACTTACAAACTGGCAATGCTGTATGATTTTTTTACCGACAAGATTAATATAGCTATTTAAACCGAGGCAAGTAATAGTTGGGAAATACCTTCTTTGTTTCTTTATTTAGGTGGCTTAGAGCTAGGTCAGTTAATTTGTAAACATTTAATACATAATTAAAGTATTTAAACAATTTTAAAGTCGTGACCAAGCCTGATGTACCCCATTTAAAGTGCGTAATTATTTACCTGAAGTCTTTTAAATCAATATTGAAAAATACGTTTAATGTGCATTGTGGAAAAACATGTATAAACTTCTTGTTATTTTAAAGCTAATGCGCATTAGCCTTAACCTTTAGCTTATCAAACACAAAATACAAGCCCAGTAATCGACATCATCAGCAGGTGCACGAGATGATCATCCGTAACGAAGATTTCTAAGTAAACACACGCATTTCAGCTCTAATTCTCAGTCCATAAAGATATAATTATGCCTAAAGTATCGGTAAAAAGACTCGGTTAATATTCACTTCTGCTAAATACTTAGCGAATTGAGAGCAGAATCAAAGAAAGTTATTTTAGCGAGATGATTCTCAGCAGAGTTTTTTCATTTTTAACTTTCTTTGATTCTGCTCTCAATTCGCAAAGTATTAGCAGAAGTGAATATTAACCGAGTCTTTTACCATTGATTGCGATACTTTAGGCACAATTATATTTTTATGTACTGAGAATTAGAGCTGAAATGCGTTGTGTTTGCTTACCGAGTCGAGACAAATCTTCGTTATGGATGATCATCTCGTGCACCTGCTGATGACGTCGATTACTGGGCTTGAAACAATTACGTTGATAAACATTACATAACTACCATTATTGATTATTTACTAAACTAAACAAGATGTTTGGTTTTGATGGAATAAACATGTCGCCAGTTGTCAATCATTTATCCATTTCAACCAATCAAACCAAAACGATACCTCCGACAAACAACAGCATGTGTCACTGTATAATAAAGAACGTGCAACTATGCTATTGTCAGTATACATCGACATCAACAAAAGGGCGGAGATATCTAGTACTGGCGACATGTCAATTCAATAGCGGTACAAGTAAAATAGAGTACCACGTATTTCGAAGGATTGAACTCAAAGCCCACACGAAAATTATATTTGCGGGTAAGACAAACGTGTTACAGATTGAACTACACTGGACAGTTAGGTGGCTACAAGCCTAGTTAGGTGGCTACACTGGACAGTTAGGTGGCTACATTGGACAGGTAAGTGGCTACACTGGACAGTTAGGTACACTGGACAGTTAGGTGGCTGCACTGAACAGTTAGGTGGCTACACTGGACAGTTAAGTGGCTACACTGGACAGTTAGGTGGCTGCACTGGACAGTTAGGTGGCTTCACTGGACAGTTAAGTGGCTACACTGGACAGTTAGGTGCCTACATGGTGGCTGCACTGGACAGGTTGGTGGCTGCACTGGACAGTTAGGTGGCTGCACTGGACTGTTAGGTGGCTGCACTGGACAGTTTGGTGCCTACACGGTGGCTGCACTGAACAGTTAGGTGGCTGCACTGGACAGTTAGGTGGCTGCACTGGACAGTTCTAGGTGATGCAAGGCATACAATAATCAAAACTTGATGTATTAATGGACATCACATGCATCACCTGAGCAACTGAAATGTAAATATATTGCAATCCCAGCGATGTTACAAACTATAAAAAACACACTTTTTTCTTTACCAGTTATTACTACATGTATACTTATTTGGGTCTATGCTCATGTTTTTCTATCGATTTTGCTTTGCAGTGAATTGATATGCAAGTTATTATTAACATATACTTCGTCATACAAAAAAACAAAAAACATATTGAGAGTAAATTGTTTGACAATTTAACGTTTAATTTCAGAACCCATTCCAGGCGTCGCCATATGGGAGTATCAACGATCTGGCGGACCAGTTTAATGACTTGTGTATGTCTGTACCAAAGCCAAGCAAGAGGCCTCCTTCCACCTACCTTTGTCATTTGTGTTTCACAAAGGGGGCACTACATCAAAGACTGTCCGCAGGTCAGAAGTATATGATACATTTTATAATTGTTTTAAGATGCTATGAAAACTTCATTCAGTAATTGGGCCACTGGGTTTCTTTGGCAAGATGCGGCCCCTAACCTCATCCAAATAGGGACCGGACGTAAACTAGGTGGTATTGTGTACTGGAATAGCCTCCAAGCACGGGGCTATTAATTAACTTTTTTAGTTCCGCCGGACTAGTAGTTGGGTAAAATCCTAATATCATATTCAAAAGAAAGTTTTGTTTTGAGTTTCAGTTTCTTTTCAGGAGTGTTAAATGCATTTTGAAGGTCACCGTGATAGTAACATTTATTCTTATGTATGCAATGTTATCCAACAACAGAACAGCATCTCAATTAAATTTTGATAACATAATTACAAAAGACTCTCATTTTGATTACGGAGGCAATCGTTATTAATGATTTCTAGGCATTTGTTGAACCTATAGATTAATCGGGGTTTTAAATGGTTAGGTAAGAAAGTGTTTTTAAACGGTTAGGTAAGAAAGTGCTGTCGCTTAACACAACCTATGTATTTATAACTTTTTCTTATTTGAACACATTTTTAGCTCTACTGGCCGAAGGCCAGCAGAGCTTATGGGATGCCGAGTTGTCCGTCGTCCGTCGTCCGTCGTCCGTCGTCGGCGTTAACTTTTGTCTCGTTAAGACAATAGCACAGGTACCGGTTTAAAAAAAAAAAAAAAAACTTTTTTTTTTAAACCGGTACCTGTGGACAATAGGGCCTTCATATGTCATTCGATCTTTACCAAACTTTAACAGGTTGTTAATATCAATGAAAGCTCGGATGAGTTCGAAAACCAGCCAGATCTGACAAGTAACAGCAGAGTTATGGCCCTTGATTTTGTTAAAAATGCTATAATTTGCCTCATACGATAGGGCCTTCATTTTGCATCTGATCTTTGCCAAACTTTAGCAGATTTAATGACTTTCTATTTTTAGCTCTACTGGCCAAGGGCCAGCAGAGCTTATGGGATGGTGTGTTGTCCGTCTTCCGTCGTCCGTCCGTCCGTCGTCCGTCCGTCCGTTAACTTTTGCTTGTGTTCACTCTAGAGGCCACATTTCTGATGCAATCATCATGAAACTTTGTCAGAATGTTTGTCTCAATGAAATCTCGGTCAAGTTCGAAAATGGGTCATGTGGGGTCAGAAACTAGGTCACTAGGTCAAATATTGGAAAAACCTTGTGTACACTCTAAAGGCCATATTTTTGACCCGAGCTTGATGCAACTTTGTCAGAATGTTTGTCTTAATTATATCTTGGTCAAGTTTGAAAATGGGTCACATGGGGTTAAAAACTAGGTCACTAGGTCAAATACTTGAAAAACCTTGTGTACACTCTAGAAGCCGTATTTCTGATCCAATCTTGATGAAACTTTGTCAAAATGTTTGTCTTAATGAAATCTCGGTCAAGTTCAAAAATGGGTCACATGAAGTTAAAAACTAGGTCACTAGGTCAAATATTGGAAAAACCTTGTGTAGACTCTAGAGGCCATATTTTTGACCCGAGCTTGATGCAACTTTGTCAGAATGTTTATCTTAATTGTTTGTCTCAATAAAATCTCGGTCAAGTTCGAAAATGGGTCATGTGGGGTCAAAAACTAGGTCACTAGGTCAAATATTGGAACAACCTTGTGTACACTCTAAGAGGCCATATTTTTGACCCGAGCTTGATGCAACTTTGTCAGAATGTTTGTCTTAATTATATCTTGGTCAGGTTTGAAAATGGGTCACATGGGATTAAAAACTAGGTCACTAGGTCAAATACTTGAAAAACCTTGTGTACACTCTAGAAGCCGTATTTCTGACCCAATCTTGATGAAACTTTGTCAAAATGTTTGTCTTAATTATATCTTGGTCAAGTTCAAAAATGGGTCACATGGTGTTAAAAACTAGGTCACTAGGTCAAACTTTGGAAAAACCGTGTGTACACTCTAGAGGCCATATTTTTGACCCGATCTTGATGAAACTTTGTCAGAATGTTTGTCTCAATGAAATCTCGGTCAAGTTCAAAAATGGGTCATGTGGGGTCAACAACTAGGTCACTAGGTCAAATACTTGAAAAAACTTGTGTACACTCTAGAGGTCATATTTGTTACCCAATCTTGATGAAATTTTGTCAAATTGTTTATCTTAATTATATCTTGATCAAGTTCGGAAATGGGTCACATGAAGTTAAAAACTAGGTCACTTGGTCAAATATTGGAAAAACCTTGTGTACACTCTAGAGGCCATATTTTTGACCCGAGCTTGATGCAACTTTGTCAGAATGTTTGTCTTAATTATATCTTGGTCAAGTTTGAAAATGGGTCACATGGGGTTAAAAACTAGGTCACTAGGTCAAATATTGGAAAAACCTTGTGTACACTCTTTGTCAAGATGTTTGTCTTAATTATATCTTCGTCAAGTTCAAAAATGGGTCACATGGTGTTAAAAACTAGGTCACTAGGTCAAACTTTGGAAAAACCGTGTGTACACTCTAGAGGCCATATTTTTGACCCGATCTTGATGCAATTTTGTCAGAATATTTGTCTCAATTATAGCTTGCTAAAGTTCGAAAATGGGTCACACAGGGTCAAAAACTAGGTCACTAGTACACTCTAGAGGCCATATTTCTGACCCGATCTTGATGAAACTTTGTCGAAATGTTGTCTTAATTATATTTTGGTCAAGTTCGAAAATGGGTCCCATGGGGTCAAAAACTAGGTCACTAGGTCAAATACTTGAAAAACCTTGTGTACACTCTAGACACCATGTAGTACGACTCGATTCATCAATGGTATAACAGCCAGTAGAGCGTTCACAGGCCCTCTTGGGCCTCTTGTTTATATTATTATTATTTTTATTTATTTTTAGCTCTACTGGCCGAAGGCCAACAGAGCTTATAGCTTATGGGATGCCGAGTTGTCCGTCGTCCGTTGTTAACTTTTGTCTCGTTAAGACGTTAGGGCCTTCATTTTTCATCCAATCTTTACCAAACTTTAACAGGTTGTTAATATCAATGAAAGCTTGGATGAGTTTGAAAACCAGCCAGATCGGCCAAGTAACAGCGGAGTTATGGCCGTTGATTTAGTTAAAAATGCTATATTGTTATATTTTGCCTTGTTAAGATGATAGGGCCTTTATTTTTCATCCTATCTTTACCAAACTTTACCACATTGTTAATATCAATGAGGCTCGGACAAGTTCGAAAACCAGCCAGATCGGACCAGTTACACCAGAGTTATGGTCCTTGATTTAGTTAAAAATGCTATATTGCTATATTTTGCCTCGCTAGGATGATAGGGCCTTCGTTTTTCAACCACTCTTTACCAAACTTTACCACATTGTTAATATCAATGAAAGCTCTAGACAAGTTCGAAAACCAGCCATATCGGACCAGTAACAGCGGAGTTATGGCCCTTGATTTAGTTAAAAATGCTATATTTTGCCTCGTTAAGACGATAGGGGCTTCATTGTTCATCCGATCTTTACCAAACTTTATCAGATTGTTAATATCAATGAAAGCTCGAACAAGTTCGAAAACCAAACATATCCGACCAGTAACAGCGGAGTTATGGCCCTTGAATTAGTTCAAAACGCTATATTTTGCCTCGTTAAGACGAGAGGGCCTTCATTTTTCATCCGATTATTTTTTTTATTTTTTTTTAAATTATTTTTTTCAATTTTATTATTTATTTTTCGTTAATTGTTTTCATTTAATTTTTTTTTTTAATGTTTTATGTTTTAATTGTTGTTTTTTTTTTTTTTTTTTTTTTAAAATAAATTTGATTTTTTTTTTAGCTCTATGTTGGACCAGTCGGACCAGTAACAGAGGTGTTATGGTTCTTGATTTAGTTAAAAATGCTATATTTTGCCTTGTTAATACGGTAGGGCCTTCATTTTTCATCTGATCTTTACCAAACTTTACCAGATTTTTTAGTTATTTCCCTTGATTTAGTCAAAAAGCTGTTTTTTGCCCGATACTTTCAAAAAAACATAAATGGCAGTCACTCGATTCGTTGATGTTATAAGAGCCATGTTAGCCAGTAGAGCATCCACAGGCCCTCTGGGGCCTCTTGTTTTACTAGCCTGTCGGGACTACCCAGACAAATACATTTGGCAGGCCAGCAGCATTTTCACTAGCCTCGGGCTACCGGACTAGTGCTAATTTCGAGCCCTGAAGCATGTTTTAATACGTACCATAGGAATCTAATACAACCTATGTGATCATAAGTGAAAGGAGGGCAGGTTCCCAGTTCCTATGTATCAAGGGGTGTCATTAAGAGGCGGGAGGCAGGGATTTCCCCCTGCTAGTTTGACTGGTCTACCCGGCTACTATGAGTACTTTTACTAGTATTTTAAAAAGTTATAAAGTTAATGACACCCCTGGACTATGATGATATCCTTCCCCTCTCTTTGGGGTAGCTTGAAATAACCTGAGATGTCCATTAAACAATTAATTGATATTTAAATGCTGGAGGACTCATGGAAGGTATCATGTATGGAATTGAACTGAATTGGATTTTATAGTCGCACCAGCAGCTAATTAGGTCATATGGCGACTTCCCAGCTTCCATTGGTGGAGGAAGACCCCATTTTCGTGCAAGGGCGGGCACCTGGGTAAAACCACCGACGTTTCGCAAGCATGAATAGACAATTGACGAATTACACATCACTTTGTATTGCATTTATCCTCGCTTGTTGCTTTGAAACTTGGTAGGCTTGTGTATATTATGGTCATGCTGGGAAACTTTTATATTTATCTTGTCTACTAATACTGCATCGCCCTTTCCTGAAGATTGTGTGCAGGTGCAGTGGTGCAAAGCGTGAAGATTATGTGCAGGTGTAGTGGTGCACGCTTTGCGGGTGTGAGTAATAAAAGATGATAAAAGAAAGAATTGAATGTTGTTTAACAGCTCATCAACACATCATAGGTTGTAGAAAGAATGAATAGTATAGTGAGAGTGAAAGATGAAAGTTGTTACATTTTAAAAAGTTTGATGAGGAGCAGACGATTGTTAAAAAGATAAACGACAGTGTATGAATTTACGGCATTGAATGAATTTACGGCATTGAATGAGAGAGAGTGCATACTGCTTGCTTGAAGGCATTCAAGGTTGGCAGCATTTATATATTGGCAGGGAGACTATTCCATTGTAGTACAGCTACGTACCAATAAATTTCTTAAAATATATTGCGTGTAAACACTATATTGATACATTATCATTATTTAACTAACATTTGCTTCAAAGTTACTAAGATAAAAGTTTCTTGGCCCAATTCCAGTTTTAATACCAACTTCCGGCATTTGAGTTTGGAGAGTCCGGTTAAGCCGGAAACTGAACAAATATGATTCGCCAGGGATTCAAAATGAACTGCTCAACAATTGAATTGAATGTTGTTTAACGGCTCATCAACATGGTATGGGTTATTTAGAGCCGCCCCAGAGAGAGGGGAAGGATACATAGGAATCCGGGAACCTGCCCTACTCTTATTATCGAATAGATTCCTATGGTTCTTTAACGTGCTCGGAGGATAGACCGATACTGCTCAACATTATGTCTTCCTAACTTTTAAGGGAACTATCCGACAACTTTCGAAAATATGACAGCTTTGCTATATTAGCCGATGAAACGACAGATATGAGCAACAGGGAGCAGTAGTTAGTGATGGCTAAACAAACATTTAGAGGTTCATGAAGACCTGATTGGTCTTGTATGATGTCCTCATCAGGTTGAACATAAGTCTGTCGAAATGCAGAGGTCGGACATATGATGGGGCAGGTGCCATGTCTGACCAAAAGAATGGAGTACAAGCCAGAATAAAGGAACAAGAAAAACGAGCATTGTACAGTCATTGTCACGGTCACTTAATCAACCTTGCATGTGCTGACAACATCAAAGGGTCAAAGGTCATGGGTGATGTCTAGAAATAACCAAAATGGTTAAAAATTCTCCACAAACTTGAAACAATATGAAAGGCATCAGCTGCTGACAGTGAAAATCCAAATTACAAATTGAGAACAATGTGTCCCACTAGATGGATCGTGAAAGCCATGGCAAGCATTCTTAACAATTATGCAGCATTGATGGAATTTTTGGATTGGTCGATCGAGAAAGTAAAAGAAAATGGAGATGAAATCTCGTATAAGAGGTGTTGAGTCACACATGATGAAGTTCGTGTTCTTGTTTGGCTTAACTCTGTGAGAGACTCAGAGTGCAACTCTGCAGACAAAAGATATGTCTGCTGCTGAAGCAAAGTCGATCTCGATTATGACTATCAAGACAATAGCTACGATGACATCTGATTTCGATTTGTTCTGGGAGAAGGTAACGGATAAAGCTGCACCTGAATCTTTGGAGGAAACAAAACTCCCTCGACGACGCAAGATGCCTGTCAGATATGAGATTGGGGATCCTGCAGAAGAATATCATTTTTCTGTTAAAACCGACTACAGACAGATATATTTTGAGGCAGTTGACAACATAGTCAATGCAATTACTGATCTATATAATAGCAGTGACTTCAACTTGTACTTGCAATCACAACAACTACTTCTCTAAAGGATCCAACTATGAAATCGAGTTTGACACTGTAACTGAATTCTATGGAAATGACTTCCATAAACAAGACCTAGGGCATCAGTTGAAAACACTGTCGGCTAATTTTGAAATGGATAAAAGACCAGAAGACATTGTACTAGCTGATATCACAAGCTACTTCAAGTCTATGCCCGAGCGCGAGCGTAAATGGCTTCACAAAGTTCTGAAACTGTTACAACTGGTGTTGGTTAAGCCCGCAACAAACGCCACTAGCGAAAGGTCATTTATTAGCTTCAGAAGAATTCAGAAGAATTAAAAGCTACCAGGCTTAACAGTCTAATGCATATCCATGTGCACAAGGACCTTAGGCCAAACAAAAAAATACCTGTGTTTCCGGTGGCCCGACCGACCCTATTTTTTTTTAAGGCCGACTCTTAAAACATTTTATGAAAAGAAAAAAAAATCAAAAAAAAAATCGAGGTAAACCGACATCACAGAGCAACTTGTACGGGGTTTATGAGATAAATACATGTAGAATCTCACAATATCTTGCTCCAAAAAAAAAAATGCCTACCTACCGACCCTATTTTTTTTAGAGCATGCAATAGGAAACGCACCTATTTTTTTGTTTGGCCTTATTGACAGTATGAACTTTACATGCGTTGCCAATAAATTTACTTCTTAATGCAATCGAGTTGGCATTTTCGGCAGTTTTAACTGTCAGATACACTAATAGAACAAGAGACATTACAGGGCTCAAAATTAGCACTAGTCCTGTAGCCCGAGGCTAGCAAAAATGCTGCCGGGCTAGCAAATGTTTGTGTCTGGGTAGTCCGATGGGCTAGTAACAAAAAATGTTCAAATAAGAAATAAATTATAAATCGATAGATTGTGTAGTGACAGCACTGTCTAACCTAACTGGTCTTTTGAAAACTTGATATTTCCAAAGTTTCAATAAATGCATGCCTATTGGTAAAACTCATATAAAAGACAGCAAAACTTGAATTCTGTTGAATATTATATTGGGCTAGTAAATTTTGAGAAGCCTCGGTCAAGTGATTTTACCCAACTACTAGACTTAAAAATGTTAATTTCTAGCCCTGCATTATCAGTACTGAAGATTATGATGTACCTACATTATTGGATAGAAGAATAAACTGATAAAAAAAGGCCCAAGAGGGCCTGTGGACGCTCTACTGGCTAACACGGCTCTTATAACATCAATGAAGCAAGTGACTGCCATTAACATTTTTTTGAAAGTTTCGGGCAAAAACAGTTTTTTAACTAAATCAAGGGCCATAACTAAAGAATCTAGTAATGTTTGGTAAAGATCAGATGAAAAATGAAGGCCATACCGTATTAACGAGGCAAAATATAGCATTTTTAAATTTTTTAACTAAATCAAGGGCCATAACTCTGCTGTTACTGGTCCGATTTGGCTGGTTTTCAAGCTTGTCCTCTGTTACTGGTCCGACTGGTCCAACATAGAGCTAAAAAAAGGAATAATTTCCAAAAAAAAAAAAAAAAAAAAATATTAATTAAAAAAAAAAAAAATTAATAAAAAAAAAAAAAAAAAGTTAAATAAAAAAAACCTTTTTTTTTTATTAAAATAAAATTAATAATAATAATATAAAAAAGACAGTCGTAAAATCTGGTAAAGTTTGGCAAAGATCAGATGCAAAAGGAAGGCCCTTTCGTATGACGAGGCAAATTATAGCATTTTTAACAAAATCAAGGGCCATAACTCCGCTGTTACTAGTCCGATCTGGTTGGTTTTCGAACTTGACCAAGCTTTCATAGACATTAACAATCTGATGAAGTTTGGTAAAGATCGGATGAAAAATGAAGGCCCTATCGTCTTAAAGAGGCAAAATATATCATTTTGAAGTAAATCAAGGGCCATAACTCCAATGTTACTGGTCCGATATGGCTGGTTTTCGAACTTGTCCGAGCTTTCATTGATATTAACAATCTGATAAAGTTTGGAAAAGATGGGATGAACAATGATGCCCCTATAGTCTTTAACGAGGCAAAATATAGCATTTTTAACTAAATCATCAAACTTGTTCGAGCTTTCAATGACATTAACAATCTGATAAAGATTGGTAAAGATCGGATGAACAATGAAGCCCCTATCGTTTTAACGATGCAAAGTATAGCATTTTTAACTAAATCAAGGGCCATAACTCCGCTGTTACTTGTCCGATCTGGCTGGTTTTCGAACTCATCAGAGCTTTCATTGATATTAATAACCTGTTAAAGTTTGGTAAAGATCGGATGAAAAATGAAGGCCCTATCGTCTTAACGAGACAAAAGTTAACAACGGACGACGGACAACTCGGCATCCCATAAGCTCTGCTGGCCTTCGGCCAGTAGAGCTAAAAACGAATAAAACTGCGATAAATAATTATGAGTACAGTATATACTAGTTAATATTGTTGTGTCAGTATTTATAGTTTTCTTATGCTTTTTCAACCGTCAAGCAAATAAATTTGTTTGAAACTCAGTCTCCAGTGGCCTGAAATATACGCAAAAAAGCACGATTTGGGATCTTCCAAAAAAAATATATCAACTCGCCGCTCATCATATATTTGGCCGCACCAATAAAATATCCGTGGATATGCACCTGCACGACATTTCTTGTTTTCTATATAATTATAACAATTTCGGGATATGCAATGATTCCAATGAATGATTGAATTTATTCAATATTCCATGTTTGTTTAACTTGCCAACTTTGTGAAACTTGCAGGCACGTCCCAAAGGTGAAGGTTTGACTCCCTACCAGGGCAAGAAGCGGTGTTTCGGGGAATACAAGTGTCCCAAATGTAAAAGGAAATGGATGTCGGGCAACAGCTGGGCAAACATGGGCCAGGAGTGTATAAAGTGTCACATCAACGTCTTCCCACATAAACAGGTAACCAGCCATACCACATTGTATCAATATTGTATGTTAAAGGGACACATGGCAATCTTTCAAGTTTTTAGCAAGCATTAAATAATTTATTAAGCCTATAAAATATTGACTTTAAACCTTCTTGCAAGTAATTAAATAAAATGCTGAGATTTCATTATCTCTTCTTATTCTTGGGCAAGACACTTTCCCTTAGCTCGCCTGTCAGATGGGGACGTAAACCGGGCAGTCCGGTGTTTCGGTCTATCCTCCGAGCACGTTGAAGAATCATAGAAATTTATTTGATAATAAGAGTAGGGCAGGTTCCCGGACTCCTTTGTATCCTTCCCCTCTCTCTGGGGCGGCTCTAAATAACCGATACTGTGTTGATGAGCCATTAAACAACATTCAATTCAATCTAATTAATCTACCATAGGACTAAATATATTATTGATGCAATATAATCAACAATTAGCAATATGAAGAAAAAAAAGCTGTATACTGTTCTTATAATTAAAGAAACTAACCTGCCAAATAAGAACAAAAGTACACGAAAAAAACTCTGTCCAGGTGTTCAGATCATAAAATAAGGTATATATGTGCTGATTAAAAGTGTGTTTTTTTCCACGGGTTCTTGAAAGGTCCGTGATTGAATATGGTAACTCTTAATTCAAGCTTCAATTTTGGGGTTTGGCCTGGCTGGTTAAAGCCATTTATATTGTGTCTATAGAGTTCGGATTCTCAAAACATGTGTTATATACATGGTCGTCGGTAGGTTTAGACACGGTGTACACATGTTGTAACATTCGACTGTTTTTAGTGGGATAGCTACTGTAATTTAATGATGTAACAAATACTTGTGTGGAAAGACGAACGGGAATCCCGCGAGTTTTAAAAATATCAAGATTGCTGTGTGTCCCTTTAATAAATAAATTGTGTATGTTAGGTATTGTCAACCTTGAGAAACATATGAATTAGGTGACTGTTGTCCCAGTGATTCAATATTGAGTCTTTCAATTTGGACTATTTGTATATATTTGTATATATTTGTATTTACATTTGCAGCACAACTGCCTATTTATGTGCCTATTTTAATAGGCATCTGTCTCTATCGGCATCACAACTGTCCACTTATTTAGGCATCACAGCTTCCCGTTTCCATAGGCATCACAACTGTCTATTATATATAATAGGCACCATAACTGCCTGTTTATGTCTCACTTTGTGGAGGGGAGACAAATTGTTTTTGTGCTGTCTGTCGTCTGTTGTCTGTATGTCATGTTGTCTTTATGTCACAAACTTTGTCCGGACTAGTTCTCCTGAACCACTGACGCTGTGTTCTGGTTGAGTGATTTTTGGCAGAGTTACGAAACTTTGCAGAGATGATTAGTACCAAGCCTAGTTGTGCAGATCATCGCCATGTTCCGGTTGAGTGATTTTTGTTGGTGTTGTGGCCCTTTAAAGGTTTTAATACACAAACTGTCCGGACTAGTTCTCCTGAACCCCTGGCCAGATTTCAGCAAAAAAAATTAAGGGATGATCAGTAACAAGCCTAGTTATGCATATCACCGTCGTGTTCCGGTTGAATGATTTTTGGCAGAGACTTGTTCTCCTTAACCGCTGGCGAAACTACCAAGCCTAGTTGCATATATCATCACTGTGTTCTGGTTGAATGATTTTTTGCAGAGTTATGTCCCTTTAAAGACTTTGTCAGGACTAGTTCTCCTGATCCCCTGGCCTAATTTCAACGGAACTTGGCAAGGATGTTCAGTGCCAAGCCTAGTTGTGCATATTACCTTTGTGCTCCATTTGACATCATGGCATCACAACTACCTATTTCTATAGACATCACAACTGCCTAGTTGTATAGGCATCACAACTGTCTTATTGTACAGGCATCATAACTGGCTATTTTTACAGGCATCACAAGAGACTTGTTTGTACAGGCCTCACAACTGTCTATTTGTACAGCCTTCACAACTGCCCATTTGTACAGGCATCATGACAACCTATTTCTTCAGGCATCACAACTGCCTAATTGTATAGGTATCAAAACTGCCTAATTGTATAGACATCACAACTGCCTATTTGTACAGGCAGAACAAATGCCTATTTGTATAGGCAGCAGTTGTACTGCCTATTAATATATAGGCAGCACAACTGCCTTGCCTATTTCTTCATAGCATCACAACTGCCTATTTGTATAGACATCACAACTGCCTATTCCTTCTGGCATCACAACTGGCTATTTGTACAGGCATCACAAAGGGTTAGTGGAAAAGACATCACAACTGTCTATGTGAATAGACATCACAACTGCCTATGTATATAGGCATCACAAATGGCTATTTTTGTGTACAGGCATCACAGCTGTTTATTTGTACAGGCATCACAAAGGGTTAGTGGAAAAGACATCACAAATGTCTATTTGAATAGACGTCACAACTGCCCATGTGTACAGGAATCACAAATGGCTATTTTTGTGTACAGGCATCACAATGGCCTATTTGTATAGACATCGCAACTGGCTATTTCTGCCTATTTGTATAGGCATCACAAATACCTATTTGTGCAGACATCACAGCTGCCTGTTTGTTTGTGTAGGTATCACAACTGTCTATTTGTACAGGAATCACAACTGCCTATTTGTATAGTCCGCACAACTGTTTATTTGTATAGGCATCCCAAGTGTTGTATTGAACATGCATCACAAGTGCCTATTTGCATAGGCATCACAACTGTCTATTTATAGGGGCAGCACAACTGTCTATTTGTATAGGCATCACAAGTGTGGTATTGTACAGGCATCACAACTGCCTATTTATAGGGGCAGCACAGCTGTCTATTTGTATAGGCATCACAAGTGTCTTATTCTACAGGCATCACAATTGTCTATTTGTATAGGCATAACAACTGCCTATTTGTCTACTAGCCTTACTAGGCATCACAACTGTCTTATTGTACAGGCATGACAACTGTCTTAATGTATGTACAGGCAGCACAATTGCCTATTTGTATAGGCATGCCAACTGTCTTATTGTACAGGCAGCAAGGCATGACAATGTGTCTATTTGTATGGGCAGCACAACTGTCTATTTGTATAGGCATGACAACGGTCTTATTGTACAGGCATCACAACTGCCTATTTATATAGGCATTACAACTGTTTTATTGTACAGGCATCACAAGTGCCTATGTGTACAGGCATCACAAGTGTCCACAAGTGTCTATTTGTATAGGCAGGCAACACAAGTGTCTATTTGAATAGGCATCACAACTGCTTTATTGTACAGGCATCACAAGTGTCTATTTGTATAGGCATCCCATCTGCCTATATGTACAGGCATCACAACTGTTTTATTGTACAGGCATCACAAGTGTCTATTTGTACAGGCATCACAAGTGTCCACAAGTGTCTATTTGTATAGGCAGGCATCACAAGTTGTCTATGTGTATAGGCATCACAACTGCTTTATTGTACAGGCATCACAAGTGTCTATTTGTATAGGCATCACATCTGCCTATCTGTACAGGCATCGCAACTGTTTTATTGTACAGGCATCACAAGTGTCTATTTGTACAGGCATCACAAGTGTCCACAAGTGTATTTGTATAGGCAGGCATCACAAGTTGTCTATTTGTATAGGCATCACAACTGCTTTATTGTACAGGCATCACAAGTGTCTATTTGTATAGGCATCACATCTGCCTATCTGTACAGGCATCACAACTGTTTTATTGTACAGGCATCACAAGTGTCTATTTGTACAGGCATGTGGGACAGGCATAATTCTAAATGCAGTATTTTATCTCGTCACAGCGTCCTCTAGAGAAGCCTGACGGACTTGATGTTTCGGACCAGAGCAAGGTGCACCCGCAGCATTTGTGTGGCAAGTGTAAAATGCTTGGCTATTATTGTAGGAGGATGGATTAGGAAAAGCTTGGACAAAATAGACTGACAATTATTGTAGGAGGATGGATTAGGAACAGCTTGGACAAAATAGACTGGCAATTGTGAGAATGATTTTTATTGTTGGAATAAACGATTTGTACTAGAAATTTTTTGCCACAAAAAATATTTGTAGTTAAAATTTACATTATAATATTGATTCATAGTTATATGAATGAATTTAATGGCCTGTTTTACAGGCAAAGTCCTTAAATTGTGGTATAAATTCTTGCATTTATACAGAAATAAAATGCAGTACATGTGAAAATAAAAGGAGACCTGTGAAAACAAAATGAGACAGAACACTGAAAATGTCAAAAAAAAGAGATAAAAATGGCATTTTCATACAGCCAAGTACACTAAAATAATATCATAAAAAGATAATGCATCAATTAGTTCTTGTAGAAGAGATAACATCTGAAATAACATGATATTTATCTGGTGTCTTGGGTTGTATTTTCAGAACTTCTGTAATTTAAATGGAAGGGCATTGGGTAAATGTTATGAAAGGTTATATTTTCTGATACAATGGGTGTCGACTTTTATTGGAAGTGAATATTCTGGCATGTATACAATGTCTAATTGATATTAAAAAGTGATAAGTTGTACCCCTGCCAAGCATAGATATTAAATACCATAGGTCACATGTCAGTTGCATTTACTCTGAATATATATCTGACAATATATCTGACATGCCAGAGTAGGAGTAGAGGTTTTGATGATGGATTTATTAAAACAAAACAATGGATGCTCTTTTAAAATAGTTTTCTCAAAGTAGGGTAAAACTCTATATTTTATATTGAGAATGGCGGGAACTTCATCAATAAATAGACTTGTGTGCATTTCAAAATTAATTTTGCAAAATGTAATTTTGAACACAAGGGTAAACAAATTGTCATGCCCAGATAGTACAGATGAAAGCAGCTCCACTTGAATGTGCAAATTGAACTAGTTTTCATATTTACAGGGGATTCGTGCCAGTATTAAAACATTATCACATAATCGGCGCTTTCTATAAATATTATTGCATTATATATGTAAATTTAACAGAAGGGTTAAGTCCTCATGTATATTCTTTCACAAGGTGGAAAATATGTTGTTGTTTTTTTACGAGTGAGTGAAGGCAATCAAGTGAAACAAAATGCTCGTCCCATCATGTGCACACAAAGAATTTCTGGTACCACCCATTTATCTTATCATTTTGAATCCGTTTCAAATTAAAACTAGTTTCGACCAAATTTCAAATACTCTGTAAATAGATCGTTAATTTCTTTCGGGGTTAACATTTTCCAGAGTTAGTTGGAAAATTCACAATCATTTCTAGTCCTTCACCAATAGAAATGTAATAAACTAATATTTATATTGCTTACAAAAAACCTTCAGCGTGCAGCTTGCTGATAATTATAGGTGTACCAGAATTCTGAACAAAATCTACAATGCATGCTATTTTCGATGCCGGTTTCATACTCTGGAATGTCTTTTGTTTGACATTAAATATGAAACGACTGAATCAGTCATTGTTGGCAAGATGTTCTTTTACCAGTCTGCCATATCGAGGATGATTTTTACATGGTTTGATGAAAAAAGTAATAAACCAATGACGTAGGCAATGCGCACCAACACACTATTTGAAATAGTGGGTGCTCAGTATTTTGTATTGTGTATGAACAATTTTAATCTAGCCAATTATTTATTTTTAAACATATAGTTGGCAAAAAAGAAAAAAGAAAAAAAAGAAAAAAAGAACGACAAAATGCCAAATGTTGTCTACAAAAGCAATTATTTTCACCTTTTGAGTAGAATACTCAGTTTAAGTGTATTATTTTAAGGTAGAAGTTTCCAACTAGCAGTCGCCCTAGGTGCCTTGTATTATATTTTGGGGGGCATTTTGCTTAAAACTTAAGCAAATAGAGTTGCTAATTTGCTTTTTTACACGCACGCCAATTGTAAGCGTGATACGACCCCCCTTGTTGTTCTTGCGTAATAGTTTCTATGTTAATGTATATAACTACATCTTTTCACTTTTGCAATCCCTCCTATGTGCCATGTGAAGAACTAAATGCTATGAATCATTTCTACACAAGTTTCGTTTTGTATAAATATTGTTGAATCTTCATTATCAAATATTTGTGGAAGAAAATATATGGCGACTAGCTAAATGGACCAGGAATTCCACATTGAACTATGCGATCACTGGAGAGAATGAAATTTATAGTTTCTTAGGGAATTAGTTGTTGATATCGTGACTATCATATTTCGAACAATAAGCAATCATTATACATCTAGTTTAATTGGACGTTTGATATGCATGATGAATATGTCTTTGTAAAGGAACAAAAGTTCCTGTCGAACTTCTTAGAATTTGAGGGTACATCATCAAATTGACAAAATTAATGAATACAAAATGGAGCATTTTTGATCATTCCATAAAAAAGCATGTAGTATGTGGATATGACGTACTATACAGTGATGTAGTATGGTAGTATGTTGATATGATGTGCTATACAGTGATGTAGCATGTTGATATGATGTGCTATACAGTGATGTAGTATGTTGATATGATGTGCTATACAGTGATGTAGCATGTTGATATGATGTGCTATACAGTGATGTAGTATGTTGATATGATGTGCTATACAGTGATGTAGTATGTCGATATGATGTGCTATACAGTGATGTAGTATGTCGATATGATGTGCTATACAGTGATGTAGTATGTTGATATGATGTGCTATACAGTGATGTAGCATGTTGATATGATGTGCTATACAGTGATGTAGTATGTTGATATGATGTGCTATACAGTGATGTAGCATGTTGATATGATGTGCTATACACTGATGTAGCATGTTGATATGATGTGCTATACAGTGATGCAGTATGTTGATATGCTATACAGTGATGTAGTATGACCATATGACATACTATAAATACAGCAAACCATAAACGTGTAGTATGTCAATATGACGTACTAAAAATACAGAAAATCATTTTCATTTTAAAAGAACTTTGCAATCTGTAGAGTAATATTTCACAGTATGACCAAGTCAGAAGGGAATTTGTTTGTAAATTTATGGTCTTGAAACTCATTTATAAGATTTTTATCAGAAAAGTCATTTACCGATATATTGAGATTTTTATACAAATGTATAGAGAATTTTGACATTTTATATTACAAGGGCCAAGAACCCAAAGGATACAACCCATGTGAATATAATGGGTTGGGTAGATAGGGTCTATAAAATTATATAAACATGGCATCTTACGACACATATGTCATGTATAAGAAGTAACGAGACCAGTTCTATGGTAAACTTTTGAAATGTATATTATTGTTTCTACTAATTTGATAGACAGTATATTTCCATATTCCACTTTATACATCTTTTGTATTGGAGGTTTTGATTACTCTATCATCTGTATATATTGTGTTTATTTGCTAGATAATTCATGCATGATGATAATTTTTGTGTGATTTTTGAGACAATTTTTAGTTTTGCTACCTACAGTCTTATGGTTGCTTTAGTGTTTGCATTACATGCACATTAAAGGGAGTACATCGGGCTTTGGTGCTGAATTTAAAAAAGAAAAAGGGAAAAAAGATATATGAAATGACCAATTTAATTAAAGAGGCACTACCTATATCTACGCGATTTTTAATGTAAAATATTAAATACTCAATATTACTGCATTTTTATGTAAACAAAGCTATTTTATGAGTATTCTAAGAAGAAACATGGTTCGTATTCCAGTTCTGTAAATTATTAATTATGATCAAAACAATATCTTGAATAAAATGCTGCCCTGCCGTTTATTCCTGCCGGAGAACTACGATTTTTTACGATTTTTCGGACATGCGCAATGCGATTACAAACTATTCGGCGCAGTTCCGATAGTAAACGAATCGATCGGAACTCTTCGCCAATCCGACGAGGCAGTTCCGATTGTAAACGAATAAGATTGGAAAATCTCCGCAATCGGCTTGTCTAAAACAATTACGAATACAATTTCAAAAATCCGATCTTTTCAATCCTGTTTTTCCCCTGCAAAACGCATATTACATGGGGTGAAATTATTGCCATTTACCTTTTTCATAGTCCTCTTTATAATTAAGTAAAGTTTATATCAATTGGTGGACAAAAATATATAGGTAGAGCCTCTTTAATTAAAATGGTTCAGATATAGTTGGAACATAACAGTTTCCTATAATAAAGTGTAATGATATAATTACGAATTACACCGCGTCTTATTAGGTCATAGAGGAATCTCTAAGTAATAAATATCTGTCTGCTTCACTGCTGCGTTATCTGTAAATGAGGTTCATGCTGCAATATATTGGGGTTTTTTTTATCACCGAGTTTGAAATGGCTAACCTACCAGTCAGAAAATACCTTCTTTGTGTTTTGTTTGTTTTAAAATGTTCAGAGTAATTTCTTTTGGTGGTTCATTTACGGTAGTTCATTTTTATAAATTTATTATAGACCTAATGTATTTGAACAATTTACAAAAAAAAATCAAATGCTGATCTACTCCTTTTAAAGAAACTAACTGCCAAATTTAAATTTACGGAATACTTGTTATACGAGTCTTAGCCTATGCATTGTGGTGGTAATATACAATGCATATGGGCGTATTTAACACATATACTCGGTAAAAAAGTGTTGGACCAGGGTAAATAAAGTCATATAAAAATAAAACTAGTGGACAGAATTTAAGTATCTTTTTTTAGTAACCAAGGTCTACCTTACCCGGTTAATTTGGTACCAGAAACATTAAATTCCAAACAAGTTGATTTTAAAAAAATATCGCAAACACACAAAGGGTCTGTAAAAAATGTTGCAAAGTCCATAAAAAGTAACAGTTACGGACACGTTCGAGTAACCAATAAAAAGATTATTATTTTTTTGCAAACTTTCATTGTAAACGATAATTATTGTTGATTGTTGATCTATTGTGAATTATCAACTGAGATAAGGGTTATGGTCGAATGTCATGGTTCAGTGGTCATTGTACATGTCCGAACACTGCCATGGTCCAAAACGTTTTTTACAGAGTATATATTTATCTGCATGCAGTTAAAATATGTAGTTAAATGCATAAAATAAGTTATTAGTTGATCAATTCATAATGTCTGAGACGAGTAGTGCATGGTCCAGTGGTAAAGCGTCCGACTCTAGGTCGAGAGGTCGTGAGTTTGATCCTCGCTGTGGCCATGTTATTTATCCTGACCTATTTAAATTGAGCAAGACGATGTAATCCATGTAGCTTAGTACTGGTTCTACCCAGGAAACTTGTACATAATCTTCCAAAGAGGATTTTGCAGTATCAGTAGATAATGATGAAACACGCACGAGTTACTAGACTGGTCTTCCCACATACAATTGTTTAAAACAGTGCCTTATTAGAACAAGTTATATATTTACTGCCAATAGATTATGAAATACACGAATATGCATTATTTGGCAGGTGCCTTTAAAGGGACACACGGCAATCTTAGCATTTTTATCAAATCATTCAAAATGTATTAATCTAGCTTCATGTTGACATGAAACCTGCTTGCATATAATTAAATATAAGTTTGAGGTTTTCCTTTTTTTCATATTTGTTCTACTACAGTTTTGATATATTATTGGTGCAATATTATCAATAGTTCCTTACGTGCAAAAACAGTTTGCTTTATACTATTCTTGTAAGTAACATTGATGATTAGACAAATGCTAGTAATGCCGAAAAATTAAGATTGCGGTGTGTCTCTTTAAATAATAAATTGTATAGTTTTGACATTGTCAGTTCTCCCGGACTGGAAACATGTTGCTTTGATTGTTCTGGCACTGTTTTTGATGCCGAGATCAAAATAAACAGTTATGTTTATATATAGAATAATGACGAGTTAACCAAACATGCAGTGTGCATCGTCTATCTAACCTTACAGATAGAAAGAACTCTACTTGTTTTGATCATTTTAGATTTAATTTTTGAAACACATCGGTATGAATTTATACAGATGGCTGCCAAGACTATCAAGTCAAATTAATATTTAAATGCAGACTTTTATCAAATATGCCCCGTGTGGTTCCCGGGGCTCCCCGTTTGGTCACGGGGCAAAGAATAGGGCCACTGCAGATCCCTTTGGATGGGTAGGCAGAGGGGTAGAATCCCCCTAAATTCATGTTCATTTTATCATTTTTTGGTTATGTTCATTAAAGGTCTTCATCATGATCCCTGCATTGTTTCAGGTGCCATCTCGCTCACATCAAAAGAGCAGTGGCAGGAAAATAAGAAACATGGCTCCAGCGTAAATGGAGTTTCTATGATAGAATTTGCAGCAACTCTGCAGTTCAGGGTGAGAAGGCCCATTTTCCATATTTTATCTTGATGTACATGGAGGATGAGCCTGGCATGTTCATGCCTGTTAGGCGCCATATAACCTTTCATGTGTTGGTGTGCCTTAAAACCCAATTCAATTATCAAATACATCTTACTTTAATTTCCCAGACATTTATTTTGTATGAATTTATTCATACTGATTAAATATTTAGAATATTAGTCTTAAAGGTGTGGATGCACTAGTTTCAAACACGATTTATTTGAAAGGACTCGGAAAAACTTTAAAAAAGCTGAAAGAATAATCAAATTGTCATGAAAAATAAAGGCGATGTGACCTATTGAAAATTTGAAAAGAATATAAATGGAGGCGGCCATCTTTGAACGATGATGTCATTGCGCCTTTTTACCATATATAGCATAATGACAAAATGTCTTTTAAAGCAAAGAAAATCACTGCAAACCGATTCAAATAAATATACAGATGTAAAATGTATAAATTGCATGCTTATTTTTCATTTGCAGTGGGTTTTTCTTGCTTTAAAAGACATTTTGTCAATATGCCATATGTGGTAAAAAGGCGTGATGATGTCATCATTCAAAGATGGCTGCCTCCATTTATGTTATTTGCAAATTTTCAATAGGTTATATCTCCTTTATTTTTCATGGCATTCAGCTTTTTTCAAGTTTTTCATAGCCCTTTAATATAAAAATTGTTTGAAAATAGATAAATGTATAACGACTTCCAGGCATTCATATTTAAAAGTGAGAAAGAAAAAATGATTTATTGTTTTTCAGGATTTTGTTTAATAAAGATAAACAAACAAAATGATTTTAAATAGGATATAAATTTTACAATTGTGATTTGTGTTAAATTGCATATATTATTATCTATCTATATCACTATATGCCTTAGTTTTAAATAATTTTATATTATGTTCTGTATATCAGCAATGTTGATGGTTGTAGTATATTAGTTATGTTTATTTAATTACTTTTTAAGTTATTTTCTCCAGTTTTTTATGATTTTATTTTAAGTGATAAAGTCTGTAAAACTCAGTGCCTGCCATTGTTGCCAAAGATTCACCTCTTGATGATCCAGTGTAGTCCACGGTCCTTGTGACCTCGTCAGTGTAGGCCACGGTCTTTGTGGCCGCGTCGGCTTAGGTTACCTTGTAGGTCATGGTCATGTGGCCCGTCAGTGAAATCCAGTCTTTGTGGCCGCGTCAGTGTAGTCCACGGTCTTTGTGATCGCATTGGCGTAGGCTACGGTCTGGTGGCCGTATCAGTGAAGGTCATGGTCAAGTGGCCGGTCAGTGTAGGCCACAGTCTGGAGGCCTGGCAATGATTCTATAACAATTGCTAGTTTTATTACCCCTATTTATGCAATGCCAAGGTGTTTATTGGTGCGAAAGACAATATGGGATGCTGAGAGGTGTAATTTGTAGGACTAATCTCGAGCATATGTACAAGCATATGTACCATATGGTGTAATTTCTATGACTGATCTCGAGCATATGTATGAAATAACTGCAAAGGTAACATTTATTTTTATATGTTTAAAATGAAATCCAGCTGTTGTGTTACATCCCCGTAGTATGGGAGATTGTACAGAGAAATTGTATAGTACCGATACTTGGAATGAATGTTTAAGAAAGTTGAATATAAATATTTTAAAGTCATACCCACAACTTTTCTGCACAAGTCAAACCACACAGTATTATGAACCAATGTTCATAAAATGTATTTTTTTTTTTAGCTTTTCAAGAATAGCCTCGTGGTGTTTTGTATACCATTCAAATCTGTATTGGTTGATGCGGGTAGTCCATCAAGTTAAATCTATTGTGAAATGTTGGCAGGTCACACATGTACTGTGCTCGCTGGTCATCTAGAGGTTTGATGTATATATCCTTCATGCTGTGAAATTGTTTATTTGTCAGAGCCTTCTCGGATGTGTTAAAAGCCCCTTTTAAAGATTTTGATATTTCAAATGTGATAAGCTATCACAGTAATATAAAACAAATATATATATAAGAAAGGCTTATATGTCGGAGAAGGCTCGTATTTTGTATTGTGTGAATTGTATTTGTTTTAAAATGTACTTTCCAGTATTGTCCAATATAGTTTCTAATATATTAAAATGTTATTGAAACACTTGGAAATTTTACCACACTTTTTTTTTAGAAACCACAAATTGTAATGCTTAACAGAAAACACTCTATTTAAACATCTTTTTTGTATGTTGAATCAAATTAAGTCACTGTTTTGGCTTCCTTTTTATTTATCAGTAAGTTTTGTTGTTTTCCTTCAATGTTTTTTCTTTCAATAACTTCCAGTTGTTCCTTCGACTGTTTATGTAGTTCTATTTTCATCTCCGACTCTATGAACATTTTAAATTAATTCTTACTTTGACAAACCCTCTCTGTTGTGATGGGTGGATTTGTGTGATTTCTAGACATGATAGTATGTTTTGTTGTTTTCCTTCAATGTTTTTTCTTTCAATAACGTCCAATTGTTCCTTCGCTTGTTTCTATTGTCCTATTTTCATCTCCGACTCTATTTACATTTAAATTTTAATGTCTCTTTTACTTGTTTTAATTCTTAAACTTCTGTTGTTG
This sequence comes from Cyrtodaria siliqua, assembly GCA_037043455.1. Classification (NCBI taxonomy): domain Eukaryota; kingdom Metazoa; phylum Mollusca; class Bivalvia; order Adapedonta; family Hiatellidae; genus Cyrtodaria; species Cyrtodaria siliqua. The sequence goes on along the minus strand of JAWPHD010001520.1, from coordinate 65,236 downwards.
TTTTTTACTATTTTATGTCCAACAAACCCTCTCTGTTGTGATGGGTGGATTTGTGTGATTTCTAGTCATGATTTTTGAGTTTGATTTACAGTCACTATATATATTTTTTGCTTTTGAAATAGAAATTCCATCGTCTGTAAATTTGCCATATATATTAGCTCAGCTTAATGTTTAATAATGCTCCAAGGCTGTGATGGTTCGCTTGTACAACATCATGTTTGTGATAGAAGCTTTGTGGCATGTAGTCTGGTAGATGAATTGGTGAGCAATTGTGTGGATTATATCTTCAAAATAAAAAATACCAACTAAAATTTATATGAAACATAAGTGTTGTTGACCTTTCTTTATGACCTATACTGGTACCTGAAACAGCATGGAAGGATAACACACGTATATTTACTGTTCTTTTTTCACCAGATCCAGAAAATTTGTCATGATTTATGTTCAATAATTAATAGGACTATGTTAATGAAACTTGCATAAGCATGGATTTTTAGCTCTAATGGCCGAAGGCCAGCAGATTCGGCCAGCAGAGCTTATGGGATGCCGAGTTGTCTGTCGTTAACTTTTGTCTCAAGATCATAGGGCCTTCATTTTTCATCTGATCTTTACCAAACTTTACCAGATTGTTAATGTCAATGAAAGCTCGGACAAGCTTGAAAACCAGCCAAATCGGACCAGTAACAGCAGAGTTATGGCCCTTGATTTAGTTAAAAATTGCTATATTTTGCCTCGTTAAGACGATAGGGCCTCCATTTTTCATCCGATCTTTACCAAACTTTACCAGATTGTTAGTGTCAATAAAAGCTCGGATAAGTTCGAAAACCAACCAGATCGGACCGGTAATGGCGGAGTTATGGCCTTGATTTAGTTAAAAATGCTATATTTTGCCTCGTTAAGACGATAGGCCTGCCTCGTTAAGACGATAGGCCTTCATTTTTCATCCGATCTTTACCAAATTTTACCAGATTGTTAATGTGAATAAAAGCTCGGAAAAGTTCGAAAATCAGCCAAATTTGACCAGTAACAGCAGAGTTATGGCACTTGATTTTGTTAAATATACTATATTTTCCCTTGTTAAGGCAATAGGGCCTTCATTTTTTATCTGATCTTTACCAGATTTTTTTTCTTTTTTTTCTTTTATTATTTTTATATATATATTTTTTAATTTTTAGCTCTACTGGCCAAGGGCCAGCAGAGCTTATGGGATGGTGTGTTGTCCGTCTTCCGTCGTCCGTTAACTTTTGCTTGTGTACATTCTAGAGGCCACATTTCTGATGCAATCATCATGAAACTTTGTCAGAATGTTTGTCTCAATGAAATCTCGGTAAAGTTCGAAAATGGGTCATGTGGGGTCAAAAACTAGGTCACTAGGTCAAATATTTGAAAAACCTTGTGTACACTCTAAAGGCCATATTTTTGACCCGAGCTTGATGCAACTTTGTCAGAATGTTTGTCTTAATTATATCTTGGTCAAGTTTGAAAATGGGTCACATGGGGTTAAAAACTAGGTCACTAGGTCAAATACTTGAAAAACCTTGTGTACACTCTAGAAGCCGTATTTCTGACCCAATCTTGATGAAACTTTGTCAAAATGTTTGTCTTAATTATATCTTGGTCAAGTTCAAAAATGGGTCACATGGTGTTAAAAACTAGGTCACTAGGTCAAACTTTGGAAAAACTCTGTGTACACTCTAGAGGCCATATTTTTGACCTGATCTTAATGAAACTTTGTCAGAATGTTTGTCTTAATGAAATCTCGGTCAAGATCAAAAATGGGTCATGTGGGGTCAAAAACTAGGTCACTAGGTCAAATACTTGAAAAAACTTGTGTACACTCTAGAGGTCATATTTGTTACCCAATCTTGATGAAACTTTGTCAAAATGTTTGTCTTAATTATATCTTGGTCAAGTTCAAAAATGGGTCACATGGTGTTAAAAACTAGGTCACTAGGTCAAACTTTGGAAAAACTCTGTATACACTCTAGAGGCCATATTTTTGACCTGATCTTAATGAAACTTTGTCAGAATGTTTGTCTTAATGAAATCTCGGTCAAGATCAAAAATGGGTCATGTGGGGTCAAAAACTAGGTCACTAGGTCAAATACTTGAAAAAACTTGTGTACACTCTAGAGGTCATATTTGTTACCCAATCTTGATGAAACTTTGTCAAATTGTTTATCTTAATTATATCTTGATCAAGTTCGAAAATGGGTCACATGAAGTTAAAAACTAGGTCACTAGGTCAAATATTGGAAAAACCTTGTGTACACTCTAGAGGCCATATTTTTGACCCGAGCTTGATGCAACTTTGTCAGAATGTTTATCTTAATTGTTTGTCTCAACGAAATCTCGGTCAAGTTCGGGGTCATGTGGGGTCAAAAACTAGGTCACTAGGTCAAATATTGGAAAAACCTTGTGTACACTCTAGAGGCCATATTTTTGACCCGAGCTTGATGCAACTTTGTCAGAATGTTTGTCTTAATTACATCTTGGTCAAGTTTGAAAATGGGTCACGGGGTTAAAAACTAGGTCACTAGGTCAAATACTTGAAAAACCTTGTGTACACTCTAGAAGCCGTATTTCTGACCCAATCTTGATGAAACTTGAGCTCTAGAGTGTACACAAGTTTTTTCAAGTATTTGACCTAGTGACCTAGTTTTTGACCCCACATGACCCATTTTTGAACTTGACCGAGAGTTCATTAAGACAAACATTCTGACAAAGTTTCATCAAGATCAGGTCAAAAATATGGCCTCTAGAGTGTACACACGGTTTTTCCAAAGTTTGACCTAGTGACCTAGTTTTTAACACCATGTGACCCATTTTTGAACTTGACCAAGATATAATTAAGACAAACATTTTGACAAAGTTTCATCAAGATTGGGTCAAAAATACGGCTTCTAGAGTGTACACAAGGTTTTCAAGTATTTGACCTAGTGACCTAGTTTTTAACCCCATGTGACCCATTTTCAAACTTGACCAAGATATAATTAAGACAAACATTCTGACAAAGTTGCATCAAGCTCGGGTCAAAAATATGGCCTTTAGAGTGTACACAAGGTTTTTCCAATATTTGACCTAGTGACCTAGTTTTTGACCCCACATGACCCATTTTCGAACTTGACCGAGACTTCATTGAGACAAACATTCTGACAAAGTTTCATGATGATTGCATCAGAAATGTGGCCTCTAGAGTGTACACAAGCAAAAGTTAACGGACGACGGAAGACGGACAACACACCATCCCATAAGCTCTGCTGGCCCTTGGCCAGTAGAGCTAAAAATGAAGGCCCTATCGTCTTAACGAGGCAAAATATAGCAATATAATGCTATAAACGAAATCAAGGGCCATACATCCACTGTTATCCTATCTGGCTGGTTTTCGAACTTGTCTGAGCTTTCATTGATATTAACAATCTGTTAATGTTTGGTAAAGATCGGATGAAAAACAAGGCGCATCATCTTAACGAGGCAAAATATAGCATTTTAACTAAATCAAGGGCCATAACTCTGCTGTTACTGGTCCAATCTGGCTGGTTTTCGAACTTGTCCGAGCTTTCATTGATATTAACAATTTGTTAAAGTTTGGTTAAGATCGGATGAAAAATGAAGGCCGTATCGGTTTGAGGCAAAATATAGCATTTTTAACTAAATCATGGGCATAACTCCGCTGTTACTATCCGATCTGGCATGTTTTCGAACTTGTCCGAGCTTTCATTGATATTAACAATTTGGTAAAGTTTGGTAAAGATCGGATGAAAAATGAAGGCCCTATTGCCTTAATGAGGTAAAGGTTAACAGACGACGGACACACGACTGACGGATGACGGACAACTCGCCATCCCATAAGCCGCCAGTAGAGCTAAAAACTAGACCTCGGTCTGAGGGCGTCTCGCTCACCGCTGCAAACAGCATATGAAATATTAAATTTGTGCTTTAATGATGTCCACCAATGGCAACACTTCATATGACCAAGTACCAAACAAAAGCGAGGTAATCATAAGAAGTTAAGTTACTGAGGTCGTGGTTTAACCAGGGTGTAGTTTTGGGAAAATAATGGAAAATATGACCTTGACCTTGGTATTTTTTGTCGTCCAGCGATGTCCACCAATACATATGACCAAGTATCAAAGACGAAGTGGGACAATCACATGAAGTTAACTGAGGTTAAGCTACCTAACCAAGGTTAAGATGTTCAGACAAGTTCGAAAAACCAGCCAGATAGGATAACAGTGGAGTTATGGCCCTTGATTTCGTTAAAAATGCTATATTTTGCCTCATTAAGACGATAGGGCCTTCATTTTTCACCTGATGTTTACCAAACTTTACCAGTTTTTTTGCCATTTTCTTCTTTATTATTAGTATATTTTTTTCATTTAAATATTTCCATTTTCCTTTTCTTTTTTAAATATTTTTTATGAATTTTTTTTGAATGCTTGTTTTGATTGTTGTTTTTTTATACTAAATTTGGCAGGAAGCCTCAGTATGACATCCAGTTGTGCAAAGCGCGGTATATCGATGAAATCTTGGATGAGTTTGAAAACCAGCTAGATCTTGTTAGTAATGACAAGAGTTATGGCCCTTGATTTGTGAAAAATGCTATATTGTTAAATCTGTAGTTACTTCTGGCCAGCTCTACTGGCCGAAGGGATGCCAAGTTGCCCGTCGTCCGTCCGTCGTCAGTCCATCGTTAACTTTTGTCTCGTTAAGATGATAGGGCCTTCATTTTTCATCCGATCTTTGACCTTGGTAATTTTTGTCGTTCAGTGATGTTCATCAATGCAATCAATACATATGACCAAGTAACAAACAAAAAAATTAAACAGAAAAAGTTAACTGAGATTAACTTACATAACCAAACTGATGTTTAGGGTAAATAACGCAAAACACTTGACCTTGTTTTTTTTTTGTCGTTTAGCGTTGTCCACCAATGCCAACAATATGACCAAGTATCAAAGTCATAAAGTGAGGCAATCGCATAAAGTTAACTAAGGTTATATTACCCTTTATGTTACCTAACCAAGGTTAAGTTTGGGGAAAGTAAGCAAAATATGACCTTGACCTTGCTATTTTTTGTCGTTCAGTGATGTCCACCAATGCCAACAATACATATGACCAAGTATCAACCAAAGAAAATGAGGCAAGGTTGTTACCTAACCAAAGTTTTGGGAAAATAATGCAAAATGTGACCTTGACCTTGGTAATTTTGGCATTACTGTTGTCCCTTGACCCAACAAAGCATCTGAGAAACTTTCAGAAAACTCCGAGCAGCGGTTGTTGAGATATAGTTGATTTAAAAATGCGGATGCCACCACCGCCACAGGAAAAGTGACTGCTATGTCTCGCTACCCACAATCGTGGGCGAGACAAAAAGGAAATGTCACCAATAAATGCCCTCGCCAACAATATTTTTTATAATTTCAGCCTCCAAGCTCGAGGTACAGACCCAATTCTTGTACACAAAACCACTTCTCATTGTGATGAAATAACATTTGTGTGAAGTTTCATGATAATTATTCCCTTCAGTATTGGGCCACCCAAAAGTGCCAAGATCTTTGGCGAGTGCTTTAAGATTGCAGTGTGTCCCCTTAGCGCGCTGTTGGTCACATAAAAATGAAAGAAAAAACTTGAATATATATGAAATTAATTTCGTACAAACTTTAATATGACAGATGGACGAGGTAACACTATTATGCCTGTTTCACTTTCGTGGTGGCATAACAAACGTCAAGGTGATTATCTGCCATTAACCTTTTCGCTGCCAAATTTCAAATGTCGTAACTTTCAAATGTCGTCTGCTAAAATTTGAATTAAAAACTCATGGTAATATTTTATTTAAAACAAGTTTTGGAAAACACATTAGTGTAAACCCAGATCACTCTGCACTCTGCACATTATGTGCAGGTTGATCTAGGTTTACATGTTGCAAAACTCAATGTTTTCCGAAACTTGGTTCTTTAAACTCAATTTTGCGTCTACGAATGGGTGTTCAGTTTTACCCATTATGTTTTAATGAAATAGCACTAAATGACTTTTTTAGAATATTTTAAAGTTTTCATATACAATTTTCCAACAGTTTTTCATATTCATTTAACAAACACCAGTTATTTTTCAAAAAATAAAGTATTTATTTCTCAAATTTCACAAATTTATAGAAATAATTTATAATTTATGACCCATGCATTATTATTTGGCACAAAGATAAACATTATTTAATGAACTGCACAATCTTACAATACAATATTGCTTAATAACATGTCGTGAGACATTGGTCCAGCTGTTCTGTTGAACATTATAACCTGGTGACAAGCAATAAAACAGCTTCACCCATCTAGTATTCAGCACATGTAGATATCTGTATTACCTAAAGGGTATAAGAATCTTCGTGGGTATCCGGTGAAGATCAGGAATTCCAACCTTTTGTACAACTGATTTTATCGGAACCGAGGCCCTCTGTCTTTAATACCGGTAGTTTGAATTCAAAGTTTTACAGATGGTTGAAATGTACTCATCTTCACTCTGGATAACCATGATTGATTCTTATCCTTGCATACCCATGACATTTTACGCATTTGCATCACCACAACTTGATGTCGTGCAATTACTGAAGTTACCAACATTGTTGACAGCGTAACTATGCTTTTTATCTACACCCAAGATAAGATCTTCAGTATTAAAGAGAACTGATATATATGATATCCTTATCTGGTATGCAAGAATGCCATTGCCTCACATACATCCTCAATGGCACGTGAACATGACCTGTGCCAGCACGTGCCATTCAATCCGAATGTAACAAAACTTGCTTTAATATTGACAAGATTCTCAATACACATTCATAAAACCTGGTTACTATTGACACAAATACCCAGCTGCAATACAACATGTTTATACCTTTGACTAGAACATGTATTGCAGAACATTATATTGCACAAATCAGAAAATGCAGCATGTGTGTTGCCACATTCAACTTTTTTAAAAGCAAATAAGGAGATATGTGTCAGGTACTAAATGAAGCCCCCACAAAATGCAAGCAGACATGCCTGTCATTAACATTTTAAATACCAAACTTGTCATAATTATGGCATGGAAATTGAAAAGTGACTTGTTCAGTGTAAATGTCAATAGGCTATACCACTTATAACTAACATTAGTTTTCATACATTCATCACATTATACAGGTATACTAATGCTCAATCACACTTTGACACAAATATGAACATGCTGGCATGTTGCCCAATCTTTGTTGAAAGAAATCCTGACACCAAACTTTATACAATTGATGCCAACTCTTGAAATGCTTTCTAATGGAATAAATACAATTTGTATGACACAGATATTGACAATGCTATCTGTTGAAATACAAGATGATGATGTTGACAGCAGTTTTCCAGGTGGCAGGAACAGTGGAACACTGAATGGGTTGTTTATCTGTTGCAGTACCTGGAATATATATAATACACAGGTTACAATGCAGCCATTTTAAGAAGTCCAATTTGTAAAATAGAAAAAAAGATGTTACTTAACTGCTGGGTTTGATTATAAGGGAATCCTTCACAAGATGGTGGAGTAGGTTTTTTTTGTGTTTTTTTAACGAACAAGCTTAGTCTGTTTATTAAATTTTAAACTGTGTACGATTTTAATTTATTAAGTGCCAAAGTTCGCAACACTTTACTGACACCATCAGAATGCGTCTCCGTGACCGAATGGGTAGGTTCGAATCCCACTGGGAGCTCGACTTGTAAGTGAGGAAGAGTCTGGGCGTAACACATTATCTCGAGCATTTTGGAATGGATTGTTCCCAAACTTCATATACTCATAACAACTGATGACCTAATGTCCCTCTACATCTCCCATCACTGATTGCCTAATTTATTACAGAATTATGGCCCTTTGTTTGACGTAGAATTTTTCACATTAATATTGAACAATGAATGACCTGTTAACACATTTTTTCTCGAACAATTTCGAATTGATTGTTCCAAACGTCATGTACACATAACAACTGATGACCTTATGTCTCTGTACATCACCCATCATTGATTGCCTAATTTATTACAGAATTATGGCCCTTTGTTTGACTTAGAATTTCCACTCTAATATTGTAAAATACCTGTTTATAACACATTTTTTCCCAAACAATTTCGAATTGATTGTTCCAAACGTCATGTACTCATAACAACTGATGAACTTATGTCCCTGCACATATCCCATCATTGAATGGCCCTTTGTTTGACTTAGAATTTTCCACTCGAGTATTGTACAATGACCTGTTAAAACATTTTTTCTCGATAATTTTCGGATTGATTGTTCCAAATGTCATGTACACATAACAACTGATGAACTTATGTCCCTGTACATCACCTATCATTGATTGCCTAATTTATTACAGAATTATGGCCCTTTGTTTGACTTAGAATTTTCCACTCTAATATTGTATAACAATCTCATTAAAATAAAATCCTTATTACGCTTTGATACTCTCCGCTTATAGGACCTGACAACACTGCCTTGGAGGTCACGTCAGATCAACCTTTCATCTAATCAATATTCACGAGAAGATCAACTAAATTCAACAAATGAAATCGCACATTTCATGTGCACTTATTCTAGTGAGCTGAACAAATGAAAATCCACATAAAACACGTATATCCGAAATAAGATAAAATCGCCGTGTGTGTTACTGCTGTGGATTGCACGATAAAACCAAAGAAATTCACAAAATGACATGTTTTACATCAAGAATACAAAGAAACATGTTTTTTGAAAACATTCGAAACATTCTATTTGTATCTGAAAAATATATATTCTACCGAGATTATTGCGACATTAGGTTTTCTTTATAGTACGTCTTGCTTAATACGTCTGACCCGCTCAGTCGGCTAGTACGACGTTCTATCATTATTACCTTCGAATGTAATTTTAGTGTAGGTTACGAGGTCAAACCCATGAAGCGGTACTCTTTTTTTTTTTTGTACCGCTATTGAATTCCGTATAACAATCTTGGTTTTATTCAGTAAATATTCAATAATGGTTGGTGTGTTATGTTTGTCAAAGCAATTATTTTGTGTTTGTTAAGCTAAAAGTTACGGACATTGTCTCTTTCACAGCGTTTGACAGAAATGCGACATGTGCAGTGAAGCAGTCTATACCGAGCAATTTTGTAGGCTGAAATCTGATTGGCTAATCATAAGGTCAATCTGACATGACCTCCAATGCAGTGTTGTCAGATCCTTAGTAGTGTGGAGTATCGTATCATGATAAAGGGTCAGATTTTAATGAGATTGATTGTATAATGACAGTCATGTTAACATATTTTTTCTCAAACATTTTCGAACTGATTGTTCCCAAATATCATTTACACATAACAACTGATGATCTTATGTCCCTGTACATCACCTATCATTGATTGCCTAATTTATTACAGAATTATGCCCCTTTGTTTGACCTAGAATTTTGTATAATGACATCTTAATATATTTTTTCTCTATCATTTTCGAATTGATTGTTCCCTACCTTATGTCCCTCTACATCACCCTTCATTGATTGCCTAATTTATTGCAGAATTATGGCCCTTATTTGACGAAGCATTTTTCACTCTATAATGAAATTCATGTGGCTTTCACTTAAACTTTTCATGGATTGTTCTACAACACTTGACATACAATTCACACGTGATATGATGTGTCTCTGCATTAATGGCTTTTCGATTCTGCATTATTTTTTTTTACAGAATTATGGACCATTGTTTTACTTACATTTGTTCACATTAAAAAATTAACAGATATTTTAAACATTTATTACTCCTGATTTTGCTCATCCTCATCAGCTACAGCAAAAAAGCGGGGATATTCATCACCTTTAGTGATAGTTCTAGTTTTAATATTTTCCGTCAACATAACTTGATATTGCATCAACATAACTTGATATTGCATCAACATAACTTGATATTGCATCAACATAACTTGATACTGCGTCAACATAACTTGATACTGCGTCAACATAACTTGATATTGCATCAACATAACTTGATACTGCGTCAACATAACTTGATACTGCGTTGTTGTTTAACAATTCATCCACACATGATTTAGATTATTTAAGAGATGCACTTGCAAAAGCCCCCTCAATACACTAAATACACCTGCCAAATTTAATAAAAAATATTTGGCAGTGTTGACCTACTCACAATCATCATCTTATGGTGGTGAACATTTGTGTATAATAATGAAGGACTAGAAGGGGTTCCTCAAAACACTTGTGTATCTGCTATCTTCACCGCGTGCACGTCACTGTGTGGGCACTGATGACACTAATGATGTTTGTATAGGGGTCGCCTTGCCAGCACTATATGCCATTGCCATGGACGCTCTATTCGCATGGAGTACTATGGTATTACTGAACTCATGTAGTCGGGTGTAAAAGCCCGTGAGTTTAGTAGCCTGAGTGTCATTTGACCGAGAGTGAAGATATCTCCTGCGTCCCGCCACAGCATACATCACCTGATGGCTACACTGAACTCGGAAGTTGAAAGTCAGAAGTCCGAAGCTGAGATCAACCCCACACAGTAGTAGTAGATGTCCATGGTAATAGGTAGTAATAGAGATCGACGTCAAGATGACTGAAGACCGAAGAGGGGAAGATGTACTGGCCGACGGATGGTGTGTGTGGTGCAGGGGTCATACTGTGATGGGTGTGGCCCCAAACTACAACTGCCCAGTAGTTCGTTGACCAACCACATAGCGGATGTCCTCCAGACTCAACACCTCACCGCCACAGCGAAATCTACATAGAGCGAAAGCGACAACCATCCACGTACAAACAACAGAAACGACAACTCAGCAGCAGCACCAGATCAACCTACACATTCCACGCAGAGAAGTCCAGACTCTATTGTACTCATCTCTTCAAGATACCTCAAAGCTTGTCGAGTATGCTGGTGGAGGGACTTTAAACCTTCGAACTACACAAACACATTGCCTGCCTTGTGACAATCAGTGACACTGACCTTTGACCTACACACCCCCAAAAAACATAGAAATCACCCCTTCACCAAGGACAAACAAGTTGCATAGTTCAAAGATGGTTGGGACAATCATTCACAAGTTACTGAGCGGAAATGAAAATGTGACGATGACAAAAACATGTTGCCAGAAAATATAGCTGTCTATTAAAAATCCATGATTTCAAGTAAAACGTCTGACAAAACTAATTCTCATTTAATTTTTGTCGAGCCTGTTTACAGACCTCGACTTAGTGATCACAATGTCATCCGGGTGTATCAGTTTGTGCGTCCATTTGTCCGTGCGTCCAATTTTCATTTCTTAATATCTTCTTCGTTACTTGCAGGATTTTCACCAAACTTCACCAGAATGTTCATTATATGGATCCAACATCATGTGCACAATTTTGATTCACTATGATCTACTTTCGACGAAATATAAAATCAATCCATGCAGCCGTTCTCTTAAATGAGCGGAATGAATTTTCCTTAAAAAGGTCACAGTGACCTTTGAAGTACTGACCCCTAAAGCAATATGGGTCTAGGTCTCACCAAGATATAACTACACAGAAAATATAAAATCAATCAGATGTTCTCTTTTCATAATAGGTTTAATATGGCAAGGTGTTTATCAAAAGGGGCTCAACTCTGTTGAAATAAGTTATTGAACATGTGCAACAACCTTCTTTTTGGGAAGATGTGTGTGAAGTTTTATGAACAAAGGCCAAGTATTTTCAAAGTTATGCCCAAGGTTAGGTTGCAGGTTATGCAGTGTGAAGGATGGCTGGACGACGATGACAGTTACTAAACTGGGTGAGGAACGCGACACGTAGTATCATGGTGTGCAACATTGGCAAATAATATTATTTTGAATTAAATGATATATCAAGATATACATGTACATCCCATAATTATAGCAAAGAACTTCAATGTCTTAGTGTGACCTTGACCTTGAAGATAAGGACCTGGCTTTGGTCGCACATTTGTGTAAAACATTGGAATCGAATGTTGTTGTTTTTTTATAGCTCTGACATGAAATTACACCTATGACCTTTAGGTGTGGCCTTGACCTTTGAGTTAATGAGGTGAGGAACGTGAAACACTATGTCATGGTGGAGAACATTTGTATAATACTATTGGAATCAAATGATGAAGCCTGGGAATGAAATTACAGTAATAACCTTCCGTCCTAGTGTGACCTTGACCTTGAAGGCAAGGACCTGGCTGTTGGTCGCGACACATCTTCCCATGGCGGTTAAACTTGTGTATAAAATATTGAAATTGAATGATGAAGTTCTGGACATGAAATTAAACCGATGACCTTTAAAGTATATGTGTGATCTAGGTGATACACAGGAGATCTGCTTTATATGCTGATCACTTTTACTATGTTATATTATAATCTCGTAAGGCATAAATTTGAGAGTTGCAGACTGGACACGACTTTGTCAGACGGAATGACGGACATTGAGCAAACTATAGTCCCCTCTGGTAGGAGACCACATATAAATCATTAAATAGTGTTCTTCTGCCAAGTCATTGAGTACCTTCTTTGTGGCTTTCTAGGCTATTGTTTTTTGTATTTACATATACACGAGCATCTTTGTGTTTTACTTATATTGCCTATTAATGCTGCCATGCTGGTTAGAGAATAATTCATTTCGGGGATTTCTTTCTTTAATACACGGTCTTGTTTTATTGTGATGACAGTAGGGTAAGTGTGAGGTTTAGTGCACCCTTAGAACCTGGTTTAAACCCCCAACGGCCTTTTTTGCCACTGACCGATCCAAGGCGGTAGCCCAATTATTGTCAACCCTTTTTGTGTTTGTGACGTCATATGCCTTTATTCTTTATTAACATTGCCATTCATGTTTGTCTTTTTGGGTGTTTTTGGGTTTACGGTGTTTTGTGAAAGCTGCATTTCCTGTTGACTTTTATACTTATTTTTAGTGAAAATCTAATTATAATATTAGAGGACTGAACAAATGCAATATTGAGCAGAATTAACGTTTTTTCCCCAATCATGGACCATCTCTAGCATAATATTATAATAAAATTTAATGTTCCAAAATGGAAAATACAATACAACAATGCAATAAATAAAATACAATATGCTACACTCTACTATACATAATACAACAAAGCTTGGTTTTTGATGACACAAATTTTTAAAAACAACTAAAATGTGAAACATGCTCTGAATATGGAATCATTTTTGTATGACATAAATTATATCACACTAAGACCTCCCTTGACTGACACCGGATATCTATTTATGTCATAGCTGAATGAGTGTCTCAATCCTATTTAAGTTTTAAAGAGACTGCTGGCAATTTTGGAAAGTGAAGATAATTGTTGGGGCAATTAAGCATGCATGTACATAAGTTATATAATTTTTTCTATTGTGTAACCCACTAACAATCGACAGTCTTACATAGCCTAAAATGTGCTGAAAAATTACGTAAAAAACATTCAAACAAATCTCTTGGGTAAAAACTGAAAGAAAATGTGGAGACAGCTCGTTCAACATAAAACCAAATACTGTCCGTTTCATTTTTTATATATAAAATATTAATCCATTAGGAACAAGGGTGCCAAATTGACACAATATATGCCCGTCTTACATATGGAATTCAAATATATATGACCATCATGGGCATGTTCAAATATACCTTGACTATACCCAAAGTTTCATCAAGATCAGATTTTAAATGTTAAAAGTTATTGAGTGTAGACCGCAAAAAGCACAATTTTCCAAAAATCTAAGGGCCATAACTCTGGCATAATAGATGTTGTTATCGACCTTGACTGAGATATTATGCGCATAAACACTATCACCAAGTTTCACAAAGATTGGATAATAAATGTAAGTTATTGAGTGGGAACCGAAAAAATCGTTAGTTTTCAAAAAAATCTAAGGGTCGTAACTTCCAATTATAGGTGCGATGTGGCTGATTACCGAACTGGATGGAGATATTATGCCCATAAACATTATCCTCAAGTTTCATCAAGATCAAATCATAAATGTTAAAGTTATTGAGTGAAAACCCAAAAAATCATCAATTTTTCAAAAATCAAAGGGCCATAACGTGTTTCTTGAGCAATAGTGTTGGTTATCGAATGTGACCAATCTATTGTGACCATAAACCTTGTGTACAAGTTTCATCAAGATTGGATTAAAATTACTCGAGTTATAGAGCGGACACCGTCAATTCTGTCAATTTTCAACAATCCAAGGGCCATAACTCCGGTGTTTCTTGAGCCATACCAGTGTTTATCGAAATTGAGTGAGCTATTGTGGCCATAAACATGGTGTCCAAGTTTCATCCAGATTGGATTAAAATGACTCCAGTTATGGAACGGACACTGCCAATTTTGTCAATTTTCAACAATCCAAGGGCCATATCTCCGGTGTTTCTTGAGCAATAGCAGTGGTTATCAAACTTGAGCGAGCTATTGTGGCCAGACACATAGTTTCATCAAGATTGGATTTAAAATTGCTCCAATTATGGAGCAGACACCTCCAATTTTGTCAATTTTCAACAATCCAAGGGCCAGAACTTTTTTTTGAGCTGTAGCGTTCGTTCTCGAACTGACCAAGCTATTGTGGCCATAAACATTGTGTCCAAGTTTCATCAAGATTGGATTAAAACTACTCCAGTTACGGGCGTATAAAAAACAAAACTTGGTCTTCCGAAAATGTTTTTTTTTATTAATGTTCCTGCTCTAATTTTTTCCATAGACGAAGATACAAACTAGCTAAATTCATTTGTTAGTTGATAGTGAAAATAACCAGACTGGAGGGTCTGTCAAATTAAGAAAACATTTTTTTTTTTACAATGATTTCCTTGTTTAAAATGCAATTTGATTGAATTAATTTTGATAAGAAAAGTAGGTATAAAAGTCAAACAGAATATTACAGCATCCGCAGAAGTCATCCAAAAACACGCAGTCAAAACGATCACCACTAACAAGGTAAAATAGAAGTGAAGTATGCAACCCACAACCGTGAAGTATGCAATCCACAACTGTGAAGTATGCAACCCACAACCGTGAAGTATGCAACCCACAACCGTGAAGTATGCAACCCACAAATGTGAAGTATGCAACCCACAACCGTGAAGTATGCAACCCACAACCGTGAAGTATGCAACCCACAACCGTGAAGTATGCAACCCACAACCATGAAGTATGTAACCCACAACCGTGAAGTATGCAACCCACAACCATTAAGTATGCAACCCACAACCGTGAAGTATGCAACCCACAACCATGAAGTATGCAACCCACAACCGTGAAGTATGCAACCCACAACCGTGAAGTATGCAACCCACAACCGTGAAGTATGCAACCCACAACCATGAAGTATGCAACCCACAACCGTGAAGTATGCAACCCACAACCGTGAAGTATGTAACCCACAACCGTGAAGTATGCAACCCACAACCGTGAAGTATGCAACCCACAACCATGAAGTATGCAACTCACAACCGTGAAGTATGCAACCCACAACCGTGAAGTATGCAACCCACAACCATAGCAGGATCGAATGATATGTGTACTAAGAAAATAGGACCAGTATAAAGAAGTCACTAAATGCTCAGTTTTTATGATAAATGACATTTTTGTTGTTCTGTTTTTTCAGAGTTGAAACTCATTACGCGGTCCGAGTATTAACTTCATATCCATCCAACCCCTTCTCAAAGAAGTGAAAATGGGGTTGGCTGGGGTAATGAAATAAAAATAATGAAATAAAACCTTAATTTGGGCTTAAAAAGTTTGCATATGGTAAAATTAAAGTAATAAGTAATTTTAAATATGTTATCACATTTCTCAGTAGAAAATGTTTTTAAACAGGTTTTATTGTCGAAATATCCGTTATAAGGTCCTGCTAATATAGCTTTTTTATCGCTTAATGGAATTAAGGCGCCACTCCCCCAACCCCTTTTTTTTCCTGGACAAAGTTATCAATTTGGTGTAGCTTTACTATATATATATATATATTTTTTTTTTTAATGAATTACACACTATCTGGTTTCCACAGTTTAATTTAAACAGTTCAACATTGTGACTATCATCCAATGTTCCTTTAAAACAATGTCTGGGTGTAAAACAAATAACCCTTGTCAAAATTTAACAGTTTGTATAAACATGTACCAGACATTTCACCAGCCTGTCAATTGTTCAAATTGGATGCTGACACATTGATATACCACCCCTACAAGGGGGTCAGCAATGAGTCATTCAGGTATATATCCCCTTGCAAATAAAATAAAATATTTTTATTGGTAAAAATCCAATGTCTGGATTGTCACCACATATACATTACAATTATATCAAATGTAGCATATTAGATAAACACATATTAAGTATGAAACATAATATGTGAATTATACAATTCTACTCAGGCCAAACAAAAAAATAGGTGTGTTTCCTATTGCATGCTCTAAAAAAATAGGGTTGGTAGGTAGGATTTTTTATTTTTTATTATTATTTTATTTTTTTGGAGCAAGATATTGTGAGATTCTACATGTATTTATCTCATAAACCCCATACAAGTTGATGATACAGCTGAAAGTTGCTCTGTGATGTCAGTTTACCTCGATATATTGTGATAAATCATTGTTCAGAACAAATAAACTATTATTTTTTTCATAAAAAGTTTTAGGGTCGGCCCCTTAAAAATAGAGTCGGTCGGGCCAACGGAAACACAGGTATTTTTTTGTTTGACCTCAGTCTAAATACATAGATTTATTTAGCCAGTGAAATGTTTATTGTACAACAGTCGGCCCTTTTAGAGAATTTTCTCTTAATTCATAAAATTTTATAAATGTATGAAATACAAATGTTATTAAACTGCTTAAAACAAAATGAAGCTAACAGACTATTTTGTTATTAGAAGAGAAATTAAAAGAATCATAATCAGGGTAGGTTTAGTTTTTAGTGTAAAAGAAACTAAAAAACATAAATCAGTTCACATCTGCACATCTGCACTGCAATAAATGCAGGAACACCCACTGCCTGGAAAAGGAAAATATTAGTGTGTGGTTTAAATTATTTCTGCTGTTTTATGTGATAATTCTGTTGAAGATAGGGTTTTAGATCTATTGAATATTGGGGTTCACATCAGACTATTCAGCTGTAGTAATACTTGGTCTCTAGCAACTAGTCGCATGCACCTGATGCAAAAGTGATATGCATATAATTATTTGCGCCTGAGTAAGTCGGTGAGATTTCATATTTTTTTGAATATGGTACATATGTGTAACCTGGAAAAACGTGGGTACCCAAAATGTTTGTTTTGTTTGTTTGTTTGTATGGTGTTGTTTTCAACACATGTAAGGTTATATATGACGGTCGATGTTTTGTGGTGGAGGCAGACCACCCACTTTTCCTGGGTAGAACCAGTACTGTACATCCGTAAGAATCGACACTTCCTCACAAGTCAAGCTCCAAGTGGGATTCGAACCCATGACAGACGAGAAGGTTTACAAAGCAACGTCGTTAACCACTCGGTCACGGACACCTTGGTACCCAAAATGACAATGGCTGATAAAGCATTGATGTTATAGTAGTGAAATGGTTGTTATAATAGTGGAATGGGTACATATCACAATTTAAAATTGAGTAAAATAAAGACATGTCAAACTCTGTAACATGACTTGTATCCCCCAGGAAAGAACTTGATAAAAATTTAAAACAGAGTGGAAAAAAAGAAATGCATGTCCCCTGGAAAGGATTGGCGGTTACCACCAACAGCTTATCTGATTAGGTTGAATCATGCCACATTGAAATATGAGACCCCATGACAGGTAAGGAAATTATGTATGGAATTCTTGACCACAAGCTGTGATAACTGCTCTTCTCTTTTTGTTTTAATGCACAATGGCTGGTGTACATCAGGTTGTTTACCATTGCCACATGTATGTTTGGTGCCTGGGACACATTCAACCACCTGCAGGGTTAATGAAGTCATCTCTCACCCAATACATCATTACCAGCCTGTCAATTAGAGCACTCTCCCTATCCCTGGCTCATTAACACCATGTCCCATTTAATCTATGATAATCTACAATAACTTTTATCAGATAAACTGTACTTAACTGTGTCAATAAATTGGTGCTAGCGGTTACACCTGGGGAGCTGATATAATAATATAATATTTTCCAGGGTTCTCAATAAGAACCGGCCGCCGGCCGAAATGACCGCTTCAAATGGCATTTGGGCCGGTTCAAAATCGTTCAAAAAAAAAAGAAAAAAAGAAGATGAGGACAGTGACATGGATAGTACGTGTTATTGAACTTTGTAGAGATAATGGAAAGTATTTGTTGTTGAATTTTGTAGTTATGTGGATATGTGGTGTTCAGAATACAATTTTCAAATGAATATGTGTTGTTTAAGTTTGGTAAATAAATATAATAGTCAACATACTGCACTACCTCTAAATACAGATACAACTACTGCACTGCAGTACTTGTATCTGCATATAGAGGAATATTGCTTATAAAATTGCACTTTAAAGTGTGATTGAAAAGGCATTCAAAATAGCCCAAAATGTAGGAAATGACGCGCTCAATTTCAAAATTTTATCGGGGGAGGACCACCTGACCCGTCGCCTAGGCCTGTTACATTTTCAAAAAGGCCTGTTCAATCAAAAGTTATTGAGAACCCTGATTTTCAAAGTAATCTAATAATTTAGCTTTAAAATGTTAAAATGTTATGTCTTGTACTAACTAGCATGATTACGTTTCCCTCAAACTATATTTTAAATGTAACTGAATTCATTAAAATGGCATATATTTTTCGGGGGCGCATACAGTTGCCATCATGTCCGTCCGTATGTATGTACGTTCATCCATCCGTACCGATTTCTTGTCCACTCAACTCTTACTTCCTGTAAAGTTTGGAAACGATCATTTGAAATCTGTGGGAGCAGATAGAAGAATAGAAATGTGTTTTAGACTAGACATTGTGCTCATGCAAAATTTAACCAAGTTAAAGAGTTCGGACAACACTAATTCATGATTTTTTACTATTCCAAGGGGCATAACTCATGAATTACTCGGCTGATGGGGCCGATTACCAAACTTGTTTTAAAATTTCCCGTCTTCTTTGCTGATGACGTACTAGATATGTTGCGATTTCGTCATTTCTGTAGTGTGGTGTGGTGGTGGGGTATAAAAAGGGGCATAATTTTGTCAAAACGAGTTGACTAGTTACGTAACTTGTACGGAATAGATGTATTAAGTTTCAACGAATTGAATTCTGTCACGCTGTTTCAGAGAGATGAGCTTACCCAAAAAGATTAACCAACGTCGTAGCTGGGGCTTGTAGAAAAGCTTGTCATTTCTTCGAAAAGTCTGGTTATGAACTGGCAATTCTCCTTAAAAACTTACCAGAATGAATGTATCAAACCTTAATAAAAAACATGCTTGGAAACATTATTTTTTATATGTAACCAAAATCATCCTGAGAGTAAAGAAATAGCAGAGTAATGAATGTAATCTGCCAGTCTCCATTTACTCCAGAAAGGCCATGACCCCAACCCCACACAGAGAACTGTAACACACTTGTATTGTCTCAGATGGCTCAAATTCTATTACGCCAAACTAAATTACTCATTAATTATCTTCTTTGGAACAATTTATAGATTCTGATCAGATACAAATCTTTGTTATTTATTTGTTTAGCCAAGACAGGATTTTATGTGGCAAAGCTTCTGGCATAATGGTCTATTAGCAGCGCTATTATCAAGGTTAGTTGGTCAGTTTGACCACATTCCAGCATGGCCAGGGTGCCGGCAGAGATAACAATATGGCTGCATGGAAATAGTGACCACTCTCTGTTTTTATGACATGTTATATGCAGATCATTTACTAGCCCACCCATGGTGGATACATATCTGAAATATATGCTAAATCATTAAACCCCTAAAATGTGCATCCTTATTCTCTCCACAATGGGGTCTGTATTATGAACACTCAAAGCCAATCCACCGTATTGTCTTTCTTTTTTAATCACATAACAGTTTCCAATGTTGTCTTTCGTTTTTGATCACATGACAGTTCCCAATCTTATAATACATAAATTCATACCTAAACAAAAAAAATCACCAAATTTCAGATCAAGGTGACTAAATTTTAAAACTGACAAATAAAAAAAGAAAAAAGAAAAAAAGAACAACTCAAACTTCTCCCTAAATATTCTAGGTAATAAGGTCAGTTGTATAAATCAAAACAATCTGAGAGCTGAGATGTAACCAAGGTAACTCAGTCTCAATTTCTGTAGTAACAGCTGTGATTCCCTAGTACACCAAAGGACAGACATTGTGTATCTTTCTCTGTGGAATTACAGACTTGCTCCAGGCCTCCACACCTCAACAACGCTATTATAATGCACCATTCAGGCTGATACCATCCACACAGTTATTTATTTTGTTTGTATGGTGTTTTACGTAATTTTCAACACATGTAAGGTTATATATGACAGTCGATTTTTTGTGTGGTGGAGGCAGACCACCCACTTTCCTGGGTAGAACCAGTACTGTACACCTCCCGCCATCCGTAAGAATCGACACCTTCACTTACAAGTCGAGCTCCCAGTGTTGGTCTTTGATATTTCAAGTCTTTGACTTTTTTTCTTTTGCTCAGCTGTCCTAGTCTATGCTGAATAAATGTTCACCCTAAAGTGGTTTAGGAGTTTACAACCAGACAAGGAAATTGCAGTTAACCTGTGACCTTGAACTTACGCCTCTGTATTTAGTGCACAAGGCCTACTGATGATATATACGGGCACACATCAAGTCTCATCACATTATCTCTTGCAGATATGGACTTGACATGAAAGACTGGACATCCATGACAACACGAAAATGCATGACCTTGACCCAGAAAAATGATAAGTTGTTTTATCATTGATATCAATCCTGGCTTATATTACTTTTACCTGTAAGTTGGAGAATAACACACCCTCTGTTGATGACACACATCAAATTTAATTCAAGTGGTCTAGGAGCTATGACATAAAAATTGCATAACGTTGACCTTAAACAAGCGACACCGAATATGAAGCGAGACAAAAAATATACTGACAATTGCCCCTGAAGTATTCGTCTGTATTTCCACAATACCTGGGTTTTGCGTATGACACGTACATCATCTTCTTATGGTGAAAATTTCTGACAGGTTATATGAAAATCCCTCAACCGATGACAAAGTTATACACCAGACACAACTAATATGACTCCATTCAAATACAGGGTCATAAAGCGCATTCTGACCTCTAAGTGTGACCTTAACCTTGAAGCTACTGTCTGGATTTTGCGCACGACACGTTGTCTTGTTGTGGTAAACACTTGTGGCAGGTTATTTGAAAATCCCTCCATGAATGTCACAGTTATTTACCGGACACGAAATATGGAACCGCACATATTTCCTTTTGACCTTTAACCTCTAAGTGTGAACTTGATTTGGAGCCCCGGACCTGGATTTTGCGCGCAACATATTGTCTTGTTATGGTGAACATTTTTGCCAAGTTATTTGAAAATCCGTCCATGAATGTCAGAGTTATTTACCAGACATGAAATATGGACATGAAAGCACTTCATTTTGACCTTTTTTAATACCTACACACGTCAAGTTTCATTCCATCCTCTCACGCTGTGTAAGAGATAAGGACTGGTCATGAATATTGCATATCCATGACAACACAAACTTGCTTGACCTTGACCTATGACTTTGACAATTCGATCCCAAATTTGGCACACACAGTCTAGCAATACACAATTACACACACTCATTTTTGTCTCAATTAAGAATAATTAGAGATTAATACATGGGTGGTGCGTTATTGTCCATCATATCGGCCCGTTACCCCAATATTGGACTGAAGGCAATAGCACGGATCACGATTGCATAAAATTGCTAAAAATACATTTCATTCGTACACATGATTTTGTCCGAAAACAGATCGGGAATCTATTTAATTACATTGTGCTTCTATTGTTCAATGGCACGATATTTTCATTTGTGACGTCAATATCGATCTGTGCTATAAACGGGACCATCTCAGTTTTAATACATCATCATCAGATGGACGCAGATTAAGGGAAAGTGTTGTTTTTTTGTCAAGAACACACCGACTGAAGAAGTAATAGGAACAACATTTTTTAAAACCAGGTTCATAAACCATTTTAAATCTCATTGTTTTTTCTGCAGGCTGTATTGCAATCACTCATCAGTGAATTATTACTAATTCAATACAGATCTTGCATGAGAAATATATTTCTGTTTTTTTAATTGAATTGAATTGGAATTGATAGTCGCACCAACAGATAAGGTCATATGGCGACTTTTCCAGGTTCCAATGGTGGAGGAAGACCCAGGTGCCACTCTGGGCAAATTTCGTGCAAGGACAGGCACCTGGGTAGAACCACCGACGTTCCGCAAGCCAGCTGGATAGCTTCCTCACATAAAGAGTTTCTGTTGTTCTCTTTAATTCTATTATTCGTGTCAAGCATACCTTAGACAATAATGAAAATTAGAGACAGTGGCTAGTCTTCAGAGGGATATAACTGATATCAATCATATCTGGGAGGTAAATAACATGAGAAAGCCTTTGTCATAATTACACCAGTGACTACAAACTGGAAGAGGCATTTACAAGTTGTAAGACATACATAAACTACTCTACATTGTCTACAATGCCAGATGTTCTATTATTGTTTTTCATTTAAACAAGAAACATTTTCTGAAAATGTAACATTTCATAGATGAAACTGATTAATATATCGAAGGGTCTCAGCCTTGTCCGTTGGAGGGGGACATAAACTGGGAAGTCTATCCTTTGACCATTAAAGAACCATAGACCATAGGAATCTATTTGTCAGTAAGAGTAGGACAGGTTACCGGATTCCGATGTATCCTACCCCTCTCTCTGGTGTGGCTCTAAATAACCTATGTGTTGATCAGTCGTTAACCAACATTCAATTAAATTATCCAAAGGAAGGCAATCTGACTTTCAGACAACTTTTTTAAAACGTTTTCAAAGTACCTAAACTGCCAAATTGGGATTATTAAAATCTGGGTTAAATCTCAATGATTCACTTCTCAATATGATGTCCGACATAATATAAATATACTTTTGTATATAAAACTATATGCAATGAACTGTTTGTTCAAAAACACTGACCGTTTCAATTTATTTTTAGAACGTACTATAAATGAGATTGAGCCCTATTACACAACAAAGCCAGTGCACCAGATTTAAACCATGTGACATGAACAGATACATAATGCAGATATTGCAAAGTTTCACAGATAAACACAGTGTAAAAGAACCAATTTAACTCAAAGGCATATATGCATCTTAGTGCATGGACTAAGTTCATTAACACCAATCAACACAAATAGAATACATATGTTTAAGATCTGCTGTCTTCACTCAAGTTGTGTGTACTATTTCACTGAGATAAGTGGATCTATAATTGCCTTTAATTACATGGATGTTGTAATGTTTTAGGCCACACCCACAGCCACTTGGGAGGAGTTAACGAGGAGTTTACATCAACAGCAATAAGGGAGGTAATCATTTTATGGACATTTGCTTAGGTGAGATGGGGTTATGTTACCACACACTGGGCAATAGTGATCATTACGTTCAAGATAAGTGTCTCCGGATTGCGCTTGTTCTGTACTTTTTGTCGGAGGGACTATAAACCTTAGAACGACCCACACACACACACTTTGCAGTATATAGTCTTGCCTGCAGCTAGACTATACTATACCAAGGCATATAATGGCCTCCTAGTAGTTAGAGGTGACACTGCACCATTGATTTTCCGTCTTTGTTTTATATAGGACGAATGTATGTCAAGAGACAAAAAATGCGCATTTTTCTCCGTAGAAAATTTTAAAACATCAAACGACCGAGCGTCCGCCAATATTAAATTGCAATAAAAACAGTGGGTCATGTATCATGTAAGAAAAAGCCAATCTGTTGAATGATGTCACATTCTATTTTGACAAATCACAGATAGATTTACCCCATTTCTACTTTCGCTTTACTGTCTATGTCAATTATAATTTAATATTTCAAACAAACACTAATACATGTTCCAAATACATCATTCGCATGAATTATAGGTAATAATAACAAAAAGCAATCAAATGTGGGCATTTTGTATCACTAGTATTAAAGGCAGGGAAACATTTTTATTAGGCACTATTTGACTATACACCACGGAAGCACAAACGCAATGGTGTAATTACGCCTTAGAGTATCTGCATTGCATTCTGAAAGTCGTTGGTTCAATCCCTGGCTACGTCATACCAATGACTTTAACAATGTCAGAAGTCACTTGTGACCCTTGCTTGACGAGCAAATAATAGGCAGTGCTACATTTTGTTGGCCAAGTGTCAGAAAAAAGTGACTGGGTGGGGTATCATGTACACAGGTATTCGGCGCGTAATTTGGTCACTATCCCCCCCACCCACCTCTACTACCCCCCACCCCACCAAAAAAACACAAAAAAAACATCATCCATTTCATAACATTTTAAAACTTTCCTCAAATTTTTTTTTTTGTATATTATATTGTATAAAGGTGTCCGAGAATCGCCGATTTTTTTTTGGAAAACATCGACTCCACTTTGTTTAAGGTCGAATACACGGTCAACTCTTGGACGATTTGCTCAAGCAAGCACTCAAATTTTGCAGTAGGGATAGCTCTCCATAGATACAGACTAAATCAACTAAACTCAATGGCATTGTGTACCCATTAAGTCGAGAAGTGAAGAAACACCTTACTCGTCGGAGATATGACCGACCCATTTGTCACCGTCATTCACCTCTAAAACACAACTATACACAGTTCAACCTGCATAAACATACATTTGTTCAATCAGAAATAACTTATAATTACACATACCGATCATCAGAAAGCTCAATCCGACATCTGGTAGTCACAACGGCTGAATATTTCGAAACATTTTCACGTTCACCTGTGCGCTGCCATCTTTGAAATGGTTTCCTATTCACCAATAGGATGAATACAAACGCGTAATTATCCTATTGGCGAGTCTGATGATCGGTATGTGTAATTATAAGTTATTTCTGATTGAACAAATGTATGTTTATGCAGGTTGTCCTCCTGCAAAATTTGAGTGCTTGCTTGAGCAAATCGTCCAAGAGTTGACCGTGTATTCGACCGTAAACAAAGTGGAGTCGATGTTTTCCAAAAAAAAACGGCGACTCTCGGACACCTTTATACAATATAATATACCAAAAAAATTTTTTTTTTGGAAAGTTTTAAAATGTTATGAAATGACTTTTTGGATGATGTTTTTTTTTTGGTGGGGTGGGGGGTAGTAGAGGTGGGTGGGGTGTAGTAGTGACCAAATTACGCGCCAAATACCTGATATCATGTACTACAGTGTGGTATAGCCAGTAGATAGATCCATATTACACTACACACACATTCAAAAGTCCAAACTGAATTGTGCCCATACTGTTAGGATGTAATATCAGTTAAAATGGGTGGAGGAACTATACCCCTACCACCCACTCACACACACTATATAGTGTTGCCTGCATCTAAACTATCCTGTCCTGGGTTACAGACTATCCTATCCTGGGCTACTGACTATCCTATCCTGGGCTACAGACTATCCTGTCCTGGACTACATACCATCCTATCCTGGACTATATATCATCCAATCCTGGACTACAGACCATCCTATCCTGGACGACCATCCTAACCTGGACTGCAGACCATCCTATCCTGGACTACAGACCATCCTATCCTGGACCATATATCATCCAATCCTGGACTACAGACCATCCTATCCTGGACGACCATCCTAACCTGGACTGCAGACCATCCTATCCTGGACTACAGACCATCCTATCCTGGGCTACAGACTGTCCTATCCTGGGCTACATACTATCCATTCCTGGGTTACAGACCATCCTATCCTGGGTTACAGACTATCCTATCCTGGGACTACAGACCATCCTATCCTGGGCTACAGACCATCCTATCCTGGGCTACAGACCATCCTATCCTTGGCTACAGACCATCCTATCCTGTACTACAGACCATCCTATCCTGGGCTACAGACCATCCTATCCTGTACTACAGATCATCCTATCCTGGGCTACAGACCATCCAATCCTGGGTTACAGACTATCCTATCCTGGGCTACAGACCATCCTATCCTGGACTACAGACCATCCTATCCTGGGACTACAGACCATCCTACCCTGGGCTACAGACCATCCTATCCTGGGCTACAGACCATCCTATCCTGGACTACAGACCATCCTATCCTGGGCTACAGACCATCCTATCCTGGACTACAGACTATCCTATCCTGGGTTACAGACTATCCAATCCTGGACTATATATCATCCAATCCTGGACTACAGACCATCCTATCCTGGACGGCCATCCTAACCTGGACTACAGACCATCCTATCCTGGGTTACAGACCATCCTATCCTGGACTACAGACCATCCTATCCTGGGCTATAGACCATCCTATCCTGGGATACAGACCATCCTATCCTGGGATACAGACTATCCTATCCTGGACTACAGACCATCCTATCCTGGGACTATAGACCATCCAATCCTGGACTACAGACCATCCTATCCTGGACTACAGGCCATCCTATCCTGGGCTACATACTATCCTATCCTGGGCTGCAGACTATCCTATCCTGGGCTGCAGACTATCCTATCCTGGGCTGCAGATCATCCTATCCTAGGCCAGACTATCCTATCACTAAAATGGGCATGGAACTGACCTTCATTTCATGTAAATGTTTTTAAACAGACAAGCTACACTTACTTAAAGATGAATGGCCACCCTTTTTGTAGTATTATCAACACATTTAACTCATCATCTCCCGGTCCCTTGAAATTCGAGATACTGAGTGTGGACTGTAGCTACAGCTTTAATAAAGGAAACGCATCATATGAAAATTTCTTGATTGTCCCGGAGAGAAACATATATTTAAATTCGCTACTTATTTCTATGTAAATATAACTGAATATAAGTATTATTTGCATGAAGTAGATACTACTTTTACCACTGCTTGAATGCACGGGAAATGAGGTATATCTGAATTGTATAGCTGCACAACTATTGCCAGATAACTGATCAATACATTTACCTGTTCAAAGTTTTCTATGTCATCAAATAAAATCTTCTTCTCGCTTTTCACAGATATTGCAATGTGTGAATTGTAAATATCTATTGTTGTGTATTGACTTCGATTTAAATAAACATAAACATGTTCATAAAACAAAACATGGCCGGAGAACTTTAATCCATAGATCGTGGATTGCAAGAAACAAGAATTAAATACAAAAAACCCTAATGTTAATATTTAAGTCAGTAGCCTGTAAAAACCATCATCACAGTTAACCGCTAAATGTGACAGTTGGATATCTTATGCAAGGTGTATTGATGTATTTCATGTACAGTCGAACCTCGATAGCTCGAAGTCAGCGGGACCATAGGGATATGTTCGAGCTATCGGTGGCTTCGAGGCATCGAGGTAACGGTAAAAAACAAAATATCTATCCGAATTTGTGTACCACCCGAAATAGTGTTACTTGTGTACGTGATGTATCGTTCTCGGTATGTTTTTTATGTTCATGCATGTTTGTTTAAACCACATAACGGATATATAACATGTAATTGTTACGCTGAAAATACAAGAAAAACTGCATTAATGTGTTTGTTTTATCATTTATTTAAAGAAATATCACACTCATAGATTTTAACATACATTCCGGAAGTCCGAATAATGAGAACAAGGTAAGACTGGTTTCGGTACATTATTTAATTAGAAAATCAACCGTGTTAAATTTATCGTAATTAACAGTAAACGAAGTTCACTAAACATAAATTTTATCTGTCTATTATCGCTTTTCAATCATAAATGGTCGCACCTTTAACAACCAACTTTATCTGTTTTCGCACTATGATCGAAATTGCTACAAACAAATACAAACGCGTCGATTACAATTAATATGGCCGACGTCGCATGGCAACGGATCATCACCTTTTGTTTAAGCGAGGTTTAAATTCACACAAAAATGGATCTTCGGACCGTAAAAAGTATTCGAGCGAGCCGGGGTATTCGAGAAATAATATTAGAATAATCTAGGTTAAATTACATTGAATTATATAGGAGTTGTGTCGGGACCGGAAAATGTGTTCGAGTTACCGATGGTATTCGAATCACCGGTGTTCGAGCTATCGAGGTTCGACTGTAGTTAGAAATAAAACTAAACATACAAAACCTAAACATGCACACACTTGAAGTAATAAATTCAGCAGCTCCTTACAATTATGTTATCACATCATATGAGCTGGCCACTACATGGCATTGAGACATATAAACATGAACAGGGTGCCTGTCAACTGGAGATACACAAGATGCAAATATGATGGTGTAACTCCCCTTCTTGTACGCCGATTTGGACCAATTTTTGAGAGTATTCCGTACGCCGAGACTGGCGAACGTTACTCCGAGACTGGCGTGCGCATGATGGAGGTTGAATTAGCACATCATTTGTAGCTAGATGCTTGGGCAATATTTAGTATGCCGAATGCATAATTTAAAGAGTATGTCAGATGCCAGGGTGTGAGGGGGGTGGGTTACACCATCAACCATGATCCGACCGTGAGCGACGTGACGTGAAATGGAACTTAACAACCTTATTGTAAATTCATTAGTCATAAGTAAATCATGCTGAAAACAGCTACCTCCACATAACATTTAGATGGACTTCCTAACATGCAACAGTGACACAATAAAGGCGATTAGTTTATTCAGAAGAAATTTCTCGGAAATACAATGGAATGTGGGTGAATTCACATAAACATTTTAACATTATGCTTAAACGTAGTGCTTAAAAGTAAACTTGTGAACATCTTAAATTATTACCTACATTGGAATTCTCTAAATAACATACAATTCCATATTTATATAAGTATAATATAAACAAAAATATACACATATACATCTATTCTGTTCCAGTGCATGTAGAGCAATAAATGCTCCTTCAAGTAAACCTTTTTTTTTTGTATTCAAATCATGTGACATCAAGTGGTTTATTTCATAGTTTGTGTCAAGTGGTTTATTTCATAGTTCATGTCAAGTGGTTTATTTCATAGTTCATGTCAAGTGGTTTATTTCATAGTTCATATCTAATGGTTTATTTCACAGTTCATGTCAAGTGGTGTATTTCATAGTTCATGTCAAGTGTGTACCAGAACAAAACTGGAAATATCACTGAAGGTGATGAATACTCTATCTCTGAAAACTTTTGAAGCGAAAGGCATATGAAGTTCATTTTTAATACAATATTAGAGTGAAAAATTATAAGTCAAACAAAGGGCCATAATTCTGTAATAAATGTCATAATTAACAATTTGTGAATTAGAGCAACATAAGGTCATCAGTTGTTATGTGTATATGAAGTTTGGAACAATCCATTCGAAACTCTTTGAGAAAAATGTATGAAGGGACATTAAACAAAGGGAAATAATTCTGTAATAAAATGTTTGATGTAATGGGACATAAGGTCATCAGTTGGCATGTGTAGATGAAGTTTGGGAACAACACATTCTAAATTGTTTGAGAAATGCAAGTAATAAAAATGTATTACGGGACGTGATGCGACGGGATGCAACATTACAGACAGCAGGATTCTTATATAGCCCAAACTTTACTTTGTGAAAGTGGGGGTATACTTCACGCAAAACACCTTTATTTATTTTAAAAATATTATTGTGGTTACAGGAAAGAATACACGGTTCGTGACTACAACTACAGGCAGTATTAGCAGGAAAAATGCTTGGTAGAGCTTTCTATTTGTCGTGTTTTCAAATGCTCGTCAAATATGCCTGATTTTGTACATTACTAACTGGTGATTATATTGCACAAATAATATTTAAACCTATGATATAACAGCATAGCAAAATAGAAATCCAAAATTCTATTTAATTATATGCAATCATGTTTAAAGTCAAAATCATACTGAATTAATAAACAGAAATGCTTTTAATGCTTGAATGCCAACAAGCAACTCTAACGACTTAAACTAATTGATTTGAAGGATCATTTTGGTACCTCGGTCATGTTCGTAGTTCATACCTTTAGTGAGTTACTTTTCTTTACACCATACTGTTTTTGTTTTGCATGACCGACCACACATATGTATACATACCTGTTTATTTTTTGGCAAGTAAAACTTTACATTCTTCGGAATTCTTTTGACTTAGGAAATATGATGCCCCATCAACATAGGAGACTTTGGTAACTCTCGACTTGTATTTTCTATCAAATTTTGTTGCTTTTTCATATTTGTCTAAAGTATGTCTGAAAATAGAAAACAAAATGGCAAAATGAATATACAGACAGATGAAAATTATTCTTAATATGCAAAAAATTACATAACCTGCTGTAAGAAGTTTTGAAGGAGACATTATTTCAAATATCCTTAATTTTACAACAGCCACCATTTTGAAGAGGCAGTGAAAAAACTTCAAATCAAGAAGGACACAACAGAATGAAAATTCCAGCAATGTGCTATTAATATCTGGCAATCCTATAAACTCATCTTTCCTTCAGCCAGAAGAGCTAAAAATAGTAATATATTAGTTTCAACATGGCCAAATTAAGTTTATAGATGAAAACAGGTGTCACATTGCTTTTGTTTTTTTGGTATGGATAAAAGAAAATCAGTAAAACCGATGGATGCTCCCCAAAATGTATCCTCAACTTATAGTTTTTGACTTATGCTTGACAAGGATAACAAGTATAAAATTACAAAGGGCAATAACTCTAATTTGAATGATGACAGAGTTACGGTTGCACACTGCACTTCATCTCATTGCCCTCTATCACTGTATGGTTTCATTGCAGTCCCATCAGTAGTTTTGAAGTTATGCTCCGGACAAAAATTCTAAGTATAAAATTACAAAGGGCAATAACTCTAATTTGAATGATGACAGAGTTACGTTTCTTGCACTCTGCACTTCCTGGAACAGACGGAAGGACGAAAGGATGAAGCGACGACTATATGCTCCCCCGAAAATTTCGTGGAGCATAAAAACATGGTGTAACTGGTTGCTATAAGCAAAACATAAACAAATAAATATGAAATTATTCTATTATATGAACTTTAATGGTTTAATAGTTGTTTAAGTAAAATGCACGTTTCATCATCTGCAAGGTTGTCGCAGCACTCTTCATTATGCTTATTATATTTGTAAGACTGACTTTTGTAAGGAAAGTGTATCATGCATTCATTTAGTACAGTTAATACTTACTTAAATGCTAATTTTGGACGTTTCATCTGCATACACATTTTAAAAGGTGTTTCATAAAAATCTACATCAGTGGCAAAGTCTATATATGCCTCGCCCTCGGCAGTAAATACCACTCCAGCCCGACCTATCTGGGAGTCCAACCGCATTGATCCCTCGATCACTAGGGAACCACTGAAATGGTAAAAGTTGGTTTAGGGAGTTCATTTTATATTCAATTTGAAGAATTTTTTAGAATTGATAAAATGTTTATGTTCCAATAGTTAAAAGAACAAGTGGATGGATGATGACATCCAAAGCGACACTCAAAAGCAATTTCATTTTCCAGTAGACACACTTTTTTTTTATAAAGAAAGAAACTTTTGTTTGCAGTCCTAATTTCAAATGGTAATTTTTCAGAAGGTACCAGTAGTGCACTTGACCCAGGTCTATTATGGATTTTCCATTTACCTTTCGTTTTAATACTTCTCTTTACTTTTGTTTCCCTGTGTTACTGGATGTTTGCTTGCAACAACTTAATAATGTGACAAACTGGGGACCTTTATTGCGCACCCAATCATGCGATCCAGCACCAGTAATGGTATCAAAATGGGGACCAGGTTTACAAATCCATTGTGCTGTTACTAACTAGGCTATTGCTCCACCCTATGACCAACTGATCTCAATTGAACCTCTGTGGTAATGAGACATAAAATGCCTATCAATCAACCAATCAATCAATCAATCAATCAATCAATCTATCAATCATTTATTCAATCAATCATAACATCAATCATAACATCAATCAATACCAATCAACCATTCAATCAACCAATCAATTAATCAGTCATTAAATAATCAATCAATCAATATCAATCAATCAAATCAATATATCAATCAACCAATCAATCAATCAATCAATCAACCATTCAACTGATCAATAAATCAATCAATCAACAGTTAGGCCGCAGTGTTACC
The DNA here is from genome assembly GCA_037043455.1 of Cyrtodaria siliqua. Lineage (NCBI taxonomy): Eukaryota > Metazoa > Mollusca > Bivalvia > Adapedonta > Hiatellidae > Cyrtodaria > Cyrtodaria siliqua. The sequence goes on along the minus strand of JAWPHD010001520.1, from coordinate 32,927 downwards.
AGTACTTACCTATTGCGTATAAGAGATTCAGAGTTTCTGTTCCATAGACTGATACTGACCATGCCAGTGAGGTCTATAGACAGGGCACCCAACACCTGCAGGTCTACGACTAGACCATTGGCTAAATGGAACTTCTCACTGTGGTCTTGCAGTAGAAAACTGGTCTGGTGAAAAGTAACAGAAATTCAAAATTTAAGCAAGGAATTAAATTTTATTAAGTTTACTCGAAAAAGTAAAAGATCAATTATTGCTTTTTTATGAGGTCGATACATGGTTTGATTGACCTGAAAAAAGGAAAATTGACCAAAGAAGAAGTGATTTTCAAAGATTCTATTTATCACATAACGTACATACCACACGAACATCATCAATTTACCTATTACACGGTGCCAATGTCTGAGTGTAATTATGACATCATTTGTTGTTTAAGTAACATCATATACGTTATGTTATTTCTAACCACGCCTTCAAGTCAATACGATAAGGTCAAAATGCATTTCTCAAGTCAATATGTTGTTTAATCGGGAAACGTGTGACCAAAACCTGCCCTATCAAATTCTTTTAAATTTTTGATTTTATAATAATTAACTTATATTAAAGACTCCATCTTGGTATGAAAGTGGCCAATATAGCGCAGTGGACAAGGCACAAGCTACACATACTTGTAGAGCAGACACGGGTTCTGATGGTGCATTCCACACCGCAGACATGAGCCCACCAGATCCTCGGAAAAATTCCACAGGCGGCAACAATACATCCAGGATTTTGAGCGCGAGCCCAGCTGTGGCTTCCTCCTCGGCAGACTCGGGGTCGGGCTCCTGCCCTACTATCGCCTCGAGACCAGATGCATAGATACCAAACTGTTGAAGAGAGATGGTCAAATATTACTATGATAATTATACATATTAATTTTACTCACTATGACTACTTTTGTTGTTATCACAATTATTATATTTAAGTTATCAAGCAACATCTATAGCTCACTGTTTTAGAGCTACAGACATCTGTACCATGTGCTCTGGTGGAGGCATGTCTGATGGGAAACTTCATCTCATCATCTCCCTCTGAGGTTACTGACAAATATAACCCAATATATGATATAATAAACTGAACGTAAAACACAATAACAATTTCTGTAGCCATAGTTTGCATGAGATTGTTTAAAAATGTTAATTAAACTGCAGGAATGACTGTTCCTTCCTAATATTATAGATTCCATGTGTCCAAACTTACACTCAACAATTTCTGTAGTGCATTTTTGCCTATCAAGTTCACATCCATGGCACTTTTCTTCATGACCCCTGACTTTGCTATCTCCATATACAGCGCATAGGTGGCATTTGTGTCTTGGGTTTCTGCGGGGTGAAAAACACAAATTTAATTAAAATAAAACATAAGAGAAATGCCTGTTGGCGTTAATGTCGGGTTTTCTACAATGTGAAAGATGAGCCTGCTGCCAGCCTGGTTTAGGCCAATCTATAAGCCTATTTTTTTCCCGAAAACCCATCTAATAATTATGGTCCACCTTGAATCCAGTGACCCCAAATGCAATCCCAAGCTTCCTTTTCATATAAGCTACCTATCCATAAAGTTTCATGCCAATATCTAATTCCTAACTTAAGTTATTGAACGGAAACCTTTTTTCTATTTTTAATTACAGTGATCTTGACCTTGAAACCAGGGACCCCAAATGCAATCGCAAGCTTGTTTTTCATTTTAGCTACCCATCCAGAAAGCTTCATGCCAATAACTTATTCCTATATGAAGTTATTGAACAGCAACCGTTTTTTCTAATTTTAGTAACAGTGACCTTACCCTTGAACCCAGTGATGCCCAAATGCAATCCCCAAGCTTCCTCTTCATATAAGCTACCTACCCAGAAAGTTTTATACCAGTATTTCATTCCTAACTAAAGTTATTGAGTGGAAACTAAACTTAAACGATAAGGTTAACCCAAACAGTGACCTTGACATTGAACCCAGTGACCCCAAATGCAATCCCCACACTTCCTCTTCATATAAGCTACTTATCCAGAAAGTTTCATGCCAATATCTCATTCCTAACTGGTTACTGAATGGAAACCGTTTTTCTATTTTATTAACAGTAACCTTGATCTTGACCCCATTGACCCCAAATGTAACCCCAAGCTTCCTCTTCATATAAGCTACCTATCCAGAGTTTCATGCCAATATCTCATTCCTAACTAAAGTTAATGAGCGGAAACAAAACTTAAACTGAAAGGTTAACGTAAACTTAAACAAAAAATGTTAACGCAAACTTAAACAAAAAGATTAACGTAACATATATTTTTGAGAAAGTAGGTTACAGTGACCTAGTTTTCTGGGAAAGGTCATTGCTTCATGAGAAGAAGGTGCTGTTAAAGTTTGGTGAAGATTGGACATGGTTATGCTAAGATGTAACAAAAAGGAAAATGTGGACGCCTGTCCACCCGCTTTATGCCAATCTATAAGCCGATTTATTCCCCCAAAACCCGGCTAAAAAGCCTATAAAATATATTTTGGCTGATTGCCCCTGTTATATACAATAGCCTATAATACAAATTGGTAAATGTTATTACAGTTGATTTCGGTTATTTGCATAGCCCATTTGTCAAGAAAAAATATGCGATTAACCGGAGTATCCGAAGAGCCGAAATTGAACATTTTGTACATGTAGCGGTGCACGTTTCTACTTTTCTAATTCTATGTTAGATGTTTGATAGGATTAATATTGTGCATATCCGTTTTGTGTTTACCGTTATTTGATAGACTTTATGCAATATTTATGCGTATTTGTTTTCTTTCAACCTGCGTCGCTTTGCTATGGTTTGCCGTGTGAATGACACAGTCGTGATAATAACACGCAAGTTTATTTTATTTTTTATTTATTAAGTTACATCTATGAGCTACTCAATGTCATATGCATCTCTACTGACACTAGCAAACTGAGAGCAATAAATAATTAACAACACATTGCTTTACATTGCGTACAAACTTATTATTAAATTGTGTATGCTAATTGGTGAGCGATCATCATGGCTTGGAAGCTTTACGGAAGCCGCACAAAATGGCAAAATGCGATTATACGGGGTTTTTTACATGCAAAAGAATACAAATGGTTTTGTGTTTCAAAACTTTATGCAATTAACCGAAATATGCAATTAACCGATATGCGATTAAACGGAATCGACTGTACTCAAATGACATCATTTTATAAAAGGTGCATCTGTGGCCGAGTGGTTAGTCTCCAACTTGAAATCACTTGCCTCTCGCTGCTGTGGGTTTGAACCCTCATGGTACCAGAAATGTGAGGAAGTTTCCAGCTGGCTTGCAGAAGGTTGGTAGTTATACCCACCTAACCGCCTCGTGCACGAAAACTGCCCTGAGTGGCACCTGCGGCCTTTCTCCACCAATGGAAGCTGGAAAGTCGCCATATGACCTTAGCTGTTGGTGTGACTATAAAATCCAATTCAATACATTTTATAAAAGTAAAAGCTAACAAACCTTGGTTACCTTAACACCTGGTTGTTTGATTGATTTCGACAGAATTGTTCCTTTCCTATTAAAGCTAAGGGTGTGAACGGGAACAGCCCTAATTATAACAAGATGGAAAAACATCCTAGTACCTGCCAATAAGCTGCTAAAGGCGCTGGATTTTCCTCTCTGGGCCCAAATGTTATAGTTGTGGATCCTGGAATCTTTAACAACTTCCAGTAAAATGTTCCTAGAAAATAAATTTTAGTAACAATTTGTAGGCAACACCTTCGTGATTAAGACAACATGTAATAGACATCCTATTAAACAGAAATTAAAGGTGATACATAGCGTGTCTTTTAAGTATATATTCGGAAATATACGTATATAATATACAATCGGTTCAAATCTTACACTTATTGGTTGTCCCGTTTTCTCACAGTAGCCAATATTATCTCATAGCGCACACGCTTCGAGTTTCGCCCTTTTTGAAGACAGGTAAGTGTCACGTGATCCTGTGACGTCATTGGTACCAAACGATTAGCGGTGTCGCATTGAGTTGTATAGTATTGTCTATGTATAAAGAAGGACAAGATAATAACCTAAGTTTCTTTCGTTTCCCTAATCAAGATAATGATATATTAAGATTTGAAGTGTGGGTAGACCGTTACCGAAGAAAATCGCCCGACTCGTCGAGAAAGTGGAAACCTACGAAAGACGCGCGAGTTTGTAGCAACCGTTTTGAGTTGACTTCGTGGGAAATCCATCCTTTGGTTTCATTATCTTTGAATTTGGAGAACAAAAGGCCATGCAGATTAAAATCAACAGTGGTACCAACGATATTTGACTATAAAAATGAGAAGTGCATAACCCCGCCGTCTCCAAGCAAGTTGTATTCGCCTATTCGACCGGCGTTGAGGAGGAAATTCATACATGAAGTAAGATTGAAATTTATGTTCAATTATCTAAGCACCTCATCGGGTATACGTAAAGGTGTATAATCTAAGATCTTTATATACACCGTGAATGTTTAGCTGTTGAATTAGAAGCATGCGTCTTTACGTGAATCAATGAAGAGTTTTTTTAAGATTGCTAAGAACGTTCAGCATATAAATTTAAATGAATCCGGTGAAATATACACTGTGTCTTTGTTTCCAAATTTAAATTTTAATAATTTTAAATTATACACCCTCTTCTGCCAATAGTGTTATAGATATATATTATCAACATATATAGGGCTATGGATTTGAAAAAACATACAAAATGTTTCATGGATATCTATTACAAGGCAGTAAATTAATAATATTACTAGCTTTTATATTAATTCAGTAATGTTTTATGGCAAAGCAAAAACAATAACGCCTCTTAGCTCGTGCAATAAGTAAAACAAGTATAATAGAATAATATACTTTATATTATGGTAATTTGATATGTTTGGTCTGTTTTCGATCTGTATATCAGGAGAAAGTATACATGAGTAAGTATACTTACTAACTGTCTATATCGGGCTCATAATACATTTGGCTATATTATTTAAATCATAGTATTTTTCTCTCTTTGTGCGCGACAAATTAGAGCTCGCATATCATGTGATATATCCATCCTGTGCAATACGCGTCTGCCCTCGGCGGTATTACACCGCTCAAGTTATTGCAATAAACAGGAAATATATCATAAAACTAGGTTTCCCTAAATGGTGCGTGCTTTTGTGATATAGCGACGTATGTACCCTAGTTAGGCTGTACTTCAATAGTGCACCGCAATATTTGGTTAGTCTGTATTGATATTTGGGGGCACGTGGAGACTAGAGAGCGTGTCATATTGCAAACACCGCTCCTAGAGTGTTTGGTGTTGATTGCGACTTATGGCAAATATATAATACTATAGAAATTATGGCGCCGAAATTATATGCTGTTTCATTTATTATTGTTTTTATTCATTTTTTATCAATTAGGAATAATATCTAATAAATATATTTGTTCCATGTCTACTTATCGGCAAAAAAATCTGACGCTCGTATTAATGTATAGGTATTAGTCCAGGTCCAGGTCCATTCATTCGGAATATACTACATTTCGCGGTTATTGTGTATGTACCAAGATATTGCAGTGTTGCGGGTGACTTACTGTCAGATTTCGATGAAAACAATGTTTACGTTGTTTTTTGTTTGTTGTTGCTGTAAGTGTATAAATACGCTATTTTGTTAGATTAGTGAATAGTGTAATGAACCGCTGAACGTAACGAATGACATGACACGATAGTCTTTACAAGCTCTCCATTTGCACCTGCACCGCGTTCGACTTCCTCATCAGTTGATGAATCCGATGTATTTTCGTCCTGAGACACGTATTCTGGCTCAAAATCGTAAGGTTGCACATTGTGTAACCGTTTTATCACGGGCATTTCCTCTGACTCAGCATCATGATCGCTTAATTCTCACATTTTCACACAAGGTATACTGTTTTGCGTTCAGTCCCAATGTAAACAAAAAATAGTTTGTTCCCAATGACGTCACTTCCGGTAATTCGCGCAAGAGTTTTTCCCCTTAGATTTTTTTCGATTTTTTAGCAATGCCTGTTCGCCTTTTCGATTTTTATCTTTAAAAACATATTTTCATGAACATACATCAATGGCATAGTAAAATCGTATTTGTAATGATATTTAATACTTAAAAACATATCAAAGGCGGATTTGTTGATTTAAGGAGGTTGGCTGGGAAAGGACGTAGTGATGAGATTTTTTTTAAATTCATATTTAAAGCTTCTTTGGCATAATTTAGATTCAAAATTATCAAAAAAAGGCTCGGTCACCACACTTTCCCACAAGACGTCATTGAAGAAGGCACATATTTCTAACTTCAAAATTTCACTAAAAAGAGGAAAAATATAGTCATTGAACATTTTCACAATTGTTTTCATAACATTAAGTTTATTGAAAAATAACAATTAATTTTCGATTGCATATATACATATCTTTCAAATCATACAAAAAAAATTGTAATCCTCATTCGTCTTTCTACTTTAAAAAGCAAACGTATATGGACCATACCCCACCCACTATTGTTTTTACCGAAAAATTAATTCAAGATAAAAAAATATGTTCTAATGATCAACTTTCTTTAAAACTTGTATATGACAAGGTCCTATGACATTTCTTTCAAAACATGTAAAAAAATATATAGGTCACCAGGCTTCTAATGATTTTTTATTAAAAATTCTTTAAATTACACCCATTTTGGAGTTATTTTAACATTTTCAATGTAAAATACTGTACACACAATATTGACATGGAGATCGAAAATAAAATTAGCTCAGTATCTACTTTTATATATATATTCCACTACTGAAAAACAAAAATCTGATTTATTCTATAGCAAAAGGATAAATTCTACTCAGAGCTACCCATAACCCCTATTTTGCTGACAACAAAAAATGATCACAAATGACGGAAAAAATATGAGAAAAAAAATTTGCTTAAAATTTGGTATGTTACCATCTTAAATCCTACATTATATCCATATCTACTAGAATGGTAAAAATGAAACAATTCTGTTGTCAAATAAAACTATGATTTAAAAAATAAAATAACTAAGTAATTACATGCAACATCTAACCTACTCTAATTGCAGGTCTTAGTAAATAGTATGCTTTGTAGTAGCTTCATACGTATACAATGCAGGAACACAGATTGGATTTTGAAGCTTTTTAAACAGTACTCATCTCTAAATGGTCTTAACAAAAACAAAATGTATTCTGTTGCAAACCTATAATGTGTTTTTGGTAGCCGTTTTGAATTATATATACATTTTAAATTGCATCTCAGGCTAATTATTAGTTTGTTTGAAAGGTGTTTTTTACGTCATTTTAGGCACATGTTAGGCCATATATGACGGTCAATTTTTTTTGTGGTGGAGGCAAACCTTCAGTATTGATTCAAACCCGCAGTGTCGAGAGACCAGATGGTTTCCAACGAAACGCTGTAACCCATCGACCACAGAGGCGCTAATTATTAGAGTCAATACTTTCCAAACTGTTCTCTTTCTCTTTTATACCCGCTAAAAAGATTCTTATTTTACACGTGGTGTTATTATCTGACCTCAAAGTGATATTGGATTCTTTTTTTATAATTATTTAAAAGGAGAACATTTCTCACCTGAGTTTGGCATTATATTTTGCGATGTCTACAAGTTTCCTGAGTATAAAGGTAGACAACTCATACTGTGCCTGGTCGCCCACAGCTGCCAGCATGATATTGAGCACCGTGGACTTTGATGGATTAATTGTGAGCAGTAGTTCTGCCACCACGGCTCGTACAGAACTGTCATATGGTCTATCTGTCTGATGAAATATCTTCAGTAACGACCGTATATCCTGCAATGAATATCGTTTACATCAATACTGACAGTTGCTTATAGGATTGAAGACCAGCACATTAACTAGCCCGCTAGCCATAGGCTGCATAGACTAGTCACTTTTCAAAATGACTAGTGAAAGCTCGGTTGACAAACCCAATGGGCTAATTCTTTTTATTATTAAAATGTCTTAAAAATGATAACATAGCCTAAGCATAACATCTCTTGTTGAAAAGGACCGAATCATTTCAGTTCCGCATTATTGTTATTTCACTCTTCAATACTGGAGGTATGTAAGGTATGGTTAAGACGAGACAAGCACATACATGTCCCACGTGGTTATCCTAAATATACAATGAACATCACAAGGTAATAAACATTAAGAGTATTAAAAACAAACTGTTTATAGGTAGTGGGACAACAGACACTGTGCCAAGCTATAATACTTTTCTTTTCTTTTTTTAAAATACTGTGAAATCATTTTATTTCGTCGGGATTAAACTTCGCGATTCTTTCCAAAAAGACAGTTTCGAGGGGACGTAATTTCGCGCATTTCTGATTTTGGAAAAAAAAAAATCTGTAAAAAATACTATGTTGAAACGCATTATCGATCAATTGGACCCAGATGTGTAAGTTCAAAAACATCCCCAGGCTACAGATTTGCAGAGCTGTCTGGCGATTACGTCAGACCTGTCCTAATAAACAATTAACCCAACTAACACTGAAAACACCTACTCGGCGGGTGATATTGTGTGATCTCCCGTTGTTTGTTTTTAATTTTTACCCTGTAACATTGTTTGTCTGGGAAAGAAATGGCGGACACCTGCGTCGATGTGTGTCAAATCTCTGATTTGATTGGCTAACAGCTATAATTAGCTCCTGAATATTTATGAGTGACAATGCGTCAATTAATGGGTGTTAAAACAGGTAATTGAAACACGTTAAGTTGTTTTGATTGCGTGATAATAGTACTAATTGATATTAAAACGTAGAGTACTAGTACTTGCATATGTGTGTCGTACTGTATTGTGTTTTAAATGTTGTTATGTTGGCGTGTGCTTTGTTTGTGCTTTGTTTGTTGCTAGTATTTGTTTTTGTTTTGATTAAATATATAAAAATCTGTACGTGTTATTGAAAATACCAACAAGTATTTCACTTTGCCGACCACTAAAGGTCAATACTCTGTATAGGATGACAACGATAACAAATTTAAATATCATTCGTGAATGGAATTATTAGTCCGCTTGCGTAAACACAGGTGTGTCAACACATCGGCATACATACTGACATATTGAAAAGATTAAAACAAACAAGCAAGTTTTTATTTTGTTTATTATTCAATACATACATGATGATAAACCTTTTATCTGCAACAAACAACCTGGTCATGCTGGTTCAATAAGTATTAAACTTATGTTAATATGCCAAACTCATTGATAAAACTGCAATAAATAACCGATCGGGAACAATGTTTTAATATAGTAGATATAAAAATCGAACAGGAAAAGCCTGTTTCGTACACATACTACTTAAGGGTGCCCTCTGGTGAATATCAGAACAGATAGAATTTTTTTTTTCCCTGTTTTTTATGAAGACTAACATATTACTAGTTAGTTTCTGGAAAAATAATGATGGGTCGGTGATTTAACTTTTTCGCAAAATTAATCTTTAGTAATACACTCTCACAGTGCGGTTTTAAATTCTGAATCAGCTGCAAATTGTGTATGGCAACTTACATGTGTGTAGTGTGGTTTGCAGAACAGGTATCGATTTTCCGTCTTTTTTAATGTAATAGATCTTACTTTAGGACGAAAAATTAAGGGTTGGGGTATTTTTATCACCATCTGAAAAATTAGTACATCCCTTGTCATTACCCCACCCAGTTTACTATAAATTGCATTTTTAAATTTGTGATCCATAAATTGTTCATGATAAAGGAACAGATAACTTTTTGAGATATTTTGTCTACAATATATACAAGACCTGAGTATCAGAATGAAAAAATAAAAATTGGGGGTCGGTGTGCATATAAGAAAGATATTCAATAAAAACTGAGAAAAAAATGTGCTTTTTTAGATTTCGACGAGCTCTGACATATAACGGCATAGGTCTGTAACAAATAATAGGGAAATACTTTTTATTCCTGTCTATGTATATGCTAACACATGTCTTTGTAATAAAGTTTAAATTAAGTGAATATCTTAAATGGTTTTTGAGAAATACCATCTTTTGTACCCCTACCCCCCATTTTGGCTTATGTTAAAAATTGTCAATTTTGGGCACGACATGTGAGGTCAAAAATAAAATCTAATTTTTTTATATTTTTTTTGCACTAAAATATCCCTATTGGGCATAAGTTTGTTACTGTATAATTATTTTTTCCAGTTTTATTATAATTTTTGAAATATAACAAATGTAAATTTCCGGAAGTGCAAAAATCCAAAACCTCAGCAGAGGGCACCCTTAATTCAAACTCTTGGACATTTATAATCGTGGGGATTTGATTTCGTGGTTTGGGTCAACCACGAAATACGCGAAATTAAATCCCCCACGAAATATAATGATTTCACAGTAAACCTTTTTTCAACTGCTGGGTTCCCGAAATTATTTTCTGGATCCATTCCACGATTTTTCCAGTCCATATCCCAGGTGCTGGTCAGTCAAGTTGGGAACAAGTATAACTGTTACATACTAATTTCTTTCTGTACATATTTGTACATTTAGTTCAACCATTTAGTTCTACAAATACAAAATAATTACCTACCTTTTCACGAAAATACTGGACGGGAATTCTTCTCAACGCTTGGACGGAGGTGAATCCCAACATGGCGCTAGTGGCCTTGTCAGATATGGTGTCAAATATTGTCTTTATGAAGTGGTGTAATCCAGAGTTGCCCATAGAGCCGACATACAACAGCTTACACTCTTCACTTGTACACTTGGAGAACAAATCCAGTACTGTGTCCACGTATTCTTTTACAACCTACAGCATATATTTCCGATAAATCTAATGCTACAGTAAATAACTAATAAACACTAGAAATATGTCCATGGGTGACGGATGCTCCCCCCCCCCCCCCCACCAATGAAAACAATCCGCAGAAAACACAAAAGTGTCCATTGGACACAATATACGCCATCGAAAGTGAATCATTTGTAACTGTGATAAATGATTGTAAGTGTAACAAGAGGCCCAAGGTCTTAGTACTGATCATTCTCGCCAAGTTACTCGAGCGGATATGCTTAAAATTGTAAATTTTCAATAATTAAACGGCCTTAACTCTGTTGTTACCAGGGCAATTGGGCTGGTTTTCGAATTTGACCGAGATATTATTCCCATAAACATTATTTCCAAGTTTCATAAGGATTGGATAATATTTGTTAGAGTTAGAGAGCGGACAGCGCAAAATTGTAGATTTTCAATAATTAAAGGGCCATAACTCCGTTGTTACTAGGGCGATTGGGTTGGTTTTCGAATTTGACTGAGATATTATGCCCATAAACATTATTCCCAAGTTTCATAAGGATTAGATAATATTTGTTCGAGTGAGAGCGGACAGAGCAAAATTGTAGATTTTCAATAATTAAAGGGCCATAACTCCGTTGTAACCACGGCGATTGGGTTGGTTTTCAAACTTGAAAAAGATATTAAGCCCATAAACATTATTTCCACGTTTCATATTGATTGGATAATATTTGTTGGAGTATTGCAAAATTATCATTTTTCAATAATTAAAGGGCCATAACTCCGTTGTTACCAGGGCGATTGAGCTGGTTTTCGAACTTGACCGAAATATTATACCCATAAACAATATTTGCAAGTTTCATAATGATTAAACGACAAATACTCAAGTTATTTAGCGGACATCATTAAAATTGTCAATTTTTAATAATTAAAGGGCCATAACTCCGTTGTTACCGGGGCGATATTCAATAATTAAAGGGCCATAACTCTGTTGTTACCAAGGCAATTGGGCTGGTTTTCGAACTTGGCTGAGATTTTATGCCCATAAATATTATTTCCAAGTTTCAAATGATTGGATTATATTTGTTCGAGTTAAAGAGCGAACAGCACAAAATTGTAAATTTTCAATAATTAAAGGGCAATATTACCAGGGCGATTGGGCTGGTTTTCATACTTGACCAAGATATTATCACATAAACATTATTTCCAAGTTTCATAAGGATTGGATAATATTTGTTCGAGTTAGAGAGCGGACATCGCAAAATTGTACATTTTCAATAATTAAAGGTCCATAAAGAGAGAGCAGACACAGCAAAACTTAACGGACAGACGGACAACGCCACGACATAATAGCGTATAAAAAGGGCCGTAAATAATATGCACATCTTGAAATCATCAGATAAGAATCTAATAAAGTTTCAAAAAAGTCGGCTGAAAACTGTGAATGGAGACAGACACACAAGATATTTAAACAAAAAATTGAATAATAAAAAAGGGTCATACTTCGGTAATACTCATTTGATTTTGACGCCAAATAGATATGCACATCTTGACATCATAATTAAGCATCCTGTGAAGTTTCGAAACTATCTTTTGAAAACTGTTCGAGGAGGTTGACACACAAACTTTTCGAGACGGACGGACACTATGACGGTGGTGGGGGCATAAAAGCAATAAATAACGACATTTGTTAAATCTATCTGGTTTATTTATGAAATTACAATCTGTTTTTAATCTGGCAAAAACGTTGACAATATTTCTGATCCACCAATTTATTGGGTGGAGAATTGGACTATGTACCTATGAATGCATTTTTATCACCCACGCCTATATAGTTGCCGTCCATTTGTCCATCCTTCCAAAAATTTAATGCATAAACATTCCCTGTAACTTTTTAATTTCTTCATTATTCTCTACTAAACTTAGATATGTAAAGCTTAACGTCAGAAGATAAATGAAGAAATGAACAAGTTATTGAGAATGTTTATGCATTAAATTTTCACAAATGTATTGTCATTGACGAGTCAACTTACCATAAAAATATAATATCAAAAGGTCAAGTGTCACAGTCAAGGTCACAGTCTAGATACAAAGGTCAAATTTATTTAACGGTGAGTGATCATGCTGTCTATGACTGTTTCTTGTTTCAAGTATAATAACAATACATTTTACTGATAATATAATTGATGTCCACTTAATGCAGCTACATCAAAATGACTGCAACTAAAAGGCTAAAAGCAAACATTGTAGTCTTTGTCCTACCTTATCTGTGCACTGGTCTGGGTCCCGACAGAAGCTGTATATTGTTGCACCAAGCGCCAGGGCAATTCCTGATCGAACCTCACTGCTGGGAGGCTTCCTCTTCAGAGTGGACTAAATAGAAAGTATACAATGATCTAATCAGTTTGTATGAATGGTGTTTACGTCATTTTTAGCACATGTAAGGCCATATATGACGGTCTGTTTCTTTGTGGTAAAGACACACAATCCCATTTTTCCTGGGTAGTACCAGTACTGTATACCTCCCGCCATCTGCAAGAATCAGCACTTTCTGACTTGACAAGTTGAGTTCCCAGTGGGAATTGAACCCGCAGCGGTGAGAGGCGAGAAAGTTTTAGACACAGCGACTTTACCATTCCGGCCGCGGGAGCGCTAAGATCTAATCAGACTGTGGATGGAAGATCAGGATTTCTCAAAGAAAGAAAATTCGTAATCGCTTATATTGTGAATTAACTCAGAACACAACAAGAGTGCCAAATTGACACTATATACGCCCGTCATACATTTGGAATTCATATTTATATGACCATCATCAGCAAGTACAAATTTACCTTGACTATGCCCCAAGTTTCATCAAGATCGGATTATAAATGTTAAAGTTATTGAGCGGAAACTGCAAAATTCAGCAATTTTCAAAAATCAAAGGGCCATTACTCCGGCATAATATGTGCTATGTGACTGGTTATCAACCTTGACTGAGATATTATGCACATAAACACTGTCCCCAAGTTTCACCAAGATTGGATTATAAATGTTAAAGTTACTGAGTGTAAATTTTCCGGATAACACTACTTTTTATGAAGAATGAGTAAGCAAATAAAAAACATAATTTTTATTTTATTGATACTGAATTGTCCACCGCTCCAGCTGTGCAGCATCAACATTTAATTTGTTATCAATTTTCTAAAAATGTTGTTTATAACAAAATAGAAATATTGGGAGGGGGGTTAAAGGGAGGGACACATGGCAATCTAAGTATTTTCAAGCATTAAAATTAGAACTTTAATTTATTAATCCAGTATTCAAATGCAACTATTATGAATCAGGTTGCTCCATTGGCTAACGTCTCAAATTTGCGACCGTAAAACCCCCGATTTACCGTCTGAAAAATATGTGATGTCACATAACGTTGATACAAACGACATCAATGGATGACGTCAACAAAATGCTGGCGTGAATTTGAATTTTCATGAAAAAACAAGTGTGTATGTATGATTTTATTTTATATTTGTAGCATTTGAATGGAAAAGCATTAGAATCGAGATAACCATGTGAAGGTTTTCAATTTAAGACGATATGTGGTTGGTTTACGGTCTGAAATTAAGCTATCTCTTAATTATTTTAACTTTAAACCGGTTTGCACGTAATTAAACAAAAGGTAATATAAACAAGAGATTATAATTGTTCAGTATTATACCATACGTTTAAATATATGATTGGCGTCATATTAAATATATGATTGGTGTAATATAAACAACAATTTGCTTTAAACTTTTCAAATAATAATTAATAATGTAAATATGCAAGTTAAGTAGAGAAACTAACGAGATGCCGGAAGTTTTGAATAAAATCATGATTGCCATGTGTCCCTTTAATTTTGACATAACAAAAGAAGTACACTTAACATACGAGAAGATCTTGAATGAGATAATTGCCAGGGTGAGTGGAGTAGGCCGCAGCCAGCACGTATCTCAGTGGGTACTGTAGGTTGGACGTCTCGTCAAAGTTGAGTAGTTCTTTCAAGGCTCTCTGTGCAGCAGGAGTCTGGGTGGCCACAGTTACATCCAGTAACTGGGGGCTGAAGTGAAATAGGAGGGATTCTTTATGTTGCCAAATACTCTGTGACCCTTAAACCGGAGTATTTTTAGAAATACCTGGATATGGTACAACACAAGGCTTGTTTTTGGTAGATTTTATAAATTTTCAGTACATTAGTTCTGTCTTTACAGTATTAAAATTCTGTAGTGCATATACTAGTATACCATGTAGTAAAAATAGAGTGTTATAATATTACCAGAAGGGTGGTCCAAGGAACACTTGTGTCGCCTGCCGTGTGCTTATTTCACCAAGTACAATCAAACTATAATGTCTGAAGACACGGGGTGCAATACTTCATGAATCGTGGAGCAGTTGTTTTTTTCGAAGTGTTAAGTTTATGAAAAGGGGCATATAATTGATAAGGAAGAACTGTATAAAGTTTCATGACCATAGGTCAATATTTTGAGCTAGGTCAGGTTGCAGGTCAGAGTTATTGGACATGTGTAACGACATTCCTTCAGTTAAGACGAATATGTGTGTGAAATATCATGACCATAAGTCAAATACTTCTCAAGTTATGGCCAATTATGATCTTGGTTAAGTTGCAGTTTAAAGCTTTATGAAAAGGGGCATAACTCTAATGACATGAAAGTCAGAGTTATTGGTCGTGGGTAACAATGTAATATGAATACGTTTTTTGAAGTTTCATGAACATAGGTCAAATACTTCTCAAGTTAGGGCCAGTTATGAGCTTGGTTAGGTTGCAGGTTAAAGTTTTATGAAAGGGTGCATAACTCTGTGAAAATGAAAGTCAAGAGTTTAATATTAGTCATGGGTAACAATATTCTGTTTGGTAAGAGGAATATATGTGTGAAGTTTCATGAACATAGGGGTCAAATATTTCTTAAGTTATGGCTAGTTATGAGCCTGGTTAGGTTGCAGGCTAATGTTTTATAAAAGCGAGCGTAACTCTGTCAAAATGAAAGTCAGAGTTATTGGACATGTGTAACAGCATTCCTTAGGCTAAAATGAAGATGTGTGTGAAGTTTCATGAACATATGTCAAATACTTTTCAAGTTATGGCCAAGGTTAGGTTGCAGGTTAAAGTGTGACAGACGACGGACAAAGTGATCCCTAAGTGTCTGCCATGCTACGCAGCTGACACAAAAATAACTACAAATAACTTTTTCCTGAATATTAAATGGAACACTGATAAACAAAACATAGAAGCATATGAAGTCAAGTTAATGCTAAATAGTTTTTTTAAGGTCTCAGAAAATGGCTAAATATGGCAATAGTGTCAGATACATATGTAAGGCCTAATAAAATAATACCTGTGTTTACTGTAACATTGTTGCAAAAAAATGGGTCGCAAGGTTGGCTTTTTATTTTATGATATTTTTTTTTTTCTAAATAAAAAATTTAAGCTCGAAAACAATTAGATACCGATTTATTTTAGTGATAGAACCCGCTTTGTACAGAAAAGATTGCATTTACGAGTGCTGACAAACTGAACACCTGTCGGTATAATTCAGATTTTTTTTATTTTCAGCATAATAACAAGAATGAGACGGGGAGAAGGACGGATGGGTGGATGGACAGACAAAGCGGGGACAAAATGCTCCGCCAAAAGTTTTGTCGGTGTTTCAAGAGAGTTGGTCGGGTAACAGTAAACACAGGTATTATTTTATTTGGTCTAATGAATATTATACATTATAAGTTAAATAGCTCTAGTCTCAGAAGATGACTATGGCATTAGTGTAAGCTATGCATTAGAAATTCAGAATGAACTTGCAACTGAAAATCCTGTTAGGCTAAGCAAGTTGATAAGCTCACTACATATATACAATATCAGAAGACAGCATTTGTCTATGAAATCAAATGGGGGTTTCAAGTCGCGTTAACAGATCCTACATGATATTTAGTATGTTATACTGGGACAGCAACCTCAGAGGGAGATGAGATGAAGACACCGGGGATCAAACCCGCGCATGGCAGAGGTGGGCAGCTCTACAACCAAAGCCTTATCCACTGAGCTACCGTGGTCACTGTCAACAAAACAAATCAACAACATAGATTCAAATGTCTCGCCTAATAGCAACTACACAGAAGCTAAAAGTGCATGCACTTTTTGCGAAACAGACTTCAACCAATTCTCACATTACAGGGCTCGAAATTAACACTATTCCGGTAGCGCGAGGTTAGTAAAAATGCTACCGGGCTAACAAATGTTTGTCGGGGTAGTCCGATGGGCTAGTAAAAAAAGTGTTAAAATAATTGAATTGGGGTTTTAAGGCGCACCAACACATGAAAAGGTTATATGGCGCCTAACAGGCATGAACATGCCAGGCTCATCTTCCATGTACATTGAGATAAAATATGGAAAATGGGCCTAGAACCTTCTCACCCTGAACTGCAAAGTTGCTGCAAATTCTATCGTTATTGTTATTGTTTTTCTGCCACTGCTCTTTTGATGCGAGCTAGATAGCACCTGAAACAATGCAGGGATCATGATGAAGACCTTTAATGAACATGAACAAAAAATTATAAAATGAACATGAATTTGGGGGGATTCTACCCTTCTGCCTACCCCTCCAAAGGAATCTGCAGTAGCCCTATTCTTTGCCCCGTGACCAAACGGGGACCCCCGGAACAAATAAGAAATAAATTATAAATCAATAGGTTGTGTAGTGACAGCTCTTTCTAACCGAAGATTTTAAAAATATGACATTTCCATAAATTGGAATTTATAGGGCATTATTAACAACTGCCTCAGTAATCAAAATGAGTGTTTTCCACATTTATTTTTATATACTAGACCGGGGACCGGTGGTCTAGTAAATTGAAAATGTTATTTCCTAGCCCTGAATTAACAAAAATATAACACTTAATTTTAAAACTAGAACATGTATCTGGATGAATAGGATACCCTGCAATGTGCTCTATGATATGGAACTACACATAAATGTTGGTCAGGGTGACATTGTATTGAATAAATATGTGTGATAGTTGTCTAGATGTGTGTATGAAGACTGGGGACTATAGGCTTATATGAAGTTTGAGGACTGTATGCCTATATGAAGTTTGAGGACTGTAGGCCTATATGAAGTCTGAGGACTGTAGGCCTATATGAAGTCTGAGGACTGTCGAGCAAATATGAGTCTGAGGACTGTCGAGCATATATGAAGTCAGAGGACCGCAGGCCTATATAATGTCTGAGGACTGTAGGCCTATATGAAGTCTGAGAACTGTAGGCATATATGAAGTCTGAGGACTGTAGCCATATATGAAGTCTGAGGACTGTACGCAGATATGAAGTCTGAGGACTGTAGGCCTACATGAAGTCTGAGGACTGTAGGCCTATATGAAGTCTGAGGACTGTAGGCATATATGAAGTCTGAGGACTGTAGGCATATATGAAGTCTGAGGACTGTAGGCAGATATGAAGTCTGAGGACTGTAGGCCTACATGAAGTCTGAGAACTGTAGGCATATATGAAGTCTGAGGACTGTAGGCCTATATGAAGTCTGAGGACTGTAGGCATATAAGAAGTCTGGGGACTGTAGGCAGATATGAAGTCTGAGGACTGTAGGCAGATATGAAGTCTGAAGACTGTAGGCAGATATGAAGTCTGAGGTCTATAGGCATATATGAAGTCTGAGGACTGTAGGCATATAAGAAGTCTGGGGACTGTAGGCAGATATGAAGTCTGAGGACTGTAGGCAGATATGAAGTCTGAAGACTGTAGGCAGATATGAAGTCTGAGGACTGTATGCCTATATGAAGTCTGAGGACTGTAGGCCTATATGAAGTCTGAGGACTGTAGGCCTATATGAAGTCTGAGGACTGTAGGCCTATATGAAGTCTGAGGACTGTAGGCAGATATGGTCTGAGGACTGAACAAAATAATTGTACTGCTGGCACAGACGGACAAGGCAACGCTATAAGCTCACGCCACATTAACTTGTGGCAGGGTAATAAAGCAACAACTCATGAACACTCAATAACTGTAACAAAACACAGAAGTATATAGCTGTTGTGTTGACCATCACCCACTACAGATATATAGTAATATACCCAACATATACCTGCCACTCCATAACGTACAGACCTAAAACAGTAAAACATGACATTTCATGCACATTCACACATGTGGACGTGATCATTGGTGGCAGAAATAACAAATCATTCATAATATAAGCGAGTATCGCATGTGATAAGAATTGCAAACATGCGGTAATTGTTTAACTAGTAATAACTAAAACCGTCGTCCAGAAAGGCTGACTGATCTACCCCTGCTAGGATAACTAGAACTGTCGTCCAGAAAGGCCGACTGATCTACCCCTGCTAGGATAACTAGAACTGTTGTCCAGAAAGGCCGACTGATCTACCCCTGCTAGGATAACTAGAACTGTCGTCCAGAAAGGCCGACTGATCTACCCCTGCTAGGATAACTAGAACTGTTGTCCAGAAAGGCCGACTGATATACCCCTGCTAGGATAACTAGAACTGTTGTCCAGAAAGGCCGACTGAAATACCCCTGCTAGGATAACTAGAACTGTTGTCCAGAAAGGCCGACTGATCTACCCCTGCTAGGATAACTAGAACTGTCGTCCAGAAAGGCCGACTGATCTACCCCTGCTAGGATAACTAGAACTGTTGTCCAGAAAGGCCGACTGATCTACCCCTGCTAGGATAACTAGAACCGTCGTCCAGAAAGGCCGACTGATCTACCCTTGCTAGGATAACTAGAACTGTTGTCCAGAAAGGCCGACTGATCTACCCCTGCTAGGATAACTAGAACTGTTGTCCAGAAAGGCCGACTGATCTACCCCTGCTAGGATAACTAGAACTGTCGTCCAGAAAGGCCGACTGATCTACCCTTGCTAGGATAACTAGAACTGTCGTCCAGAAAGGCCGACTGATCTACCCTTGCTAGGATAACTACAACTGTTGTCCAGAAAGGCCGACTGATCTACCCTTGCTAGGATAACTAGAACTGTCGTCCAGAAAGGCCGACTGATCTACCCTTGCTAGGATAACTAGAACTGTCGTCCAGAAAGGCCGACTGATCTACCCTTGCTAGGATAACTAGAACTGTCGTCCAGAAAGGCTGACTGATCTACCCTTGCTAGGATAACTAGAACTGTCGTCCAGAAAGGCCGACTGATCTACCCTTGCTAGGATAACTAGAACTGTTGACTGATCTACCCTTGCTAGGATAACTAGAACTGTCGTCCAGAAAGGCCGACTGATCTACCCTTGCTAGGATAACTAGAACTGTCGTCCAGAAAGGCTGACTGATCTACCCCTGCTAGGATAACTAGAACTGTTGTCCAGAAAGGCTGACTGATCTACCCCTGCTAGGATAACTAGAACTGTCGTCCAGAAAGGCCGACTGATCTACCCCTGCTAGGATAACTAGAACTGTCGTCCAGAAAGGCCGACTGATCTACCCCTGCTAGGATAACTAGAACTGTCGTCCAGAAAGGCCGACTGATCTACCCTTGCTAGGATAACTAGAACTGTTGTCCAGAAAGGCTGACTGATCTACCCCTGCTAGGATAACTAGAACTGTCGTCCAGAAAGGCTGACTGATCTACCCTTGCTAGGATAACTAGAACTGTCGTCCAGAAAGGCCGACTGATCTACCCTTGCTAGGATAACTAGAACCGTCGTCCTAAAGGCTGACTGATCTACCTTGCTAGGATAACTAGAACTGTCGTCCAGAAAGGCCGACTGATCTACCCCTGCTAGGATAACTAGAACCGTCGTCCAGAAAGGCCGACTGATCTACCCCTGCTAGGATAACTAGAACTGTTGTCCAGAAAGGCCGACTTATCTACCCCTGCTAGGATAACTAGAACCGTCGTCCAGAAAGGCCGACTGATCTACCCTTGCTAGGATAACTAGAACTGTCGTCCAGAAAGGCCGACTGATCTACCCTTGCTAGGATAACTAGAACTGTCGTCCAGAAAGGCCGACTGATCTACCCCTGCTAGGATAACTAGAACCGTCGTCCAGAAAGGCCGACTGATCTACCCCTGCTAGGATAACTAGAACTGTTGTCCAGAAAGGCCGACTGATCTACCCCTGCTAGGATAACTAGAACTGTCGTCCAGAAAGGCCGACTGATCTACCCCTGCTAGGATAACTAGAACTGTCGTCCAGAAAGGCCGACTGATCTACCCCTGCTAGGATAACTAGAACTGTCGTCCAGAAAGGCCGACTGATCTACCCTTGCTAGGATAACTAGAACTGTCGTCCTGAAAGGCCGACTGATCTACCCTTGCTAGGATCATGGAAAAATAAATAGTTTTTATTCAGAATTATATGATGTGTACCTTTATTAAAAACTGTATCAATCTTTTCGCATTGTTTTGATGTATTTCTTGGTTTAAACATATTTTATCCAGCCTTTTTACAACATATATATTTAAATACAGACAAAGTTAATAGGATTGGAATGAAAGAAATATTCTTATAGAGTTCCTCTCCTTGAAATACGATGTATTTCTTGACAGACACGACTGTCATCAATGACCTTTACATACTGCTAAACCATCTACTAATTTACTCATTTTGATCTTCAAAATGTGATTCTAAATACATTCTAAATGGTTTGAAAAGAAAAACGTAGTAATATACCTTTCTGTTCTTTAGAGATAAACATAAAGGAGTATCAAAACCATCTCCGATAGAAAATAAACTTTTTCAGTCTTAAATGTTTTCAGGGTTGAAAATGTAAAGGAATTTTCAGCAAAAAGCCATATCATACAATGGATAGTTAATTAGGTTAGCAGGCCTGTATAGTTCCATGTTCTCATCTCCAATACTTACACTATATAGGCGCTATCTGGACTGGTCAGTGTTTCTGCTATAGCATCTTTGCCAGAGTTTCTAAACGACTTCAGTAACTGGAGGAACGCCTTGCCAGACTCTATGGTTGCCACTTTGTCAGCAGTGAGGCTGTCCTTCACCAGTTGTAATACATCCTGAGGCTGAAATGGTGCAGCCATCAATTATTAATAGAGGATCTTACTTGAGCAGGTTTTTTTCTGCATTTTTGGAAATGGGGCCAGGGGCATTTTGAACTGGGAAAAATGGGCGTGAAATCTACAAATTGGGAAAAAGAATAATCCTACTATATTACATAGTAAGGCACTAAAAATGTTTGGAATAGTTTCAAAATCAAGCTCTTATACAAGTCTGCAACAAATTCATTGTCAAATAGGGCTACATTTAATACTGTATACATATTAATATTGGCGGTGGATTTATTTTGGCTATATTGGAGGTCAAGGTCGGAAGCGCCAAAATAAATTCACCGCCAATATTACTCCTGTTTCCATATACACGGCAAATTACAAACAAGGGGGATAACTAATTAATGCAGATACAAGCAGTGGTCTGCTGTTTATCTTCTAATCCCATAATCGGCAATGGCTTCGAACAGTGAATAAAATACTTATATATTTTTTAAACCTATGTTTTGTTATCATCATAATAGCATGTAATGACAATATATAAAATCATGTATAAATGCGTTTTTACAATCATTGTTTTGTATTATATTGACTAAACACACTATAACCAATTCGTCATTATGATAATTATTCAGACCTTCAGTGCCCTTTGTAAATTTATAAGCAATTATCGAGCATGTTCAGTTTGCCTTTTATTCAAAATGGACAATGTAGGAAAAGTGAAAATTGTTCACCATCATAAATAGTGTTTCTCTGCTCTCTCTATATAATTACAGTTTAACTATCGGGATCTAACGGTATCTTAAATATAAAGTGTGTTTACTAATGAGTGAGTGCCATAGTTATTTTATGACCACTCCTACTATGATTCAAAGAACAGTTTTATGAGTTATTTCCCTTATTTCAAAATTTGCCATTTTACAGTTAAATGTCAAATCTTGAAGATAAAAACGAAATAACAAAAACAAGGTAAATTTTGTTTTTAATTTGGCAGAAATCACACTATCTGCCGAATATAATCATGGCCAACATATCCATTTTCAAAAACAGACAAATTTTGCATCCGCCAAATACAATCCCTATACAGTATAAGAAAAAATATTTGGAAAATATTTTGCTTTTTTTGGGGAAAATATGAAGGTATTTTGGATTGGGATGGGGACGAAATTCGGCCCCAAATTGGGCCTAGAAAAATCCCTGTTGAGTGCTTGTTTAATATTGAATTTATCAACAAGTTGGATAATATTATATCATGCGAGGCTGTGCATATGAATTTTATCCAATTATTTTAATAAATTCAATTTTAAAAAGGCACAAATGTAAGATTCTATCACATAACTCTGAAAAAAGTTGACAGGGAAGATTTATTGTTGTAGCTGCCCATACATAATGTTGTGATATGATAATGTCACGTTGATTCTGTATTCTCCATTCGACACCGAACAATGGAACTACCTCATCGGTTTTAGTAATCTGATATTTTACACATGTACGGAAATCGAAGAGGCAATGCCCATGCACACCCAGCTGAATGGAAAAGACTATACAATGATTTGGCCTTCATTTACATATTTATTAGACTAGTGTAATATGAGAAATACATCATGGCTTTATTTCACTCCCACGCCACAAGTTATGTGATAATTAAGTTTTGGTTATATTATTTCAGTGATTAGTTGAATGTAGCACGTACCTTCTGACAAGTGTCTGCAGTGCACTGTACGATCTCGGGTCCACTGGGTAACAACATCTCTACGATTGGGTAGTTGGAACCTATAACATTAGATGTCAAAGAGTCTTCAAATAATACCTTATAGTGATGTTGCAAAGGATGAGTGTTTGACAAAAATAAAGTCCCACCATATTGCCATACGTCTTTTTGCACATCCTGTGCAATACCAAACCTGGTAATTTAAATTTCTAGCTTGTGTTTTTCTAGTTTGACAGTGGTTTTAAGAACCAAACGAAATGGATGAAATCCACATAGTTATTAAGTTTATGCTGTTCATATGCATTAAATTCTATGTTAAATTTTAACTTAAAGGGGATATAACTCTTTTAAGAGGGCCTGTGGATGCTCTACTTGCTAAATATAAAGTATATATATAAGGGGCCATAACCCTTCATTCAACTAGAACATGGCGATGATATATGCATCTAGGCTTGGTACTGTCAAGTTTCGCTGAAATCCAGCCAGAGGTTCAGGAGAACTAGTCTGTAAAAAGTTAGTGTATTAAAACTTTTAATGGGTCAAAACTCTGCAAAAATTCATTCAACTGGAACACGACAATGAAATGCACAACTAGGCTTGGTACTAATTATTCCTGCCAAGATTCGTTGAAATCCAGGATCAGGAGAATTAGTTTGTGCTTTAAACCTTAAAAGGGCCATTGAAAAAGCATTCAACCAGAACATGGCAATGACAGGCGCAACTAGCCATGGTACTGATCATCCCCGCCAAAATTCAGTGAATTTTGGCAAGGACTTCATAAGAGACTAATCTTGACAAGGTTTGTGTATTAAAGGGCCATAACATTCAACCGGAATATGGCGATGATATGCAAAACTAGGCTTGATAATGATCATCCTTGTCAAGTTTTCGTTGAAATTTCAGGGGTTGAAGAGAACAAGCCCGGAAAAAGTTTGTGTATAAAAAACTTTAAAGGGCCAAACTCTGCCAAAAATATGTAAACCGAAACACGACAATGATATGCACAACTAGGCTTGTTGAAATCTAGCGAGACAAAGTCCAGACAAAGTTTGTGTATTAAAACCTTTAAAGGGCCATAACACTGCCAAAAATCATTCAACTGGAACATGCCGATGATATGCACAACTAGACCTCGAACTGATCATCCCTAAAAAGTTTTGTTTAAATCCGGCCACTGGTTCAGGAGAACGAGTCAGGACAAAGTTTGTGTATCAAAACCGTTAAAGGGACACAACTCCACCAAAATCATTCAACCGGAACACTGTGAATATATGTACAACTAGGCTTGGTACTGATCATCCCTGCAAAGTTTCAATGAAATCTGGCCCTTTCGTTTTAATAAGGCCAAATATAGCATATTCAGAAAATCAAGGGCCACAACTCCGGTGTAAATGGTCCAATCTGGCTGGTTTTTGAACTTGTCCGAGCTTTCATTGATATTAACAATCTGGTAAAGTTTGGTAAAGATTGGATGTAAAATGAAGGCTCTATCATCTTAATAAGGTAAAAGTTAACGGACGACAGACGTCTAACGACAGAATTTCAATCTTTTCGAGGTTGTCAAATATGCAAGCTGAATACCAAATATAACTGAAATTCGCAAAATCTTATTTAATATCCAAAAGAGGTAATTAATCAAAATGGTCAATAAAAAGTATAAAACATGATTTATTTCTGTTTAATATACACACGCTACTATAGGTTACTTACTATAGGCACATCATCACACATTACCTTTTTTTAAAAAGTCCACTGCACTTTCATAATCATTGCGAGGTATGCGGTCAGTTTCTTTCGATGGACCGGAACTCAAAAGACTCAACTTTTGTCTGTGAGAAAGAGATGGCAGCGAATCTTTTTATAATTAAATTATGCATTAAAATGCTATAAAATGAAACACGTTTTCAAACTGATTTCTCTAAAAGCAAAAACAAAACGAAAACAAATTTAAATACAAAACAATATGATTTAAGTTCAATGACGTTAATATGACAGATAGTGACTTACTAGGTGCCTTATTTGCCCAAACCAATAGCTGCAAGTAAGACATATGCATGATACGGTCTTGGCAGGCTGAGACTAGGTAAATCTCAGAGCAATATTGGTCAGTATGAGGCAACGCATATGTGGTACTTATCAATATGTAACAGTACATAACCCTTAACCCGCTACATATATATAATGGACTGTTCTGAATTAAGACTATTCCATTTCAAAGGGGTGTTTTGGGGAAAATGACTGATCAACAGCCGGACATTGTAAACCCTGATCAGCCTGCGAGTTACTTGCAGGCTGATCTGGGTTTACAATGGACGCAAAGGCTATTATAGTCGCGCTTAATAGCGGGTTAAGAGTTAAAACCGGAGTGCCAGTGGTGTCTAGTGGTGTCAAGTCTCCAGATCTAAATTGTGTCAATATGAACATGTACATCTAATGGGCTTCCATTCGTTAGGTCCTATCAGAAGTATTATTATTAAAGTGAAAATGAGAGTTCTACGTGGAACAAGGGCCACAACTCCCAACCAATCTTGTCAATATTAATATGTCCACCAATTGCCTTCAATTCATTAAGTCCTTTTAGAGTTATTATTAAAGTGAAAATGAGAAATCTATCGTAAGAGAAACAAAGGCCATAACTCCCAACCAAATGTATTGTAAAACATGCATGTTTAATTTTGATCTAGTTTTGGTCAATATTAGATGCTTATTGAACTTCGTTTCTAAACAATCTTGTGTTATTGACTGGAAATGAGATTTCAAACAAAGACCACAGCTGTCACATCTATATACGTATACACGATGTTTGTTTGGATTTTGTTCGTATACGTATAAAACCGGTTCATTAAATTGGTTTATTTCCTTTAAAAGTGAGTGCAAACGAGAATACAAAATCAAACAAGAGGCATAACTCCGTTAAATGTGGATTTAATTTTTTTTGTGTATATATGCTAGGCTTTGTAAATACAAAGCAGTATATGAAGCTTGTATTCAATGGCCTTTTAGTTTTTGATGAGTTTTGATGCAAGAACATACTATATGAAACTTAAATTTAAGTAAAACCTAACTTTAAAACATAATGCTGTAAAATGCTGAAGCAAAACAAAAAGTTTGCATTTGTGCTACATTTTTCCTATATAAACCTAGCAATTGGTAAGACATGTTCACAATAAATGTGAGAATGTATGATTTCCAACTTACACTGCCATAACCATGGTGTTGAGGGTAGACTTGATGTTGAGTGAAGCCACGTGTCTGTTAGATCCCATCATGCTGTGGACCACATTGTTCTCCATCTGGTATGTCCAAGTGGAGCTACTCATGGACGATATACCGAACACCTGAAACGTGACATATATACAAGTACCGGTATACTATATACAACTGATATATAGCAAACACCTGAAACGTGACATATATACAAGTATACTACATACAACTGATATATAGCAAACACCTGAAACGTGACATATATACAAGTATACTATATACAACTGATATATAGCAAACACCTAAAATGTGAAATATACACATTCATCACATAACATTACTTGTAAGCCGTGTCAAACATCCACTTCATAGTCTATGTTATGTTCCTGTGTTCTTCAACCTAAAACGATTGTGATAGGTTGGACATACAATGCATTAAATCTGTAACACTACACCCATTTTGCTAAATGAAACTGTTTAACTTATTATAAATGTCGGAATCAGTGTTCTCCCCAGGCTATTAAGGCATGTCATACTTAACATGCCTTCAGAGCCAAAATGCTTTTGAAACATGCCTTAATTTCAAAAAACATGTAACACATTTTAATTATTTCATTTTTGTTTGGCTTAAATAAGTCAAAAACACAATATATGGAATCACTAACCTATTTCTTATATAAAGCAAGTGTCTTTCTAACAAACTACCCATACATATAGTGGTCAGGAATAAATACACTCTGAAGCATATTTTCTATGATAAAAGCGACATGCCTTGACAAATTCCTGGGGAGAACACTGGTCCCACTAGCGGATCCAGGGGGGGGCGCACCCGGTGCACGCCCCCCCTAAAAATTCTGGATCATACATGTATGTCCATGTTACTGTAGATATAATATCAAACAATTTCGATGCACACCCTCAGTATTATTTTTTTTCCGCTCGCTTCGCACGCTTGACGCATAATGGCTAATGAGTGGTTTAATTAACACATTGTTAAAACCTTTTATTTTAAAACGGACTTTTTTTATTCATACATGTATGTCCATGTTACTGTAGATAAAATATCAAACAATTTCGATGCACGCCCTCAGGATAACAATTTTTTTTCGCTCGTTTCGCTCGCTCGACGCATAATGGCTAATGAGTGGTTTAATTAACACATTGATAATTCCTTTTATTTGAAAACGGACTTTTTTACCCTATCAATGCACTACCGCAACCGTTTTATGAGGCTAGAAACGGACCCGAAAATTTACCACAATCTTACGCCCCCCCTCAGCTGAAATCCTGGATCCGCCTCTGGGTCCAAATAAACAGAATCCTGGACATGTGCAAAATATATGAACATTTTAATAGTAATTCAGGTTAATAGGTGCCATTAGGCTTAACACAACCAGCCTTGATACACACCTTGAAAGGAAACTGAACCCGATTTAAACTGAATCTGAGGGACCACTATCACAACCAGCGTGTTTTCTTTCTAAGTACAACTTCAGGATGAAAACATGTTTTGTTTACCTCATTTTCGTTAGTATGTTGTCCAGCTATCTCTAGATTTTCACATTTGAGTTTCTGTTTGACAATAGTTGGTCCTGATATCTTGTATGTGGTTTTACACTCTCCTGAGACATCCAGCTGGGCAAATAAGCACACATTTATAGAGCAATCATCCATTTATGGCATATGACAAACTTATAAAACTTTTTTTTTTATACTGAAAGACGCATAAATTAATATTTAAAGTGAAAACGGTACATAGAATAAAACAGTGCTTGAAATGAATTACTATGAACTATTTATAAACTTTCTGATTTGTAAGTTATTTGAAATTAAATTAAATGAAATAGTGTTTTACGCCCCATTAACACATCATACAGTGACCTCAGAAGAAGATGAGATGAAGGGTAAGTTATTTATATGTCTTTTTAATACTCTTGTCTCTGAGACAGTTTCATTAAGGTACAACAGAACATTAAAGTCAGAATATGTTTATTGTCAACCTTAATGGAGATGATAGAGACTTTGAGTCAAGTATTTGTGTATAATATTACCGTCGAAATTGAATTAAATCCCCCGATGTACCCAGCCGTTAATAGAAACAACTGATTAGAAACGTACGCTTGGTTAAAAAGGTACTCTGACTTTTTAACTCTTGTTTACAAAAACATTACCTGTGCTATAAATAAACCATTTGTATCTGCACACTTTCTGTGTTGTGCTTAGCGCCGGCGCAGCGTGTAGGAGATACAGCGTAATTAGTACACAAATATTTATTCGGCATAGTGCGACACTGTACAGTTTAATTTTATTCAGTTTATTTGTTAGCGTAATTCTAAGTTGTAACGCTTACGAGTGCTGCGTCAACTGTTTCAGTTGATGTGTTAATAAGCCTATTCTGTCTTTATGGAAAAGGTGAAATTTACATCATTTACATGCTATTGATCAATTTCATTCAAATTCCTTTCAATTTTATTCAATTTCATTCAGACATATACATGTATTTAAACATAAGAAAGTTTAAATAGTTATTTATTATTCAAAGTTATAATATTAATAGGTAAGTATAAGCAAACCTCTGTCCTTTCCCCTGGCTCTGTCTGTACTTGGAACATGGACACAATACCCTTCTTAATGTTTGTACAGAACACGGAATCATTCTCCACAGTGTACACACGGCCAACAACTCCATTCATGTACTCGAAAAACAGCGGAAACTTGACCATGTCCATCAACTGTCCCTCCATTCCACTCCTGTGTGCACTAGCCAGAGTGGCTGATGTTACCTGTGTACCAAGTTTCAAAACAACAGTAGTAAAGAAATATAAACAGGTTTCAGTAACTATTCTGCTGGAAAATGAAAAGTGTGGAGTTGATGTGTATTTCTTGCACCGTTTAACATTAATTAATTTCAACATATGTCATATATGTATAAAAAGGCACACCACAGACCAACAGGTTGATATTCGCAGCAAATTTTAAGAGATACTTTGAAGGGTTTTGAAGTTACGCTCCAGAAACTAAAAAATATATTGCCAAATTGACTACTTTGTTTCCACAGAAATTCAAAAACTTTGATCGTAGAAAGTTCTTTCTATCAAAAGTCATCACAAGGCACCATGAGCTTGGTGTTTGTTACAAGTTTCAAGATACGTGAAACACATTTGCTCCGGTAACACAACAAATGACAAGCTGACATCACGTTTCCATGGAAACATCAAATTACTGATACCAAAAAGTTGAATATGTTTAAAAGGGACCACAGAACCACTAGCTAAAGTAGCCAGGCAGCTTACCGAGGTAGGAGGGTAAATAACCCACCTACCAGGTATAAACTTAAAGTAGTTAACCCGCAAACAACAACCAAATGTTACAATATATATACATTTACCATTTCTAAACTGATGACGAGGTTGATATATACCTTACATACATGTAATTTGAGAATCCAAACTCTATAGACACAATATAAATGGCTTTAACCAGGCAGACCAAACCCCAAAACTGGAGCGTCGACTTAAAGAGTTACCAACTCATAATTCATTTTACACATATTCAATCTCCGGGATTTTATGTACGCTGAATTAAAAAATACTTGTAATCGGCACATGTACTTTATTTTATGGCCTGAACACCTGAATAGGGTTTGTATAAATAATTATGTAGCATAGTTTTGCCGTTATTTGACGGGTTATATAAAAAGTGTCTTTAAATGGAAAGCTCTGGCTAGGTTGATGTTTGTAGCAAAGTATGATGTATCGAGAAGATACCTAAAACTCATTTGTATAACAATCCTAATACACACCTGAAGTCTGACAAGTTGTTCCTCTGGACTGTGAAACACAGGTGTAAGATCAAATTCCAACGTCATGTATAGTCCAACATCTTGTTCTGGCTTAGTTTCCTTTCTTGAGAAATGATCATTAAACAGGACCTTTGTATCATATGTGTATTTGTAAGACTTTCCAACGTCATACTTAATGCAGTTACCTGAAGAGCAATAGGAAAAGGAAAATTTAATTGCAACTTTACTTTATGCATCTATAGCATTTAATGTTTACTGTCAATGTTTTGTTTTATAATTTGTATGTTTCTTTAACACAGCGATAGATGCTACAGAATTCAAACATTGCTATATATGTGGAAACAATGATAGCTTTATTTTATTTGTTAATGTTCTAGGAAAATTTGATCAGGTTAGTTAATTCCCAGGTCCCTGTATTGGTTAATAATAAATTTTCTGACAATAGTTGTAGTGATTTGAGATTACCTTCATGTGTAGATTTGATAAAACAAAACAACAAACATATGTAAAAACAAAACAACAAACATTCGGGGGGTAAAAAAAAATTGGGTTTCAGGGCTGGGCTGGGGGGTTAAAGATCGGATGGAAAATGGAAAAAAATCTGGTGGGTTGGCGTAATATAGCTATATGTGTAAGAATTGACTAAGACGACACAGAAATATGGATGGGGTAGGGGGGGGGGGGGGGGGGGGGGGGGGGGGGGGCAACATAGCTATATGTGAATGAATTGACCAAAACATGTGGTGGGGGGGTGTTGGGTTAGGGGTGGGTTAAGGTGGGAGCCCATGCCCCAATATGGGTGAAGTATGAATAAGGAGCATAATGCTGTAAAAAATCCCAAACCAAAATTATAGATATATACAACAGCTTGTACACACGCAAACCTTGATCTGCCTTTATTGCACATTTTATGGGCCATCACAATTTGGGTTCCATGGGAACCCAGAAATTGTAGAAGACAAAATTATTTAGGCAACCCTTTACAACACACTATAAGGAAACCAATTCCCAAATTTAGTTGAGATAGGACAAGAAATGTAAGAAACACAGTTTATACGCAAAATTTGATGTGAAATGAGACACATTTTAAGGGCTATCAGAATTTGGGTTCCATGGGAGCCCAGGGGCCAAATCTGGTTGTGCTAGGATAAGAAATGTAAGACAAAGACTTGTAAACAGAGCTTACACGCAAACCTCGATGTTGGACGCCAAGTCACGCCAACGCCGGGGTGATTACATAAGCTCTCTTATTCTTCGAATACTCGAGCTAAAAATATAGTCTATAATATTTCATCGTACACTGGATAATATTTTGACATTTGGAAGTCCAAATTTATATTTTTAACTATCCAAAGTATATGTCCCAAGGCAATAAAAAAAATAAAATGTTACTGTATCAACTACATCGCCTACAGTATAATGATTATATTACATGCAAATAAAACCCTATTTTAAACCCACATGTATTGATTACACATAATTTGGTAGATTAAATTAGTCAAATTACTATTAATAGTGGCAATAATAAAACTTTTGAACAAAGATGACGGCCTTGATAAAAAAATATGTTGTACTATGAAGTTACTAGCTAAACTGTGAACTAGACCAATTAATGAGATTTAAACAAAGCTAAAACTTGATTAAAACTAGAACTATCATTGAAGGCGATGAATACTTAAATTTTAAGTCAAACAAAGGGCCATAATTATACCCACGTTTTTGAGAAAAAAAAGCAAGGTATAATAAAATCGCCTCCATTT
Source organism: Cyrtodaria siliqua (assembly GCA_037043455.1). Taxonomy (NCBI): domain Eukaryota; kingdom Metazoa; phylum Mollusca; class Bivalvia; order Adapedonta; family Hiatellidae; genus Cyrtodaria; species Cyrtodaria siliqua. The sequence goes on along the minus strand of JAWPHD010001520.1, from coordinate 634 downwards.
GTCCGTCCGTCCATTACAACATCTCCTCCTAAATTGCTGAACGGAATTCAACCAAACTTAGGGTATGACTTCACCATATGATAATGGCGTGCAAAAGCAAAATTGTTTTTGCTCCGAGCTCAGGGGCCCTCAGTGGGGGTCAAAAGGTCAACTACACTAAAAATTCAATTACACTGTCATTTTTCCATATTTTTGCACGTAATTTGGTATATGTATATGTCTATAAAAGATAAACAACATATGGAATGATTTTATTATTTGGCAAAATCGGGGGGTGGGGAGGGGCATCAAATACACTAATAATTCAATTACAGTGTCATTTTTCCATACTTCTGCACATTAATTGATATAATAGTCGTCTATGAAAGAGATACACAGCAAGTCAAATGATTTATTATTTAAAACTTGGACGTCATTCCTGGGGTTTGGGTTGGGTGGTGCGGGGAGGGTAACAGGGGTGAATTATTTATTTAATTATGTCTCAAACAAACATTTTTATGAAGGGATTACAGTGTATAATTATGTTTTTCTCCTGTATGTGTGTGTGTGTTGTGACTGTGGTGGGTAGGAGGGGTGTGTGTGTGTGTGTGTGGGGGGGGGGGGGGGGGGGGGGGCTGTTAGGGGCATCATAAGG